>CM059999.1:35657317-35948648 GCA_030463065.1 Aphidoletes aphidimyza
ACTAATCGACAGCATTTTGATAACATAGATATGACTTATATGGCATCTTAGAGCCATGTTCACAGTCTCCAAAACTGATTGCCGTTAGTCTCTAGCACGTCAGAATTTTTTTTTATTGATCTACATCCGAAATCCGTACTTTCGAAAAATCACGGTAGAACATGTGCAACCAAAAAATCTCTATTTTACCATATATTGATGCATGTCTGGTGTCATTATAAACTAGAATGATGACCCTTTCAAACAAGCGCATAACCATTGAAATCGATTGATTAAGTCAAAAGTTATGATTTGAAATATGATAAAATTTTTCCCTAAGATCTGCGTTTTTGCGTTTTTTTGTCCATACTCGATCAAAAAACTTTAAGAGAACTTATTTATTCCTTATATATTATTTTTTTAACCTACAGTAAATTGAATTTAGATGATTATGCTTGAGATTTGGCTGCTGTACGACGAAAAATGAAAAAGTTATTACATTGTGTATGAAATATTGAGAAAGTCCACTTTTGACCGATTATTTTTAATTTTTTTTTATTCAATTTTTGCTCATGTAAATCATTTTAAATTGGTTTTAGATGCATAATAAGTTTAAATCATTGTGTCGAATGCCCAGATCAACTGATAAATGTAGTGGTTTCACTTTTTGCTGATCGTGAATTTGTTGCTCAATTGTGGTATCAAAAGTGTTTCTTTGGCCCTCGTCTTTTGTGGATGGCTCGTGTTTCACGCAAGATAGACCAGCAATATTCCCCGAGCATTTCTGGGATGTAACGTCCGTTGAAACGATCTTCCATATCGTTAATGTCCTGATGAAAGCGCTCTCCGTGTTCGTCGCTGAAGTCTGCAAGGTTGGCTGGGAAAATATCAAGGTGTGATTTAAGGAAATGAAGTTTTAAAGATAAGTGGGCTCCAATCTTATTAAAATTTTGAAGCATTTTTGCCACTAGTTGCTTGTAATTCGAGCTTCTATAATTGCCCAGAAAACCGTCTATAACATCCTCGAACGATTTCCAAGCATTTTTTTGATCGCGAGTCAAGTAATTTTTGAATTCCTCACTGTGTAATACCTTTCTTATTTGTGGACCCACAAATATGCCTTCCCTAACTTTGCTTATAGATAACTTAGGAAACATATACTCTAAGTATGCGATTGCTGCTTCGTTCTGGCGAATAGCTTTCACGAAAATAGTCATTAAACCAAGTTTAATGTGCAGTGGAGGTACAATTATATTTTCTTTCGCAACTAGCGCTTTCGACGCAACATTTTGTTTTCCGGGTGTATAATCTGTTCTCTTGGGCCATGTTCCTTTTATCCAATGTTGTTGGTAGTCTCTGCTATCCCACAAGCACAAATAACAACAATATTTGGTATATCCACTTTGTAACCCCATTAGCAGCGCGATCACTTTGAAATCTGCCACAATTTTGAAATTGAATTTATTATATTGAATTAGACCAAGTATTTCACGCATTGTGTCAAATTCTTCCTTCATCCCGATCGCAAATGCAACAGGAATTGACGGTTTAATATTCCCGATATGAAGTAACACAGCCTTGATGCTGGTTTTTGATCCGTCAATAAATAATCTCCATTCATCAGGATTGAACGGTTGTTTCATAGCCAAGAAAAGTTGCGTGATGTCTTTACAGTAACATATTTGTTTCTTCATTTCAAACCACACAGCCAAGTGTGTGCTTCTTTCTCGAGCAGCAGTTACTCTCACATCTGAAATATATTTTCATTCGAAGTAATTTTTGAATGTTTGCAAAACATTAAAGAATAAAAACCTTTTAGCAATAAACTCCATTGCTGAAGCCGCGAAGCTAATAATTCAGACATTTGCTTCGACAAATTCAAATCTCGCACTAAATCATTTAGGTCTCCTTGAGATAACATATGCGGCTCCTGAGTGTCTGGAATGTACAAAGGATTGTCACGTTCAAATATTTCTTCGTTATCGGAAAGATCATCTTCCTCCATAAAAGGATGGTCCATGGAGCCCTGTACTGGTGGTACCGGAACCGGAAGTGTCGCCGAATGTGGCACCGGCAGTGTTACTGAATCAACTGTCGCATATTGAATGTCCTGTCTGCTTCTCCTCGTGTAACCAAATACGTTAGTCAAACAAATGTAGCAGTTCTTTTGATGATCGATAGGGTCACGCCATATCATTGGTCTGCCGAAACTCAAATGCCCCTTATTTTTTGGCCAGTTTGTCAGTTCTATATAGCATGAAGTGCAAGTCTTATGAGGCACCCAGCATTTATCCTGGTGTTCGACCTCAATATTGAAGTATTTTTTATAGAGATCTTGAATTTTTTTACTCAGAGGCCTTCTTTGGTCAATTAGAGTATATTTCCCACAAATATAACAGAAAAGGTCTGAAGACTTGTTACACCGAAACTCTCTGACGCGTTTCATATTTATAATGTTAACAATGTGTACCACTATTGCAATTAATATGACTGAATGCATTTTAGATCTTATGAAGTATTTATACAGTTTTAAAAAACCACAATACCTTCCGATCAAAAAGTAACAATCAGCAAGAAATCAATGAAAAACCGCTAGATCCTGTTTACATCTTTTTATCATTTAATTTTGAATATACTTACGCAGATACTTAAGTTGATAACACTTATCTCAAACGAAATTACAATTCCTGCCAATATTGCAGATTATCATTTAATCCCACACGAAAATGTGAAATACCAAAAGTATGAAACCATAACATTTCTTAGTTGAATGCAACAAATTCATCAATATCTGAATGAAATACTTGTATCAGTTAACCACTACATTTATCAGTTGATCTGGGCATTCGACACAATGATTTAAACTTATTATGCATCTAAAACCAATTTAAAATGATTTACATGAGCAAAAATTGAATAAAAAAAAATTAAAAATAATCGGTCAAAAGTGGACTTTCTCAATATTTCATACACAATGTAATAACTTTTTCATTTTTCGTCGTACAGCAGCCAAATCTCAAGCATAATCATCTAAATTCAATTTACTGTAGGTTAAAAAAATAATATATAAGGAATAAATAAGTTCTCTTAAAGTTTTTTGATCGAGTATGGACAAAAAAACGCAAAAACGCAGATCTTAGGGAAAAATTTTATCATATTTCAAATCATAACTTTTGACTTAATCAATCGATTTCAATGGTTATGCGCTTGTTTGAAAGGGTCATCATTCTAGTTTATAATGACACCAGACATGCATCAATATATGGTAAAATAGAGATTTTTTGGTTGCACATGTTCTACCGTGATTTTTCGAAAGTACGGATTTCGGATGTAGATCAATAAAAAAAAATTCTGACGTGCTAGAGACTAACGGCAATCAGTTTTGGAGACTGTGAACATGGCTCTAAGATGCCATATAAGTCATATCTATGTTATCGAAAAAAAGTTCAAATTTGTTGATTAGTGTTATTGATCCTTGGAAGTGATGCATTCAAGGCCATGTTCTACGGTGATTTGAAGGAAAAAGGCGATGTCTTGATTGTTGACGCCACTGTTGCTGCGTTCAAAGAACTTCTCCAGTTCTTTTACCACGATAAAGTCAAATTGACCATAGAAAACATTCACGGTGTGGTTTATCTCGGTAAAAAGTACGATGTTGACAATTGTCTTGACATCTGCGAGCAATTTTTGATGGATTCGATCACCAACGAGAATGCATGTTTCTGTTATGGTCTTGCTATTTTATTCGATTTGACGAAGTTGAAAAAAGTATGTGAAACTGTTATCGCTGAAAATTCAAAGGCAATTTTTCGGTCATCTAGTTTCTTGGAATGTGATCGATCTGTGCTTGGCCATATTCTGAAGTTCAACACATTGTCATGTGAGGAAACCCAAGTGTTCCATGCGTGCATGGCCTGGGTTAAGGCAGCGACCAAAGAAGGGCAGGTGAACAAAGATGCAGTTGATGTTCATCTCGGCGATTTATTCTACGAGATTCGATTTGGATCGATGACCTTCGACGAGTTTACAGCTCTACGGGACTCGTACGATGATTTATTCTCATTCGAAGGGTATCAAGACATTGTTCGAATGATTGTATCGAAAGATTATTATTCGAACGTGTTCAAGAAGAATTCGCGTCAAATTCAATGGAATGAACGCAACGTTGTCAATTGCTATCGTGCGGATGGATATGGCACAAACTCGTATAGTTTTCAAGAAATTGAATCAACGACACTTTCAACTAATAAGTCGGTTTTGCTGGGTGAAATTGTTTGCGCACAAATAAATCGTGATAATTATTATAATGGCAAAGAATATCCAGTCGAAGTAACCGTAATCGAACGATCAGAAGAAGAAATTCCAAAGATTTTATCGCATAACAAAACAGTTCTGCGAAGTGGATCGGGAAAGGTAATATTGATGCAGCCGGTTTTGATGAAACCTAAATTCGTGTATGAAATTCTGTTTAAGCAAACTACAAACCGAACCATACATGTTTATGCAAATGCTCCCAGGACCAAAGCGGAAATACCTAATACTGATATCATAATTCAGTTCCACAACGCATCCACATCCAGAGGATCAATCATATCATCACTTGGATTTAATAAGATTTCGCGTGATGAAGATTTTAATGTCGAAAATCCGTAGAAATCCATAAACATGTTATGATTAAACTGCTTTTCACATTTATTTTTACTTTAAATCGTTATGAATAAATGAACATTCTTCATACAAGCAAAAGATTTGTGTCTTTTTTGAAAGAAAGTCATGTCTGTTTTAAAAAGCTTTGATCCGGATGAGAATAAATTTTGAAAAAAAGAAGTATTTTGATTTACAGAGTAAACAATGGCAATGTCTTAAATCTTGTGTTAATTGAAATTGATAGAGAATGAACTAAATTGACATCGAAGCTTTACTGCAATTCATTACCGTTGCCTTAATTTTACTCTGTCAAATTTTTCTTCAATGGACTTCGCATTTTTATACCATATGAAATACGATACCGAACAGTGTTAATTTGACAGTCATAGATATAAATGTAAAAAAAGTTTCAAGCAACCAAAAACTTGCGTTATTTTGTACGAAAATATTGGGATCAATGGTTTTCAATAAGAATATGCCTCAAGACAAGTGCAGATGGAATAGTAAAACGGGAATATTTCGGCATTTTATGCATATCACAAAAATCATATTGGAAAATACATAACGAACCAATAGGCTATTGGCAATTGCTTGTCTCTGTGCGAGAGCTCCGTTGTTGTGACGTGTTGTATCAAACGGTTATTGTTTGTTTGTGTAGTGGTGCAAATGTCTTGACAACCACCGTAAAATAAAATGCGCATGAAGTATGGGCTTGAGCGAGTTGACAAACTCCTTCACTCACTCATGCACATATTGAACAATAGCATTGTGGATTCAATTCGTTTAAGAGAGCAAAATTGTTTGCCGACTCACTCACGCATACGATTTATTTTGATTTCATTTTGTAGTTGTTTTCAAGACGTTTGTACTGATTGTACACAGACAAACAATGACCAAATATTCGATACATCAATGCTCTCGCATTGCACTATATTCGTGATTCAGTGAAACACGAGCATCAGTGTGAGAAGTAAACAAATGTCAAACATAAATGATTGCGATTTCTTTCTCCAAATATCGTTGAATTTATTTTCTCTAGAAACAAAATTTTGAAATGTTAGAAAATATTAAAATTGATTTTGATCATTTTTTTATTGGCATTTTATTGGATTTTATTGGATTTTATTGGATAAATCAGAGGATATTTGCTCATCTTGTACGACTGCATCACGGAGTGTGAGCGGAAAAGTAATATTGCAATAGACTGGCCCAAATGGCATTAATGTAAACGGATCTTTTCTATCAAGGTCTCATTTTTTTCCTCTTGACTAGACGGTTTCATGGCAGAACCAATTCTTTCTCTCTTGACTGGTCCACATTTCAGAAAAACAGAAAAACCAAATTTCATATCAATGCGGAAAATTCAGGATTACGAATGTAATTCAATTTATTTCTTCTATGATTTATCATCATTAAGAGCCAATAAATTGAAACTGCGTCAAAAAAACGAAAAAAACTATTTTTTTGCCATTACTTGATTTTGAGGTGATGAATCAACTTGACCAAAGGTGCCTTGACCAAAGTTATGTATTTTTGCTCGGTCTACAATATTGCTGAAGGTACCAAGTCGATATCTCCAATCATTTTGGAGCAATAGTCGAAAACCCGATAAAAAATGGGGAAATTGTATGGGAAGGTACTCACTGATACAAATGGCTCTTTCTCGTTGCTTCTCGTGCTTGGCCCACGTTTCCCCAAATTTATGACATTAATTCATTATTGATGATAAATCCAAGTTATTTCAAGCTCTGATATTGTATATGGTTTCTATTTTACATGAACGGTACAATTCAATGTTTTACTTAAATTCTGTACTTCAATTAAGTCAACAATTTTGTTCCTCAATTGTTTATCGACCATAATCATTCGATCACATTTAAATATATTTAAGTATAAGTATACTTATGTCTGAGTTTGACTTCAATTGCTTTAGAACAGCAACTCAGAACTATAAAAACATTAACTGACAAATTAGAACAATTTAGCCTGGGCTTTGGCTTAGGCTTTATGGCCAGTGAAAAAAGTGATCGATGTAATTAAATCTCCAAAATTGACAATTGTAAGTCCGATGGATCGTTTTCAGCAGATGCTAATTGAAAGAACAAAAGATGCACAGTGCGAGTCTTCCACGTGACAGGTGAATTGTCAAACGTGTAGCGCAACTAAGAAACCGGCCTCGGTTTGTCAAAATCCTGAGGGGTTTGTGAACTTCAGTGTTTCCATATTCTATACGCAAGCGCAGTAATAACACGTTTTGAGACATTCCCATTCTTTTTATCGATTCCAATATTTTTACTTACTTTGTGTACGGAAAAGCAATGAACCAATCGTATTATCAATAAAATATCAATACATGTGGTTATTATTGATTGACGTAGTCAGCTTGAATGTTGATAATAGTCGGTGGGCATTTATTCATTGCATCTTGACCAGTGTTCGGTAAAGCAGCAGTTCCACATGAAGTCGGACTAAAATTGTTAGTCAGATCTCTGATTTGGCATAGCCCACCACGTTTAGGAAGTAACTAGGAGATATAGCTGAATTTCTCAGGTGGAAAATTTTGGAAAGTTGGCTATGTTCTATTGTTTTGATTTGACTTGTTTAGTTGATTATTGATTTAGTTTTGATTTATATTCATATTTATTTGTTTGTTATTTTATCTTTTTGTTTTGATTGTAATTTGTATTTTGAATTGAAAAGATCTTGGTTTTTAGAGGTTTTACACTCTTTTCCAAGCAAATTTTATTTGAATTTTGAACTTAATTGTTACTGTCGGCCTTCATGGTAGACGTTAAAAATGAATAAATAAATAATAAATATTGTAGTAAGACTATACCATTTTTGTAAACTGAACATTCTTTATTTTTATTCTGATCCAGCAGGAAATGAACATGAATGATGATAAGAAATGAGATGAAACATGTTGAGCTGATTATTAATTACGATTATTGTGATATATGTAAACGTGTGTCGTTGAATGACCAGACATTGACCGGGGGAAACCAACCAAATCTAGTCTTCAATTTAATGTATGAAACTTAATATCAAATCGTACTAGGTTTGCACCACGAGGCTCAGCTATCAGTTTTGTTTGTTTTGCAGTGAGATTCAATTCTGAATCATGAAATTTTTTGTATGATAACACTGAGATGTTACGTTTCACGTAGCATAGAGAAAAAAACTCTAAATGCATTGTGACCTTGATCGTGAAAAAAAACTAATCAATATATTTTCCACATTCCAGAAATTGTGCGTCAGCGTTATAGTCTATAAAAGTCGATAATATGCACTGAAACGTAGTCAGTCGTCTTTTTGAGTGTGAACAAAACATTTCTTGGTTTGCAAAAAGTATATTCAAAAGCATTCAATATGATGCAAAACATTTCATTGAAAATAGCAATTTTAATAATTGGTGTGTCGATGGTAAAATGTGTTAGTGTGAAGGATTGCTTTTATAGAAATGAATGTATGCAACCAAATCGTGGAAATATTCATCTGGTTAATTGTGAAAAAGATGATTTTGGCATACGTTATGAAAAATGTGAATTTAGACAAAGCCATTGGTGGGGCTCTGGTGATCTGCAAACTGGTACGAGGCACATTTGTTGTTCACACTTCGACGAAGGCTTCGTGGCGTGCGACGGTGATTCTTATCAAGGAACGTGTAAAAGCTATGAAATGAGTGGAGAAGAATGTGTAAACCTCAATGACAGTATCGCCAAATCAGTAAATGTAAAGGAAGGAGATTGTGTTCGACTTTATCAAGGAAAAGATTGTACCGGCAAATCAAGGCCAATACACTACGAATATGATGGATTTTACAATAGTTTTACTCCGTTACACTTGGAAGATAGTTTTACTGTGAATTCAATCGGGAAATGTAATGATATTGGAATGAAATGTACAAAATTGAATGAATCCGTATGCACATCTGATGCCAACTGTCCAAATTCTCACTATAAACTGCATCATGAAGATTGTCGATTTCGAATTTGGAGCTTTGAAGCTGAACAAAGTGGTCATAAATTAGCGTGTTGCCCGTCCGTTGATGATGGTTTCATTGCATGCTCTGACACCGAATGGAAAGGAGAATGTAAAACATATTCGATGGAAGGAAAACAATGCATAAATTTAGATGAGTTTCAAGGGAATTTGCCTAGCATTTCTTCGCTGAAAACTCTCAATGCATGTTTTCGAGTTTACGAAGATTATGGTTGTGAGGGTGTTTCTACGGCACTTTATCCAGGAACTCCATCTCATAATAATTTTCCAGCATTGGGCATAAATGATAAAATAAGGTCTGTCGGACGATGTTACGATCATGATCAGTGCAACAGTCGTTGGAAACGTTCTATACGAGATGAAAAATCCAAAGAAATTATACAAAACTTACCATTGTGCCAATTTGCTGCTAATCAATTTACTATTGGTTTCTTATGGGATTCACCAAACTTATATACAAACACCACAAACATTCCATTCAATAGTTCGATTCGGTATTATCGACGAAGTGGATTAAATGGTCGAACTGAAGTAGTGGACGCAAATATCTATCGAAAACATTTAAATACAGGATCAGAGCTCAGTAATGAAGCACAAACTCGAGCCTCGGAATGGGGTGTTCTCGGCGATCAGGCTGACCTCATAGTTGCCAGTCGACTTGGTGGGTCGGGCACCGATATGCGAAATGTTTTTCCGCAGAATCCCCGAAACATGGAGGCTTGGCAACAAACTGCAACTGAAATTGCAAACATTGTGGAACGTCTTGGTAGCGTACGGCTTACAATTAATTTATTGTATCATAATCCAACCGATTTAAGACCATATGAATTTGTGTATAGGGTCATGGATACGGTGACGGGTGAACTTATCTTAATTAATGATTTTATGAATGTTCCCAAAGCCCAAACGGACATTCATGTTTTTTAGTATTGATAAATATGTGTGAGTTGCTCTTTAGTATAATCTGAACTCAATATTTAGTTAATAAACTACTTAGAATATTTACATTATATATCATTTACAATGATAATTTGATGTTAACAATATACAATATTTAAAATAGTGGATTACTTTAATAAAAATAGCTTTTTGTGCGTATGAAACTTCTTTTCAGTGGGCTTTTTATATTTGTTGGCGTAATAAATAAATAATAAACTGACATTGGATGCATATTATGTCACATATCTATGTGACACGTGAAGCGACGACGCTATTTTGTTCCTTAGTGCACAATCATTCGATTGTATTGTTTATTTGGATTAAATTTCTCAATCTCAGCGAACACTTCGAAAGGAATATTTATTCCATTTAGAAATTACCATTTCACATTTGGCGCTTTGCTCTTAAGTTAAGAGTCTTAACACATCACTTTATGTTGGCGCTCTCTACAGACAGTTAGACAAGTCAATGCATATACACAAATACACATACAACAACGAGCATCAAGCAATAGTCAAACTTCATCGACTAGCTTGTTATTTCACACCAATATTTTGCAACTGCGTACAATTTATAGAACAAACAGCGAACTTACTCTTCTCATTCTTCATTTTTCTGCATAAAATATTCGTTAGTTTTGAAAAATTCTTCTATCTAAATCTTAAATAGTTGTTTGGTTATCTCCCGACCACAAAAATCAAAATTTTGTTGAGCTCATTTGATTTATTAAGAGTAAAGCCGGCTAACAGTAAACAGCACCAATTTCACCGGTGAGTCTGCACATTTCTACATCATGCATTTTGTATCGCTTTCATGATTTGCTAATCTTCGATTATAGTAAAGATTTTCGGAGAATTATTGATGATAAATTCATGTAAATTCTTCATTTGATTATATTTGTATGTGCTTATAGGACATTCCAAATAAATCAGTCAATTTCAACTGTGCGCTTAACCTCAATTTTCATTCAACACTTTCATACAACACTCGAAGGTAAGGAAATTGATCAAATGCATCTAATGCACTATTGGCTGAACGAAAAATTACTTACATTTCGTAAATTATAACCGAATAATTTCAGTGTGATCTTAGCAGAATTCGATAACACCACCATTTAATAGCCAGAAAGAATACAAATCCAGAATGTCTTCAAGTGAATCAACCAACGATGGATATGAAAATCGATTTCTATCAAAATTGAAGAAGTTGTATTTGGATGTGGAAACAGCTGATGTTTTCTTTGTGTTTGACGTGAAACCGACACATGGTGCACGGATCTCAGCTCACAAGAGCCTGTTAACCGCTGGAAGTGACGCATTCAAGGCCATGTTCTACGGCGATTTGAAAGAAGAAGGCGATGTCTTGATTGTTGACGCTTCTGTTGCTGCGTTCACGGAATTCCTTCAAGTCTTTTACCACGACAAAGTCAAATTAACCATGGAAAACATTTATGATGTGGTGAACCTTGGTAAAAAGTATGACGTTGACAATTGTCTTGATATTTGCGAGCAGTTTTTGATTGATTCGATGACCAACGAGAACGCATGTTTCTGTTATGGTCTTGCTATTTTATTCGATTTGAAGCAGCTGAAAAAAGTATGTGAAAATGTAATCGCTGAAAATCCAAGAGCAATTTTTCAGTCGTCCAGCTTTTTAGAATGCGATCGATCCGTGCTTGGCCATATTCTGAAGCTTGATACGTTATCGTGTGCAGAAACCAAAGTGTTCCACGCGTGCATGGCCTGGGTTAAGGCATCGAGCAAACAAGAGCAAGTGACCAAAGATTCGGTTGATGCTCATCTCGGTGATTTATTCTACGAAATTCGATTTGGATCGATGACCATCGGAGAGTTTACAGTTCTACGGGACTCGTACGATGATTTATTTTCATTCGAAGAGTATCAAGAAATCGTTCGAATGTTTGGATCAAAAGGTTATTATTCGAAGATATTCAAGAACGACCATTCCATACCAAATCGATCAAAATCTGGATCGACCCCCTAGGATCCGGGATGTCTATACATGGTTCGATTAGTTTGAGTCCAACTAAGAAAAATCCGGCCTCGGTTTGTCAAAATCCTTATGGGTTTTCGATATAGAGGTCCAACTTTTGATGATCGATATCTCTCTCAATTTGAAAGGTAGGAAAACGGTATTAATCTCATTTGAAAGGTATTGAAGTCTACTTTATTTATTATTTGAAGATTTTTTGAAAAAAATAATTTTTGACACTAAAATCGACATTTCAATTTTCAAACTCAAATATCTCGAAAACGCGTATACAAATTTTTTTCAAACCAATATTAAATAAAGTAGACCTCAATACCTTTCAAATGAGATTAATACCGTTTTCCTACCTTTCAAATTGAGAGAGATATCGATCATCAAAAGTTGGGCCTCTATATCGAAAACCCATAAGGATTTTGACAAACCGAGGCCGGATTTTTCTTAGTTGGACTCAAACTAATCGAACCATAGACATCCCGGATCCTAGGGGGTCGATCCAGATTTTGATCGATTTGGTATGGAATGGTCGAGAAGGATTCACGTCATTCCATATTTCGGTGGAATAAGGACACAGTTGTCAAATGCAGTCGTGTTGTGGATGTAGGAAGCGGAAACGGGTATAGTTTTCAAGAAATTGAATCAACCACACTGACAACGAATAAATCGATTTTGTTGGGTGAAATTGTTTGCGCACAGATAAAACATGCCAGTGATGTCACTGAACTTCCAACTGAGGTAACCATAATCGAACGATCAGAGGAAAACATTACAAAGATTGTATCGCATAACAAATAAGTTCTACGAAATGGATCGGGACAGGCAATATTGGTGCATCCAGTTTTGATGAAACCTCAATTCGTGTATGAAATTCAGTTCAAGCAAATTCCAGGCCAGTGCACATTTATGCATAAGACTCTCAAGGCCAACGTGGAAATACCTAATACTGAAATCGTCATTGAATTCCAAAACACATCCTTATCTAGAGGAATCATTTCATCACTTGGATTTAATGAAATTTCGCGTGATGAAGACGTTACCGTCGAAAATCCATAAAAATCCACAATCATGTGATCATGATCATATAAAAAACACTGCGTTTAAAGAATATTTTATCACTCTTATTGTCACTTTAAATCGTTATGAATAAATGAACATTTTGGATACAGCCAAAAAATATGGGTCTTTTAAATCCCTTTGATGTGTCAATGTTTTAAGATCACTTCGATGGATGAAAAAACATTCGAAGAACCAAAAGTATTTTAATGGACAAACTAAACCAACCATCGTCTCTAATCTTATTAAAATTCAATTTGATAGCAAATGACTAAATTGGAACGTATCTTTAATGTGATTGAATGGTTTGCTGTTAAACATCGAAACTTTGCTTCAATTTATTGCCATAACCATAATTTTACTCAAATTGTTTCTTGGAATAATATTTTTTTCAAGTTCAATCTGTTAATTGGTTATCTCACCGGCGTTCAGTTATTTTTATTTTGCTTTATTTATATTTAATTGATCGAAAGCAATGAAACGGCTTCTCTCGGATAAGCTTGTGTTGAATATATTTACGTGTCCTTTTCAATTGACAGATGAACTTGAAATTACTTGGAATAGTTTATTGAAACCGCACAACTGAACTTATTTTGATGTGACTTCAAAAGGATGCTACATTGCAGAGTTTCGTTAATTTCAAAGTGCTCTTAAACTCAACTTAGTCAACTCCATCATTATCACAATTTGAACTTTCCTTGAATGCTGAATTTATTACGTCTTTATTTCTTGTTCATAAAATAGCGAAATACTCAATTAAGTTAAAAATATTTGAAGGCCAAGAAGAGATAGCAAAATAAGAGGAACTTTTAGCAATCTTTCAATCAACTGCATTTGATATTATTATTGCTCCTGAGTAACAACTATAGCTCGTTTAAGCAACTAACTTACCATCTTACCATAAATAGCGGCTCACTGTAGATAAATTTAGAATAAATGAAAAGTCCTTCTATTTTTTTACCAAATGTCGTGTAATATTTAATGTAACGTTTATGAAAAATAAAACTCAATTGAACTTAAAATGAAATTGAGTTTGCATTTACTTATGAATTTACAATTGGAACGATTTGAAGTTCTTTGGAATGTTTTTTTTTCTCTTCTAAAACTAATCGACAATGGTAAGTAATTCATCTTAATATTATGGAAAGAACTAGAAATAATGTGTCGAACAAAAATGGGCCATATCTTTTGGGCTTTTGGCACTTCTGTTTTCATCCACTTAGTCGCTGTCGGATGACGAGTCGCTGTCGGATGGCGAGTCGCTATCGGATGACGATACTTCGTACTGTCGGGTTTCACTGAAACCCTTTTCCGAAATTTGCATTTCTCGTCCACCTTCACAAAACAGAACTTTGATTTTCAATTTACCGCGTTCTTTCACCAAATCATCGAACATTTGTTGGAATTCTTTGTCATATTTGATTTGATTGCATTTCCGATCACTTTCGATGGTCAGCACCTTGAGACCTTTTTGTTTGCGGACAAAAGTGAGCATATCTTTTGGCTCCCAATAGAAATTCTTAACGTCCAACATGACTTCACGCAACCACTTCATTTCATCCAAATCATTTATATCCTCTTCATGGAAATATGGACAACGGAATGTTAGTTTTCCCAAACGTTTGCTGTTTTGAATGAATGTCATCAGTTTCTTTGGTGCAGACATACCAGAAAATGTTAGCTCCTTCAATTTCACATTGGAAATGGCCATGTAGTCGAACAGTTGATCAATATCGGTGCCGAAAGCAAAAACGTCTAACTTCTTCAAGTTCTTGAAGTACAATGGTTCGTATGGAACGTTGAATTCAGGTTCATACTTGCTGAAATCGTCTGTATCCATTGACAATTCCAATTGCTCTAAGGCCGGAAACTTTTGATTGAATGCCGTTAAATATTCACGGGTCAGATCATAGTTGTGACCAAAATCAAAGGCGAATGCTTTAACACGAGGAAAAGTGAATTCGGTGGAAATAAATGAATTGAATGCATCATCGGAGAAGCGAACGGATCGTTGAAATTGTATCTTGGTGACATTTGGACACCATTCATCGAATCGGAGAATGGTATCATTCTCGATTAAACAACTGACAAAAACGATTTTCGACAGCAATGGAAACACTTTGAGATTGCTGGCTGGTAAATTCAAGCACATGCCAAAAAAGATGAGTGTTTCGGTGGTTTGACTGCAATGCGTACTTATTTCATCGAGAAGAGCACGATCTTCATCTGCTTTGCGTTCACCCACTAGTTGAATAGCCGGTATATACTGGCTGCTGTTGCGAACGAAATCTTGTAGTGTTTTGTCATCTCTCAATTTGCGGGCGCTTATTTCAACACCTTCATCCATCATTTTTCCTGAAAATGACAAAAACAGAAAAATCAATTTGATTATATTCACATTTCGATACAAAAGGCGCTCGATTGTTCACCAGTAACGCATTTTTGAATGCTAAATCGGTGCTGTGTGACGAAACAGTAGATGCGAACTGTGTGAAGTGTGACGTTGCTGTTTTTGCATTCCAACAACAACACTGTGCATTTCTATGGAACGCAAAAATCTTATCTGCATCATCAACATTTCGCACCACTAAATTCATCTGATGCCGCAATTTAGCAATTCAAGCCATTTGTACAAAATTAAATGAGAACACTTACTGCGTTGTTGATTTGTCCTTTATCCAAATGTTGAATCCTTTTGATATGAATGCTTGGTAAACTTGCTTTGCACGTAAATTCACTAAAATGAAAAACAAATGAAATTTTAAATAGAGTTCGTGATAATGCGTGTAATGTAATGTGAATGCATTTGAATTTCATATAATTTTCGAAATTAAACTTAATATTCGGATTGAAATAGCTCACCGAAAAATAAAACCGCTTGAATGACACAATAAATAAACAGAAATAACAAGACGACAACGAATGAAGTTATTGCGTTCGAATGTTTGACTGATGAAATATCACCGCCAATATTTGACGGTTCGCTCATACTTTTAGACTCACACAAAGATGAATTTGAGTGACAGTTCTCTGAACGTGAGAGTAATCGGCATGTTTACTCTCTGTTTTCTATTTCGTTTACTCCGATGTCAGTGCCATGATACAAATTACTCACACATTTGCACAGCCAACAGATCTGAGATGCGCGCTCAGTGAATGTTGTTGTATGCTAACAACTTATGGAGAAGTTAGGAACGAACCAAGGAGAAATGTGTTTCATTACACTGGCATGGGAGTAAACGAAATAGAAAACGGATTTAACGAGCCGATTACTCTAACAGGCTCACAGTACTTTTTCATTTGTTGGGTTTTTATATAAAAAGTGTCTCCAAACATTTCGACGTATTTTTGGGTTGTCTCATACATTCAATTTATAAAATCGTTTTGTTCATTTAAATTTTTCACGTCATTTGTTGTATTTTATGCAAATTTATCAATTTATATATTAATTTATATCAATCTTCAACGACACAAAACCAACCCGAAAATGTCGAACAAATGAATGTTGATAATTTTGTGAGTCTGATTTTTTATATCTCTCTGATGAAAAGAGATTGATATTTAAATTTTACCATAAATTAGAAACCCGGAATGTTGATTCGACGATCAGAATTGACGAATCCCTCAAACTGTTGTCATCACAACTCTCTGAGAGTAGAATTCGTGAAACCGTTGCACTAACATATAAGCCTACAGATTCGAGCGCCTCGAATGACCAAACATCAGCTGCTTCGGTGGATATTTGTGAGAATTCCTCTGATTTATTATCTCCTCAAATGATTCAAATCTAATTTTTCCTAATCGAATTGGTTCTGATTTCATTTCATGTTGAAGAGCCAACATCTAGAAGTTCGTAAAGGTGTCGTAAGCATTGCTCGTCGAAATTCGATCGAAGCTAGCTCAAGTGATACAGTTATTGATTCAGCATATGCATCAGCTCAGGTTCCACCTGCAAAGAAGCCATGTTTATGACAAACAACTTGCCGCACGTGAACGGACTTGAAAACCAGAATGCAAAACAAATTCAGAACGGTCAGCGAAATGAACAAACTGATACCAAAGATAAATTGAATTACATTCGTAATGTACTTTGACTTTCTTTTAATCTTGTTATTAAATCTTTTGATTGATTATCTATTGCTCTTAAAAATATTTGAAGGACAAGAAGAGATAGTAAGTAAAGATGAACTTTTAGCAATCTGTCAATCAACTGCATTTGATATTATTATTGCCCCTTCATAACAACAGTAGCTTGTTTAAGCAAATAACTTACCATCTAACCATAAATAGTGACTCACTGTAGATAAATCCAGAATAAATGAAAAGTCCTTCTATTTTTTTACCAAATGTCATGTAATATTTAATGTAACGTTTATGAAAAATAAATTTTGTCACAATTGAAATGAAATTGATGATTTCAAAAAAAAAGTTCATTCCTCGTCCATTGGTTCAATTTTGATATTTTCTTGTCCGATCTTTTTGACGCCACGTTCCAAAATCGATCCAACGTGTGAGTCCTTAATCAAAGCTTGATTATGCGCTTCAATCAGACGAATAACCAAATCCACTGGATTGTCAACGAATTGACAATGACCAACACAGTTGAATATTGCCTCTGAATATCGTCGCTTTTCAATTGGAACAAAACCTTTTGGTTTAATAATTTCATTTTGAAAAGCTTCTTCCTGTTCGGGTGTTCGTGGTCGTGGTATCAAGCCCAAAAATCCACAGTATGCATTCTGTTCGTCTTCATGTGCAAAGTACATGGAACCCGCATACATTGCAATTTGAACTTCATCCGCAACGTCAATGGTTTCAATGTCCGTCATTTTAGTCACTCGTAGGTTGGTTATATTCAGTAAACTGCTATGTAAATTGCTCAATCGTGGACGATACATGTAGAGTGTTGATCGATCGCTTTGGCGAAAAACAGGCAGCAGTTGATTGCTTTCGAAAGAGCTGAGTAGTATCAAAATGTGTTGGTCGGTTAATGTTTTCACCTTTGCCAGCCACCAAACGGGACGCAGAAATTCGTCGGTCGATTTTGACGTACATTCAACGACTGTCCTAAAATCATTGGTCACAAATATATGTTCAGCCCAGGCATTTTCATTCTTTTTGTACGATTGAAACAAGTGCGTATGTTGAAGACTGTCAGCAATTGACAGTAAATGCTTTTGCTTTTTCAATTGATCAATCAATCGATTTGTTGCACCATCTTGCATTAGATTCACCAATTTTTTATTGAAATGTGGCGTAGCTGGCTTAACCAATGGTGGTCGTTCCAATTGACGTTCCTCTTCCAATTCTTGTTCCAATTCTTTCTCTTGCTCTTCGTCCAGAGCATGTGAAAAAAGCTTAACGTCTGGTGCTTGTTCATTTAATTTGTCATATACTTCGTCCTGTATTCCACGTATGAACGGTCGGATCGCTTTGTGGCTCTTATGTTTTAATGATAAAGCATTGAATTTACGTTCACCAATTTCTTTGAGTTCAATCTCTTGCTTGTCACCATACATTTTTTCCAAATCTACAAATTCAGAATCCACACAAATGTTGTACAAATTAGTCATCGCATCCGTTTCGTTGGAATTTTCGTGCAGCTTATGGCCAATCAATTTTTTTGTATAGTTTAGAGCGGCCGTCGCCCAATGAACCATATTGGCTTTTTCGAATTCACAGCTGTTGTGCACAATGAATTTGATGATATGGTCATTTGTGATGCGATCGATTGGTGTTAATTTGTTGATTTTTCGAATACGAATGTTAGCTTCGTACGATGCCCAAAAGTAGATTGCATGACCGTTTCCCAATTGTCGCATTCGCATACACGATTGCACCGTTTTGTCACGTGTTATTTCACCGGATAATGTGACACATGCCTTCCATTGCAGTGGAAATTTAAGATCAGTGCCACGTGTGTGTGCATCATCCAAATAAACCAAACATCGGCTCAAACTTTCACGATAAACTGAGCAATCAAACTCCGTGATTACACCGTTACGGTCGATTGTTTGCAATACATCATGTGTGTCGAAATAAATGGCCGCGTCATACGATGGCGCCGGTGCCATTTTCAACCATTCAATGGCCACTTGTTTGTTGGTCAATTCCAGCATCAGAGCGCCCGAATCCAACAGCACTGGAATCTCTTGTTTTACCAATTCATCGAGAATTTGCTTTCCACTTCCGTTTGCCAATGATGATTCCAGGAATTTATTCTCAGCTTGCAGCAATACTCGACGCATATTTTCATTGGTGCTTTCGAGTTCGTGGAGATCATTTTGGGTGACAGGCAACGGGAGAATGTTTTTTGTGTCATTTGTACCACTGAAACCAGTCACACAATGTTCCAAATGATCACTGCACAAATCCCAAGCCGTGCACATCAGTTTCTGCTCGAACGTTTTAGCTTCGCGTGGGAATACATCATTCGATAGCCAAAAATCGATTACATGCATGTTGTAGCGAAGCAACGGGAACAGTAAATTGTTGCGTTGATTTGGATCGTCCAAATTTACACCAGAATATGACTTAATTGACTGGTCAATCAATTTTGATGAAATACTTTGGATAAATTTCTCGTAATATGATGCTCCATTCTGTTTGTTCGCCAAAATGGCAAACACTCTGCGCAGTTGAGCATCGGTCAAGCCTGTTTAAAAATGAGTATTTCGTTAGATTTTTTCGTCATCGATATACATTTAATGTATTGACAAGCGTCCATTCTAAAAGACAATCGCATTTTTGATCTCACCTGAGTAGTAATAGCTAATCTGTGTAAAACAGATTGCAACATCTGGGTGTCCAAATTCGGTCATTTCAGCGGCAACATCTTTTGCTTTGAACGGAATGGCCATTTGTCGTCGTCCCTTTGGATCAACACCATAATTCACACGCCATCGTTTTGTCAATACCAATTTGAGCACTTCGAAACGCAACAAACCACTCAAAATTAAAATCGTGTGTTTATCATTCACCGGGAATGATGAATGATTAATCATTCGCATTAATCGCTGATCGATTGATTTTTGTGATAGCAAACGTTTTAAATCATTTTTCAATGGTCCACCGATTTCGGGAAAAACAATCTCCAATCGACCATCGAGGAAATCATCAATCAACAACAATTTTAGATCCTCAAATACAGTTGCATCGAGAATACGGCATGGTGTAAAAATATCAGCACGATATTTAACGGTTGGTCTGCCAGGAACATGGATTTTTTCAGCGTGTTTTACATCGAATTCGATTTTATCTTCACCATATTTTTTATGTAGTTGACGCATGTGAAATGGAACACGTTTTAATACAGCTTGTGTGACATTCCAACGCTGTGATCCACCATCTGGTGGCAATTGATTGCCAACGGTGTAAATCAATTGGAAATTTGCCTGTAGAATTGCATCTGATTCGTCCAAAATATTTCGAATATTTGCATTTATCCATTTGTGAACGTCCAAAAAGTTTTTAGCCGCATCTTTGTCACCCTTCTGAATTGACTCGTAAATTTTCAGTTGCAAAGACAGCCGATACTCTGGAATCGTCAGGATAACACCTGTAAATCGATCAAATCAATTAATTTCATTTCATTTCATTGAAATGATTTCAATATCATTCACACCACTCAATAAATTTACCTTTTTTCGTTTTGCATTCGTCATAAATGTTCAAAATTTGTGTGATATGTTTTCCAATGGCCATGTCACGACGGCACGGGAATGTGTAAATGCGTCGGTTAAGCATTCCGCCCAACAATTGTCGCAGCGCCTTTAAATTGGTCGTAAATAATGACTTGAGCACGGTAATTTGACAGGCTTGTATTCCATTGGCCAAAACAGCGGCCAAAATTGGAACAATCACAGCGGTCTTTCCTTCGCCCATGTTCAATTGCATTACGGCGTGTTTGGCGTCACATCCATCTTTTTGTGGTGGTTCAATCATACGTTTTGCAATTTCAATTTGAATTTGTCGAATCGTTAAATTCTGTTCAATTTCAAAGATTAACCATTCGGGACGTTCACAAGGCTTCCAATTTACATGTGGTTGATTGCTCTCCTCTCGCTCCTTTGAAGCTGTGAGCTCTGGACGTTGCGAATACAATTTGATGCGTTTCTCTCGCTGATCACGGGCAATTGTCACGGCCCAAGCGCCAATCAACAATTTCAAACGTTCATCGGTGTCGTTGGCCATAATTTTTGGCAAAAGTAAACTTGGAACTGTTCTTGGGAATAGTCCAGCATGAATCAAGTGAAGTGTATCGTCCGATTTGGAAATACATTCAATCGTTGACCACCATTCGTTCGCTGTGCGTGGCGAATCTTCGGTTTCCATCTCAAACGTGCTTTGTGCTTCGATTATATCGTTATCGTAACCACCTAAATGATTTCGAATCATTTTTTCCGCGTCAATTTCATATTTTTCCCAATTTCGAGCCATCGGCGTGATGAATGGTGTGTACGACGGCAATTCTGAATCGGTGTCCGATGACAGCCGCCCGATAGCTGACATAACATCATTGATGAAACATGACAGTTTATAATTGTTATGCCAAAGAACAAGATCTCGATTTAAGTCTCTATTGGCCGCTTTGAAATCAATCCCATCAAATGTCCACTGTTTTGTGATATCCACAGAATCACATGGCCAGTGTTGCTTGACTGTTTTCAGCACTTCTTCAGTTGTAACGTTATACTGAAGCTCGTGTGTTTTATTGCAATTTTGAGGGCGTCTGTAATGTTTCTTTAGAATTGTTCTGACCTTTGCTTGGGAATAGTTGAAGCCAGCTGATAGCTTATAGTGATCAATGGACGGTGGTTTGATCTTCTTGAATTGGTTTGAATTCATAAAAACCGCATGTAATGCCAAAATTGCATCAATATCTTGATTTTGATGTGCAAGCAATGTCAAAATCAATGCAAATTCAATGCGAGTGAATTGTTGTCTTCGTGCCGCATCGTACAAGCAAATCCATAAATCTGAAAATTCATCGCGAATATTGTGATACAGAATATTTTGGATAGCTTCTTCACTATCAAGCCCTTTGAGTATGGCGTTACGTGATTTTTTCCGAATGGTTAAAAAATCCTTTAGATTGAATTCATTTGGCACATCGAATTTTTTCTGATGATACAAAATTGCAACGGTTTGAGTATCTTGACAATAATCAAAAGGAATTTCTTCGAGCAATGATGTTCGCAGCACTTTGTGTTCAAAAAATGAATTTTCCACACGAAAATTCGGTTTCAATTGCAAACAACGTCGATAATCACGTTCGTTGAGCTTTAAATCCGTTTTAAATTTCACCTCTTGAACGGTGTCCTTGAAGTACAGCCCAGCCAATCGTTGGCTGTCCTCAAGCAATTTTTTTGCAATAAACACAAAAGAATCTTTAGCTGAAGCGGCTGGAATATCCTTCGGCCAGGTAACATTTTGGATATGTTCAGTAATTTTTCGAGCTGGTGACAATTTAGCAATTTTATGCAGCAATTCAAGCGCTTCCGATTCATACGGTGATGATGACCAGGCAAAAGCTGATTGCAGAATTTGAAGGGCACGTTCGGTACCTAAAGGGAAAATATCAACACAAAGAAAAATAATAAGTTAAAAGGCGACCACAGAATTGAAAATAATGAACACAAAACTTACCCGACATTCCAATGAATGGTTCAATTTCACCATGTGATGTTACCGCGTGCAAATAAGCCAAATAAAACCATGACGCATGACTGCTGTTGTTGGCTTTCAACTGTTGACAGAAATCATCAACTTGATACTGATAAAATGGTGGATTTTGAAGCTCCTTGTCGGTTTCGATGCAAACCTTTACATGAGAGCGTTTGCATTCGGTTTGAATGTTTCCATGTGGCATCAATAGAACTTTCATTTTGGCTACTAAATTCCCAGAATCTTCTGAATCATCTGAGCTACTTTCCAATATCAAACCATGCCGCAGCCCATACAAAGTGCCAATATTTTGTGTACGGCTCACGCGCATCCCACTGAATTCATTCGATTCCAAATCGTATTGTGAATGTATTGTTGTTCGTAATGGTTTGGTGTAATCAATTTTAAATTTAAGATTCATGCGCAACAGCTCAACGCAAGCAATCTTTGGATCTTCACGTTTTGCTGGTACGACTAACAGCACATGAATGTATTTGCTGTGCTCAAGACGTGCCAATTGATTGGTGATTTTTCTATAGCTACTACTATTTATGTCAATCAACTGTCGTTGTGTTTTCACATGTGTTAATTCATTTGATTCCAAGTTCAATCGATATTCGATTTCAGTTTCAGTTGAAAAGTGTGCATCACCGGTCACTCTTGGTCGAAATTCAATGGTATTGTCCTGCTTGTTCCACCAGTGGCTATAGTTGATGACCAGCAAATGTGGAAAATCGTCTAGGAATTTGTCATGACCAATTAATTCTTTTTCACATGAGTTTTCTTTACGTTCAAGAACAATGATACTCTTTTTATCCTTTTTGAACTTGTACGTACAACCATTGTACTTTTGAACAGTAACAAAATTCTTCTGACCATCTGGTCGAACTTCAAATGCAACATCACCAAAGAACCGTTTAAAGATCTCGGTTTGTGTCATCTCGTATGGAAGACGAGATAAAGGTAAACCATCGACTAGAAATGTTCCGGTGATTATATCGATGGTTACGATCTGTTGTATTGTTTCAACGCGTGCATTAATGGCCAAAATGTGTGGATATTTGGGATGAAAATAAACAGCCTCAAACACTTCACCCTGAGATTGAATCCATTGCTTTCGAATTAATTCATATAAACTTTCCCAACTGTTGAGATCTTGATCGATGATTTCTTTAATTTTTGGCTCCAAAAACACACCGACATTTTCAATCAATCGCAAAAACATCCGAAGAACCGATGGCAAATGTTGTTCGTTGTTTGTGTACATCAGTATGTTGTTCTTCAGCGTGATGATGAAATGTAACCACATTCGATGTGCTGTTAAACCATTTTGGTTATGATTCACAAAGATTTGTTCATAAAATCGGTGCTTTGGATGTACAAAGAATGTTAATCCACCGGTAATTGCCACGTAAATTAATTTCAATCGCAATTCACGTTCGACTTGTTCATCTGGATTTTGTAAATTGCGAATAGCTCCTTCGATTCTATCAATCCAATCGATTGCAATCAAACGAATTTGATTCAAAAGTTTCTCAATTTCATGGGCTACGGGTTCGTTGGCGTTGATCTCAAACATGCGAACAGCTATCAGTGTGGCCATTAGCAGTTTGAATGGATGTATCTGATGAAGAAGAGTTCAACATGAAAAACAGAACACAAAAAATGGAAGAATTGAATTTTGAAAGAGAAAAAATGTACAAACCCAATTGTTTTTCTGCAATCCAATGAATTTGTTGAGTAGTTCGATGGTTGCGTTACAAAATGCCAAACTCATAAAATCCGTGTGAGATTCCCGAATAAAATTACCATCTCCGCTAATTCCACACTCCCACAGGGTTTGCATGATCAGGCATAAAACGGATTCCTTTTCGAATGACATTGATTCCGTTTCTATCATGGCATACAGTTTTCGTAGTTGCAATCGATGTCCATCGGCACGAAGCGAACCAAAATTCTTGAATTCCGATAACGATAAATTACCAGGGCATTCTGATTGACGCGATAGCACTTGATTTTGTGTATGCGATGTAGCATTCAGTGTCCATTGAAGTCCTTGATATTCGTCCGAAGTTTTGAATGTGCACACATTTTTGATGGCGCTATCAGCCAATTCGCTTGGTATTGCTTTGTTATTGACGTGAAGCACACAATTCGATGTATTCTCAACAACAAACATCTCAAATGGTTGTTCGACATGGGTCTGAGTGATCTTGTGCCGATTCGTGCTGCCCAGTTTGACATGTTGACTCTGTGACTTGTTGAATTGCGTGAATTGTTCGCAATCATTCCAATTGCTTTTAATGTCAACCGATTCAAAATTACCGGCACATAATTTAGTGAATCGATACAAACAATCGCGCAAACATGCAATCGCAATCGGAATTCGCAATTCAAAGACGATGGCAAGCTGATGATTTGGCTCATTGGGTAAAAGATGTTCGTATTCATTGATTCGCACATCATCGGCTTTTGATTTTAATGCGCATCGTTCACATGAGCTTGAATGTTGATTACCGTACGACGATCGAACGTACGTGCATCGCATTTGATTGGCCTTTTCTTTGAGATCATCCACTTGCCGTCGACCATCTGTCCATTCGGTTTTCTTTTGCTGCACATTTTCGTCATCCTTCGATTGAATGCTGCCTTGTATAACAAGCATTTCCATGTCTTGTTTTGCATATTTCACTGAAAATGATTGATGGCTGATGAATTTCTCACCAATCAAACTGGGATCTTTGGCGGTCGCATTGCGTTGAGAAAAATACGTTTCCAGTTGACAAACAATAGCCATGTCAATACGTTGCGGTATTAATAAAGATTCCAATAATTTCGGATTAATACCTGTATGATGTTCGATGAGCAATGGACTTTCAACCATTGCCAAATTATCTAATACAGCAATTAACTTCAAATGCACCAACATCATTCGACTGGTCAACAGTTGATTTTCTTTGTATTTATCTTCGGCATATTTGGAATATGCAAATAACCACGTACGAATATCGTCCGGATTCAAACGATTGTCATCCAATCGCATGCCATACAGAATATAATTTTCCACTTCAGTCCAATAAATGCGATTTTCGATTTCTTTTTTGTTAATTTTAATCGATTCAACGCCTGGATGTGTGTGAACATTCACGAAATGTCGATGGTACGATGTCACTTCGTATTTGGAAACATCAGCATTTTGTGGAAGATCAGCATTCCGTTCATCCAAATAAATTTGCAATTTTGGCATTTGTTGAACTTTATCCGATTCAAAGTTGAGTCGTGTCAACGGCAATAGTTGCGATTTTTTGCTCAAACGCAAATGAATTGAACCGATTTGATCGTCGATTTTGCAACGAATCGTTTTGATGGCATTTTTGGCGCTATCAATCGATTTTTCCTTGAAATTGTCGATGTCGGCTGAAACAGTGGCTGGCGTGATGGTCGATAGTTTTTCGATTCGACGAGCCATTTTTGCGATCATTTGTGACAATAGATCAATGTTGAATGTCACACAATCTTCATCCAAATACATATCGCACATATCAGTGAGGAAATTCAACATTACAATTTTGTAAAGGAATTTGCCGAGCATTGGACCCAATTGCATGGTAAGACTGTGCTGTAGCAATACTTTGATGCTCATGTAAAAACTGGATCGACGAAAACGGTTCACCTTATTAATGCCAATTATTTCATTGCGGCACTTTTTCACAATGGCGGGAAATTCATTTAACGACGGCGTTGTACTATTTTCATCGGCAAGCACCGTAAAAAGCCATTTTTTGACATAGTTTTTGGTTTTTTGTAAATCGGGCTGGTTATCATAAAGAAAGGCCAATTGATGTGCAAATTTGTCGGAACGTAACATCGATGAAAATTTCACTTTAAGTGCTTGAACTGGATAAGTGAACTGTGAAATGATAAAATTGAGGTTATTTATCGTTGATCTAGGGCATAAGACCGAAGTAGTAAAGGGAACTTACTTCAATATCACTTTCGTGATTGTAGATTTCACTTGATTTCAAGCTTCCCGGGAATGTAGCCACGATTGCATCTAGATCATTGCCACTGCTTTGATTTCGCGGCAAATATACCATGAATACAGTGTTTTGAAGGCTTATATACACTGCAAATGTATCACCAGGTGCCAATCTATTGATTTGTTCTTCGATGGCACCTGGTGAGCATTGTTGATGCAATTTTTTAAATTGTTTACACAACTTAACGGTTTCCGATGGTAACCAGTTCTTTGCATATTCAACGTTGTCCACCATAAAATTCATCAATTCGATTTCTTGGTCACGCCTGAGGCTTTGTTCGGGAAGTACACGGGGCAAAATCACATGATTTAACAGCATGTCATGCGCTTCTTGCGGATCAATCTCTGATTCATCGTCCATATTTATCGATGGTGTCGTCTGAGAATTAGAAAATTGTTGTGTATTTTAAGTTACAGCGATAAATTTTGATTGCATACAATAACAAATCTATTTACCAATTCAACTTTTTCGAAATTGATACGAAATTTTTTCGAAAATTTCGTTGGAACTTCAGCGCCAGACGTCTAGCGATCAGTTTCCAGTGAGACTCCAAATGCTTCTATTCTTGTTGAATTTTGAATTGAATTGATTTGATGATTGAAGCTGCAATGAAACGAGAAAAAAATGATTTACACACATAATGAATGATAAATGTCGATGCGCTAAGTTCACTATGTAAAACTTAACAAATAAAAATGAAATGTTTGCGCCCAAATTGCGAATCTTTGTTTGAAATGTTTGAACTCAAAATTATTTTAAATTTTGACAAATGCTAAGACCTCAAAATTTTATGAATTCACTTTGTTTTGTGCAATTTCAAACGAATTAAAAGGTATAGCAGTGAAATTGTGTATCAATTTTGGAACTAATTCAACAATTTCAATATGTATTTGAAAATTGCTTGTTTGTTTATCAAAATGTTTTGATTTTCAATGTTAAATCATTTCCTTTGTTCATTTATACTGTACAATTATTGTCAACACACTGTAGTTGCATGAGCGATCCTTCTGTTTTTCTCTTTAGGTTTCTCTTTGTTCTTGTGAGGTAGCGATGCGTCACTTGCTTGTGTTCATAGCATCAAAACCGAACACAGTTCAAATCAAAACAGCTAGCGAATAGATTAACTGTACTTGGTTCCGATGCTTCGTGTACGATGCTGAATTGTATCTGAATATAAATGCGAATCTTTTTTTTGACGAATATTGGGATGTTTAAATAGCTTATTTTCATTTTATGCAAACTGTATAAGGATTCTATTTACTCTAATGAACTGTTATCTTATACATAGAGGATGAGTAGGCCCTTTGATGGCGTAAAACAAATGTTTATGATATTCGTAGCATAGCAAGTGACACAACCATTTTAGAATTGAATTTCGTCATAATATGCAACAATGAACACCAATTCGAAATTTCTTATTACAAATGAACGTAATAGTCTGACTTAAATGTACAAAATGAAATGACTGAATTTTTTCAATTTTAATCGATTATGGGGGTGATTTTTGGCACAAATTGACTGTTGGGCGTCAGCAACATATAGACAAAAATAAAACACAAAATCGAAGCGCGTAAATGGCGGCATTTTTTTAGCGGCACCGGCGTCTTTTCGACAATGTTAAAGTGAACGACCAAAATTCCGAAAACTTTTATCTAACAGATAAATTACCACTTTGAATTGCTCGATTGAAATTATTGTACGGTAAAAAACTGTTTAATGCACTAAAATTGACATTTTCCATGTCCATGAAAATATCCTTTGATTTTTACTTTTTTTTTAATAACAGAAGCTATCGATTGATCACTTACGTTTGAATTCAAAATTCACTTGAATTTACAATAAATTTGATTGTTTTCGCTGTTTTTCAATATTTTCATAAATAATGAAAAAATAAATGGCTCTATAGATCAAATTAGACACAAGTCACTCAACGAAAATCAAATGTGAAATGAACACAATCGCTTTGATATGAAACGGCATACGCAAATTGTCACAACGTTATTATGCCGGTTGGTTTCAAATGACGCCTCAAGCTCCGTTGAATGGGTTGCTGTGCCAAAATAACAAACACCAAATCAAAAGCACCAACACCAACACCAACACCAACAAGCGTATTTCATGTCTCAAGTGTTTGACCTGTGCAACAGTAAATGCTGTGATGGAATTTACAATACACGTCATTGTGCAATACACTCAAACCATCGAAATTGCATTGAATTCCAACTTGAATATATTTTGACAGTTTGAAACACAACGATGTTATCCAAATAAATTGACTAATATTTGATGTTTATCTTTGATGTTTGTACTAGAAGGAAAAACACCGATTGAAATATTGACGGGAAAATGAAACCATATTGAAAAAGACTGAACAAGAGTGAAAATTACTAAAATCTTTTTCTTTAAAACAAGCTCTGCTTGTATTTGAACTGAATTCAATTGGTCGTTGATTTGGCTAAGGAAATTTACTGATTTGAATAATAACAAAATTGGATTGTGATGAAGTGTTTCATAAAATTCGATGAAATGCGTTCAAATCATTCGATTGTGATTTTTGGTCGACGCGTATAGCTTTGTTGTATGTTCATTGTCCATTGTTCAAATTGGAAGGCGAAAGACGAAGATTTTTGTCTGCGGAAATGTATTAGAATGACTTATGTTATAAGATAACAATTCAACGGGAAATTTTGATGCGACTTTTCGATGAGATGAGCTTCGATCTAGTAAAATAACAATGCGATTGAGTGATCAAGATGTGTATCAGAAGGAGTCATTCTTTTTAATTTTCCGTGCACAATGTGTTGGAGTATTGCGATCGATCAACAATTTGGGAATCCCCAAAATTCTATTCTGGCCGTGGAACGTTGTCCGCTGTGCTTTGCCAGGTTTTTTAGTTACCGCGATAGCTTGAAAACGCATCGAGCGATCGGTTTCAAATATGATAAGGTCACATTGAAATGATTAAACTTACATCCAAGTACAATAATTTCAGATCTGTTGTGATAATTCTCAAATTTGTAGCCAAAATAGATAGAATTCATTCAATTTGTACGCTGTACGTCATACGCAAAATGGTTTATTGATCTGCGTTCAAATAACAATATTGACTCAATGACCATTGGCATTTTTACTTCAATCGATTTGGAAAAAAAATAGTAAAAATTCAGTGTTTTACAGCATTGTAGTTCATTATCGACAATAATAGAACAAATATTATCAGCTGAATAACTTATGAATGTAGATTTATTCCTACTCATCCACTGGCAACGTCTCAATTCTTTCGTTCTAGTGTGAAACGATGTTGTCCTGCGATTTCATCTTCTTCTCCAAAATAGAATTCCCAGCCATTTCGTTCGTGTTTTTTGTTTACAGAAACTGTCCACTCAATTTCGATTGCATTCCGCTTAGAGTCCCAACATTCAGGCAGTTTCAAAAACAGCAAATGTACGCATTTCAGCTTTTTTGTATGCGCCAACAATTGTATGATTTCCATTGAGGTGAAGTTTTCGGCGCAAAATTCCAATTCAATCAAATTGGGCAACATTCCAACAATCCATTTCACATCATCGTAGGTCAGATCACATGTGTATTCAATGCGTGTCACCAAACTAAGTTGACTCACACTTTTACATTCGCTGACAAAATTCAAAAGTCCATCATGAAAATGATTGAAGCCATCCAACTTCAGTGTTTGTAGGTGCTTGAATTCGATTGGCACATTTTCAACACAAACGTTTTCCCAAATTGCTTTCAACGTGAATTCTTTGACATTTTCAAGACGGAAATTTAAACCATCGGGGCTCTCCAAATCTTCCCCAAAATCAATCCACAAATTGAACTTTTCAAATCGCTCCAAGTGATTACTTAACCCTTGCAGCAAACGAATATCGCTGGTGATCGATTTCAATTGTGGATTCAGGCGTATAAATTCTGAAATCACTGAATATTGCAAAGGTTCCCAGTCGTAAATAGTCAAATGTTGCAAATGCTGGAAATTCATTTGAATAAGCTCAGGTTTCACCAGTTCGATGTTGAATAATTCCAGGCAAACAAGATTCGGAAACCAATGATTGAAATCCGAAAAACGTTCACCCACTATCCCATCCATAATCAGAAGCTTCTCTACCTTTTCGAATGGTTTGTGCTTGTTTAAAGTTGTCCCAAAATTATAACGTCTGCAATCTCTCACCTTCAAACTAACTAGTGATTTATAGCAGTACTTTTGAATGATCCAAACGATAGCCATCTCCGGCGAATCGCACACATTGATTGATAAACCCAAAACAAGATGTCCAAAATGGCGAAAAAATTCTGCCGCTGAAGCAAATGCAAGTTTGATGCGATCATTCTGCATAAAGGAGTTCTCATTGTTAATCAGTTCGATCTCCTTGTTTCGATGATACCGTGAGAACACTTCAGTAGCTGCTGGAATGAGCCGTTCATCGGCCTCGGATACGGAAGTCAAGTCAACGATGTTCAACCACTTGAAGATACTTTGCAAACAATCATCGTTGATGTCCACCAACTGAAGGGGAATTTCATCGAATTTTTGCTTCTTTTGGCCACATTTTCCCATGTCATTTGATCGTTTTTTCGCCTTTATCAACTGGTTGCTCGCGTTTGCTGATGAACTCTCCATTTTTGAATGTATCGCTGAAAATGAAGTTAACAACAATTTATTAGATAAAACATTTACTGCAGTTCATTTCGGCTTCAATAACAAATGCACCACACTCGAATGGCACCACACTCGAATGGCACAACACATCGTATTCTATCGACCACCCCTCGTTATTCAATCACTAGCTTAATTTATAGAGAAGCAATGGGCCACTTGTATTTCTTTAAAATGTGTTTAAATTTGAAAGTGACCATGAAAATTGCCCTGAAATTACTTTGCATCAAATTGAATGCTGTCAAGTAGATTTACCAATTCAATTTCAAAAATGAGACCAAATGACCAAATGTTGAGCTTGTTCATTTGTCGAATCGTTTTGGTTTTCAATGTTAAATCATTTCCTTTGTTCATTTAAACTGTACAGTAAAGTATACAATTAATTATAAGATAACAATTCAACGGGAAATTTTGATGCGACTTTTCGATGGGATAAGCTTCAATCTAGTAAAATAACAATGCGATTGAGTGATCAAGATGTGTATCAGAAGGAGTCATTCTTTTTAATTTTCCGTGCACAATGTGTTGAAGTATTGCGATCGATCAAAAATTTAGAAAACCCAAAAAATGAGTTTTCTATACGTTTTGAACCATTTGTTTTGCTCATTTTGATGCCGTGGAACGTTGTCCGCTGTGCTTTGTCATGTTTTTTAGTTATCACGATAGCTTGAAAATGTATCGAGAAATCGGTTTCAAATGTGACCATATTATGGAAATCATAAAAAAATCATCTTTGTTGGTTGAGTGATGTTGTAGCTGCCGCATAGGCGCGCTATGCTGTCAACTGAATTATGAGTTTTTTGCTTCAGGTGTTTAATTTTCGTATGAGAGTGCCACTAAAAAGTCTTTCGCATCTTTTCTGCCAACCCATTCGATTTCCCTGGATCAAAATATATACTAATTTTGAGTTAAGAATCTCAATAATTTCAGATTTGTTGTGATAATTCTCAAATTTGTAGCCAAAATAGATAGAATTCATTAAATTTGTACGCTGTACTTCATACTCAAAATTGTTTATTTTTTCGCGTCCAAATTACATTATTGACTCAATGACCATGGAATTTTTATTTAAAATCGATTTATTTGGGGAAAAATGTGTGAAAATTCAGTGTTTTACAGCATTGTAGTTCATTATCGACAATAGTAGAACATATATTATCAGATGAATAACTTATTAATGTAGATTTAATCAATTTAATCTGTCGACTAATATTGAAACGTTAAGTTGATTTCTCGACACCTGTGAATTCTTTCTTCTCATCCACTAGCAACGCCTCAATTCTTCCGTTCTAGTGTGCAACGATGGTATCCTGCGATTTTATGTTCGCCCTCAAAATATATTTCCCAGTCATATCTATCGTGTTTTTTTATGAATAGAAACTGTACAGAAACTGTCCACTCAATTTCGATTGCATACCGCTTAGAGTCCCACCATTCTGGTAGTTCGAAAAAATGCAAATGTACACATTTCAGTTTTTTGGTATGTGCCAACAATTGTATGACTTCCATCGAGGTGAGATCGTCGGCGCAAAATTCCAATTCAATCAAATGGGGCAACATTTCAACAATCCATTTCACATCATCGTAGGTCAGATCACATGTGTATTCAATGCGTGTCACCAAACTAAGTTGACTCACACTTTTACATTCGCTGACAAAATCCAAAAGTCCATCATGAAAACGATTGAAGCCATCCAACTTCAGTTTTTGTAAGTGCTTGAATTCGATTGGCACATTTTCAACACGAATGCTTTCACACATTGCTTTCAACGTGAATTCTTTGACATTTTCAAGGCGGAACTTTAGACCATCGCGACTCGCCAATTCGTTGTCAGATTTAATCCACAAATTGAACTTTTCAAATCGCTCCAAGTGATCACTTAACCATTGCAGCAAACGAATATCGCTGGTGATCGATTTCAATTGTGGATTCAGGCGCATAAATTCTGGAATCACTGAATAAAAACGTTGGCAGTTGTAAATAGTCAAATGTTTCAAATGCTGGAAATTCACTTGAGTGATCTCATGTTGCACCAGTTGGATGCCAATCAATTCCAAGCAAACAAGATTCGGAAACCAATGGTTGAAATCTGAAAACATTTTATCCACCTTTCCATCCACAATCAGAAGCTTCTCTACTTTTTCGAAGGTTGTCCCAAAATCATATGGTTGGCAATTATTCATCTTAAAACAAACCAGTGATTCATTGCAGTACTTTTGAATCGACCACGTATAATCGACAGGCATTTCCCAAAAACTCCATAATTTGATTGACAAACTCGAAACAAGATATCCAAAATGGCGAAAAAAGTATGGCGCTGAAACTTTTCCAAGTTTGATGCGATCTTTCTGCATGTACGAAACGGAACGGTTAATCGGTTCGATCTCCTTGTTTCGATGATACCGTGAGAACACTTCAGTAGCTGCTGGAATGAGCCGTTCATCGGCCTTCGCTACGGAAATCAAATCATCGATGTTTAACCACATGAAGATACTTTGCAAACAATCATCGTTGATGTCCACCAACTGAAGGGGAATTTCATCGAATTTTTGCTTCTTTTGGCCACATTTTCCCATGTCATTTGATCGTTTTTTCGCCTTTATCAACTGAGTGCTCGCGTTTGCTGATGAACTCTCCATTTTTGAATGTATCGCTGAAAATGAAGTTAACAACAATTTATTAGATAAAACATTTATTGCAGTTCATTTCGGTTTCAATAACAAATGCACCACACTCGAATGGCACAACACATCGTATTCTATCGACCAGCCTTCGTTATTCAATCGCTAAACTAATATATATTTGCAGCTTAATTTATAGAGAAGCAATGGGCCACTTGTATTTCTTTACAATTTGTTTAAATTAGAAAGTGATCATGAAAAATGTCCTGAAATTATTGTGCATCAAATTGAATGCTGTCAAGTAGACTTACCAATTCGGATGATTGTGTTTTTTTTCAACAAATTTTAACTAGCAGTAAACACACCAACTAGTTTGCAGTTCCTTATTGAATGTGAGCTTCATTCGATGAGCATCAGTTTGACATTTCAAAAATGGCACCAAATGACCAAATGTTGAGCACGTTTAATACCAAAGTACGCGGTTAATGAGTCAATGACACCGACCGCAGTCATTGGATTGTGATTTTCTTCAAATAAACTCCAAAATCAATTTACCACCACCAATCGAGCAATCAGGACGCATTCAAACAACATATTTTCATCATTTTGAGTTCCTCTATAAAGAAGTCGATTCAACCGTTTTTGATTTAAACTTTCAATAAATAAATTGACGATGATATTTGCAGCATATGTTGTTAGTTGTTAGCTCAGTGCAACTATGCTCATTCAAAGGAATTGGACTAAAATGTTTGAAAGTTCATCAGTGAACGTTACCGTTGCTCACCCCCTAAGCCCAGTTGCATTTAAATGACAAACTCTATGGAAAATCCTATGGATTGATCCAAATTCTATGATTAATTATACAGAAGTACCTTTGGGCATCTTCCCGAAAGATCTAAATCAGAATCATTCAAGTAAATCAAAATGTCACTTTTTAAATTGCAACTCATATTTTTTCAACATGTAACATATATGTGTTCATACAGAGTAGATACAGCACAAGAAGTAACTTTCTACCTTTCATTGAAAGATGGCACTGTAATCACTCTTGGGCCATAACATTGCATTCCACAATAATAAATGGTCGAGGTGTTGAATTTGGCGCAATTTCGAGAATCCCATCGTATCTTTCTATACATTAAAATGAATTGCGGCAGCTGATTGCGTCAAGTCATAGTAAAAACAAATGTACCAGTCCGCATGATCCGTCGTGAAATCAAAACAAAGACGTTGTAGTTGGCGTTTGCATCCGCATGTGCCGCAAACACGCTATCCACATCGCACCCGAAAAAATTCAACTAGAAATATTTGCGCTTTAATTTAAATGATTCGTAAGCAATACGAGCGAACGTACACGAGCCACATATGTGGCGATTGTAGTATTAAGGTCGCGCCGCGCAACCAATAACGTTAAATGCGTAACACAAGCGAAGAGGATACAAAAAAAATATATTGTAAAATGACACACATGGTCGTCTCTTTCGCGTTGCCGCATTCAACGGATTGCGATATTTTTGTAAACATTTGAACACTCGCGCGTTCGCATTTCAGTTTTTGACGTATACAAATTGATTGCAATATCACACATTCAGTAGATCCGAATAAGATTCAAAACAATAAACAGTGGAACCAACAATTCAGCTCTCATTCTCACACACATTTACGATCGACGAAAATTAGGTGATATAAATATCAACAGGCGTGAAACATTTTCGTGCTTTTGAGAAAAAAAAATTTGTGTTGCGTGATTTTTAATTGACCAATCAAATGGAATAAAACTTTCTCTGAAAGGAAAAATAAAATAAATGACATTTTTTTAGTGAGATTTGCGAATTCACGGTGCGATTTATGAAAATTGGATCGTTTTAAACGCATACAAAAACAAAATTGGCATGTGGTTATCTATTATCAGGCATAATATTGTCATGAACAAGGTTATTCAACGCTATCATTCATCAGGTGGGTTTTAATCTATCGCAATCAATTTTTTCCGTCATTATTTTGGCCACACCATTCGATTTCGACGGAATTGGTTTTGATTTGTTTTTTTTTTCTTTGATTGGCACATTTTTTTTCTCTTTTCACTCAGAAAATACACTAAAATATTTCAAATGTGGGTGAAATGGCAATTGCAATAGACGTCACATGTGTATTTACCACCTTCAATTTTTGGCAAACTCATTGGTTCATTTTGTTCGGCTGATTGTACTGTATCATGCTGCAAATGAATTGTGCAGCGAGTTTTTGTTGTTGTTGTTGGTTATTGTTTCGAATTCGTGGCTGTCAACAAACCACCAGTGTGTGTTTCTCTTTTCATTCGTTGCTGTTTTTTTTTGGTTCTCTCGTATACGCTCTGATATGCACGTAGCGCGTACAATACAAACGCACGTCAAGGAATTCGGTACGCACGCAAGCAGCAAACAACAGCTAAACAAGTAAATATACTACATAAACACATATAAAAATCAAAATATAATCAAAACGTCATTAAAAACCCAAACATAGTGCCCAAACAGTCGATCAGAGCAGTGACTTTTCTATGATGAAACAACAACAAATTGGAGTAAAAGTGATCATTTCTGCATATTTCCAGGTTTTTGACACTTTTTTTTGGAAGAAAAAAAACCATCTCATTTAAAATGATGAAACGTGTGGATTTCGCGAGCTGAATGACAACAGATGACAAAAATTGAGGTCAACGGTCCATAGATAAACACTAAAGGTAGTATTGACAGGTATTTTACAATTAAATCTCAAAAATCTATTTCAAGTGCATTTCAATAAACAAAACAAAAACAGTAAACAAATCAAACTCAAATGACCATTGAGCGGAATTGAACCAATCGAATTGTCGATCACGTTTTATTTCGAGAAGCTCATTAAAAATAAATTCACTTCGGTATTTTTTTGTTCTACTTTTGAAAATAGCTTGTGAATTTTGGTTTTTTTTGTTCCTCTTCAAGCTACGTCTCAATTGACCATTTTTTGGACAATTTGATGCCATTTAGTGAATTATTTGATTTTATTTTCCAACACCGTTGGGTAAAGTAGTCTACATTGTAGACTGTCATCGACTAAAGTAAGTATAGCAATTTATTATTTATGCCTAATTTCATTACCAATTAAATCGAAATTGTCTGTATCATTAAAATAAAGAGAGAGAAAAAAAATAAGAAATTTTAAGGATAAATCCAAAATAAATGAATTAGATGTAAGACGCCGTTGCAGACGCCGTTGCAGACGCCGTGGTGCTTCACATGAATGGAAATTGTTTATATTTAGTTCACCAGTGTCAGTTACAACGTCCAATGAAATCCATCAGCTCTGCAGCACAAGAATACTTCCAGGATTCAATAGACTCGATTATCGGAAAATCAAAATCAACAACATTTTTTTAATCAAGAATTTAATTTAATAAAATTACCGAATGTTCCGAGTTTGTTTGCTTAATTTTCTACTCATAGGTAAGTGGAGTAAGTATAAACTCGAAAAAAAATTGCTATGAAATGAACGTCATTTCAAACAACAACAACAAAAATATTCAAAATAAAATGTAAAAATTGTCATAATTGGCCCCGAAAGATTTGGATAATTCTCTCTTAATGAGACCTTAGGACGAGCCATCGATTTTAATCGAATCAAAATGAAAATCCATTTCAAATACATTCAAAACGTTACATTTCCTAGCAACTCAAAGCTCCATTGACAGTAGTCAATCAATTAAAAAGAAAATGTTACCAAAGCCTTGACAAATAAATGTCTCAAAGTCAATATAAATAAAAACAAAAACAAAAAATCATTTGCATCGATGATATCATGGCTCCATGAAAAGTTTAGTTTATTTTTTCAAAAAAAAAAAAAAAATATTCATAATCAATTCGAAATTATTCGTTCGATTTCATAGTTGTTGTTTATAAATATACCCTTTTGTTGGCTAACAAATTCAAACTGTCACTTTATATGTCAAGTTTATAATCACAATAAGAGTGTACGCACAGCTGAACAGAAAGAGAGCGGTTGGTAAGTGTAAAATTGTGGTTTTTAATGGATTTCAATAAAATTTTCCAAGAAATTTCCATGTTTGAAATTTGAATTTATTGATCGATGCTCAATTTCATAGAAATAAATTAAGTTTTTTGATTTGAAAAAACAAAAACAAATTCGGGAAAAATTCCCTTTGAAATTGAAATTGCAGTGTAGTTTCATTCGTAATCGATTCAAAAACCAATCAAATTATTCATTCCAACCCTTGTCATTGACAATTTTCTTCAATAAACATTTCAATTTTCATTTTCAATCAAGAAAATTGCGTCTACATTTTTATGGAATTTCAATAAAACTGGGTCAAACTCCATCCAAATATTCTGACAATGAACCAATTTTTGTATTTATTGAGGGTACGGATTTCAATGCTCAAACGCACAGTGTACAAATACAACATCAACATTCAATGTGTGTGACAGATGAGCTGACTTCAAACAGCTTTAAACACAAATTTTTACTTGTGTTGAACTGAAAAAAAAACGCCGATGTTTTCAATTGAATATTGCATTTAAATTGCATTCAACAATTTATAAAAATTGGATTTTTTTTCGATTGCATTTTTCAATTGTCCATCATCCATTTATAAAATAAGCAAACAAAAACAAGATCACAAAGAAGAATCATTCAAATGTACACTGTTGATTAGGTAAACAAATCATATGTTGCTGTGTGTTTATATCGCATCTACCACCTATCGTACGTCGAAATGTTTTAGTCGGTTGTCAGTACTTGTTCAGCATTGTCGAAAGAAGGTGTCCAATAGATACAGAGGTAAGGAATTAATTGTGGTCTTTTCTCTCCTTTTTTTTTAAATTCTCCATTCATTGGAACATTTCATAGCAAATAATTCGGATTTTTTTTTTCAAAATCATGGATTATATTTTTCGATAGAAACATTGACTATTTTCACTTGAAAACAATCAAATTCAGAGCTATCAAGGGATGCTAAGAAACGCAACCAATCAACATTGTTCGTGTCACAGAAAAACTGTCATCGATTTGTGAAATTCGGTTTGATGATGGCATTTTTTATCCGAATTTACCAATTTTGTGTTGGTCACAATTTTTGGCTAGTGCTTCACACCTTGAAACTACAAAAAGGGAAATTTTTGAAAAAAAAAGTAAAAAAAAAAATCATCAAAAAAGTCACAAAGAACGGAAAAACAGATCTTTCCGAATGGTCAAAATCGAATTTTCAATGGCCAAAAAGAGCCAAGCTGACATTTCAAGTTGTCGAAACACTTTTTCTTAAGTGATTAAGATGAAGTTCATGGAGCAAGGAATTTACTTGGTTGGCTGTCATCGATGGCATCAACCGACCAACCAACACGGAATCATAAGGTAAGAGCACCACATTTTTTAGATCTGATAATAAAATTAAATCGTTTCGTTTGTTTTTCATTTGCTTATTTTGTAATGCGCTAAGTATGGAACGAATATGAATTTGACTGAAATGTTCAGCTCGATGGGAAACGAATCAATGACTCACTATGACACTATGATTTGTCATCATTTGACAGAATATTAATCGGCTGCTCTGACCGGCAATGGTAGTTAATGCAATTTCATTCAAATATCTTTCGTTTTGAAATTGTCTTGACATTTATTCACAATTTAAATTTGGAACGTTCATACCAAATTCAGTTTATTGGCTGGCCAAACATTTTCTTGATCATAAATTATAAAATCTCTTAGTATAAAACGGCATCCAGTTGAATCTGGCCAATCCAGATATTTTCATTGAACCATTCTTTTGATTGTTAATTCGAATCATTTATCAAAAGTGTTAAACCAGTTTTTTCTCTCTGATCAATGAAGAGCTTCAGTTAAATCAATTGAAAAGTCAAATGTCAAACATGAAAAAAGTGCCAATTTCAACTTTTGTCCGGAAAAACTCATGAAAATCGTCAATAGTACAATAAATGTTCATAGTTGTGAGTATCATTCATATTTTTGCTCACTGACCCAAGTATTAAGAGGCTATTTCCATAAAATATTCGTGTTCAACGTAAATTGTTGTATCAAATAGCCATTTGTCATCGACTTGACTCACAGTCAAAGTGTAACATTGTGGCATTTTTTTCCGGAAAGTAAAACGCCAAGTTGGCTGGAATCACGTTCATCATTCCATTCAAAGACTAGCCATGGCATTACTTGCCAATGTAACCGTTTAGAAAAATCAACATCTCAATCATTTGTTCAAATTCGATCTGAATTTCTATATTCAATCCATGGTCATTGTGAGTCTCTGAGCTGTCAAAATCCAAACGCTATATTTTCGTTCAATTTCAATCATTTTCGCCAATCAATTGAATTCATTGTAATTTTCAGTCATAATTCGCTTAAAAGATCGCATAAATTCGAAAAAATCTCCAAAATTCAATTCGATCGCTATCGATTCATTTGAAAAAATCGGTGTCAGTTTCTAATTTGACAGCTAAAAATGGTTTACAAAAAGTCGCGCGTTCTCAGCACTCGTTGCGGTGGGCATTGTTGTATTGCCTGTCAAAATGATGGCGCTGCCATTCAGTCAGAGGGTTTTTTCTTCAGCCACACACAAAAAACTAACACAATACGAATCCAACATTTACGTTTACGAAACACCAAAAAATCTTACGTAATCGCCAACCGAAATTCGTTCAACGATTCGAACAATAAATCGAAAAACGATTTTTTTTTCTTATTTGCAAATTTCAATTGTTCGTTTTGTATGCATATTTGCGCAGAAGTAGAATTTATTTCGATTGAAAACGAATTGGTTAACACGTGAATTGGTTTTTGAACATTTACACATTTTCAATTTCAGATGGTGAAATCGACGTAAACAAAAATCAGGTGAGAAAAAAGACAGAAAAAATAATTTTTTTTTGAATGTTTAGTGTTGTTTTTTGGGGGAAAAAGGCGTTGCAAGAATTTTAAATGGAGGCAAAAAAAAGGCAAAATTCTGACGTAAATTTGAAATGAAATAGCGCAATGTATATAAATGCCGTCTCATTGTAAATCGCGATTACAAAGTAGGTGAAGAGAAAAAAAAAACACCAGCAAACACACAATTGAAAAGAAGCGCGCATGAGAGAGAGAGTGAGAAAGATTGGAAACATGCTTGGTTGGGCTGCCATCTCGTCAGCATCGCCACAAAACCAATTTTAATACAAAGAAATTTGTTTTTTCGTTCGTTTTATTCCACACACGGAGAGAAAGAGAAAGAGAGAGAGAGAGAGAGAGAGAGAAAAAAAAGAGACAATTGTACAATGCGCCACATTGCCAACGTAAAATCAACGAAGCAACAGCCACAGCAACTATAGCAGCAGCGTCGATGAAAAGAAGCCCAGTCAAATTGACGAGAGTCGATATATTGTGTCGTTGTGTTACCAGAATTGAATGAAAAAAAACAACAACATGACGATGCTTGAAAATGCGCATCGAATGTACAAAATGGATGGCGTGATCTGGTGTAAAATTGCGGAATAAAAAAAAAACCAAGCAACTTGAACGGAATTGCCGTGCACAAGCTAAACGCACACATTCAACGTATGGGCCAAAAGTAAAATCGAATGGCAAACAAACACGTATGTGCTTTGGTCGGAGCATTAAGGCATCGATGGCATCGAAAGCAGCAGCATATTAGGGGAACACTATCATCATTTGAGAAAACGACGCAATAAAAATTGTATATTGTAGGCAATGATATGTTGCGTGCTGTGGAAAATGCGTTTATTTTTCCTCCGTTTGCCTCTTGTACACACTGGGGCCCGTATGTGTGTATTGGGTGTTTTTTTTTTGGCGTATGTGTATGTTCGATATGAAATGGCGCGCATTCAATATGATTGTTGCGTATCGTCTCTGTCCAATTTGATTCACTTTCGAATGGTGATGTCTCTGTCTATCGCACACGATCCCTGTACGGTGTGTGTATATGTGTGTGAGTCGAGGTCGATAGCTGTGTGTTAGTTTCACTTCTAACAGTGAATCGGTCGATGATGATGAAAAACACATGGACAGCCGAGCCAGGCAGCCAAGCACCTAAAACACCAAAACATGATACGCGCGGATTCATGCATCGCATTCACATGAACAAATCGTGTGTTCACATGTACGAAGATGAGTATTGCGCGCGCTAGCCAACAATTTACGCATACATTCAGCTGAGATTTCCGTTCGTAGTTACTACGTTCCAATATCGACATTCACTTCATCTCACTCACTGCGCTCACCATTTGACTCGCTTCAACCAATTGCCTGTAATGCCGTACAGCCGCACCAAATCGACTGAAAATTATATGCAAATACAACAACAATACATTTTGGTTGTGTACAAAAACGTGAACCAGAGTAAGAGCAAAATAGCTCAAACGATGAACCAAACAAAAGAGAATGAATGAGAGGGACAGAGATAGAGAGAGAGAGAAAAAAACCCAACCACACCAGCAGCAGCAGCAGCACACTCGTTCCCGTAGTTGAGTGAAGAATTGTTGGCCGCCATTGTTGAAAGAAAAAAAAAAATTTCGTTTGCGCGAGACACACTCGAAGCTTTACAACACCATACAGAAGAGTGAATCAAAAGCAAAACTGAAAAAAAACACACATAATTTTGTGCTGTATAGCGTAGCTGAGTAGCAGCAATTGTGAAGAAGAAGACACACAAATTTTTGTCTCTCGCTATTCAATTCGTTTTTTTTTCGCCTGATTTTGAGGACTAGTTGAAATTTTCTCGAAAATAGTGTTGTGCATTTCGTCATTCAACGAACTATTGCGAACCAGCAAACATAACCAGTTGTTTTTTTTTCTCTCATAAGCATATTTTTTTCGTTTAATTCGATTCCGAATTTGGTAAACCAGTGAATTTTAATGAATTAAAAAACAATACTATTGAATAACACAGAGTATATAACAACAACAAAAAAAAAACTAGTGTAAAACATTGAAATGTGTTGAAAACGTTTATTGAAAAGAGAGTGAAAAGAAGCCCATCGAAAGAAAAAAAAAGTCATTTAACCAACAAAACAAAAAAATAAATTAAAACATAGTGTGTGAATATAGAGAGAAAGAGAAAGAGAGTTTTTAAAAAAAAGGTTAAGAAAAAAAACGACGTCATAAGAATTGGTCAAAGCTGGTTATATTGTGGAAGTAAAGCGAGTGAATTATTAAATAAGCTTCGATAAAAAAAAACACACAACAACATTTTCAACAAAAAAAAAAACATTCTCTTCGCCAAGAAGTGGAATTTATACAGGAAAAAGAGCAAAAGGTGTGAACCTCAATGGTTTTTTTTGGTGTGTGCATAATATAGAACAAATAAGTTAGAAATGAAGATAGAGTCGTTTTTTTTACATTTTCTCGTTGGGTATTTGTGTTGTTGTTGCTTTCGTCGTAGTTGATGATTCTGTGAAAAGAGAGTGCGAGTGTGTGATACCGAGAGTGTGACAGAGAGAGATGGAGAAGAGAAAAGTGAATGTATTTGTGTATGTCTTTTATGGTCGTATGCATATTGTTGCGGGTTTATAGGCTTATAGGCAACCACTTAGCCAATTTAACTCACTGATTTTCCATTTCTCACTGAACTCAACTTATTTGATTGAAAATCAAATGCATCTCAATCAAAATCATTTTTCGTCTGCCGAAATACCGAAGCAAAAAGAGAAAAATAAAACCAAAAAAAAAAAATTCGTGTGTATTTGATAAAAACCGAAAATAGTTGTGAAGCACTGAGAATTGATTGGCGTTTATTTTTGTGTGTGAGTGTAAAAGAGATAGAGAGAGAGCGCATTAAAATGACGGCCGCTACAGCAGCGACACACGATGAAAATTAAATTATACGCGCTGTTCACAATACATGAGAAGAAAGTGTATGTGTGCCTGTTTCTGATGTGCCTGTTTTTCGACTCATTGCTGCCTTGTTCCTTAGCACACAGCCCCAGAATGTGTGCCTGAATTCACATGAGCATTTTACCTCTATGCTTCAATATTTGTGTGTTTTCGTTATTTGTTGTTGTTGTTGTTGTTGTTGTTGTTGGTCGGTTTATATTTGTGGCCCGCCGCCGCCTCAATGTGAGAGTGCCAAGAAACCCAGTGCCGATATACGTTGAATGTATGAGTGTGTGTGTGTGTTGTGTGTGCATGCGAATCCAAAATGTATTTTATACGGGATATATTTTATATGGTCTCCGTTTTGCGTGTACTCTATACAGTTCTACTTGTTATTTTTATTTTTTTTCTTTCTTTCCCGACTTTAATTGCTTCGGTATAGAGAATTCAATTCATATATATATATAGTCATATGAGCGCGTTAGTAAAACGCGCGCAAGCGCTTCCATCGCATACAAAATGGAAATGAGAGCGTTGAAATTGAGCATTTTACGAAGGAACCAACGAAATTGAGATTAAATTATAACCAAGCAAAACCATCAACTGGACAATATTTCACGCATGAAATCGAAGTTTGTTGCTCTATTTTTATATAATTGCTTGAAATCTATACCGTTAGTGTGTGTGTGTGTGTGTGTGTGTGTGCGTGCGTGTGCAAATGTGTTTGTTGTGAATGAAATCATTTTTTTAAAAATGTATTTTCCTCCGATTGTCGCCACTGTCTTTGCAAACATAAAGTACATATGTTGAAATCCTTTTATCCGGAAACCAATTTCATCACAACGCAAACATATTGCAATCGATTGAAAAATGTTGTCTCGTTTCATTCAAAATGGCACACCAATTGATGCCAATTTTATCACCATTTTACACGTATGTCATCGATTTTCGTGCGATTTGAATTCGATTGCCAATGGCCGGGCGTTTCAATCAATTTAACATTTAATCGGGACTGGCTTATTTTGCACACTCTCAATTCACTTGACGTGCAACGTTAGTCGGTTATTATCGCCAAATGAACGCGTAACAATTGCCCACTGTTTTTTGCAATCGAATGCTGCACGCAAACAGAAGTTAAGGTGTGTTCTTTACTCCATAATCATCGAAATGCTCATTTTTAAATGAACAAAAAAAACAAAACCGCCACCAATTATTATTCAAAATCATGTAAGTACAACCAGTGTAAATTTCAAACCAAAATACCACAGTCCGGTTTCATACGGCACAAAGTGCAATTCAAATGGTGAATGAGAATAATCTCAGAGCAAATTTATAACACACACAAACACATACACACACATACATACGATTTATCTACGCTTTGACATTTGCATACTTGAACCGATTGACGATGCGGATATGCACGTTGCCACATGCAGCCCAATGGATTCAATCGGATTTTTTGTTTCTTTCGTATTTGCTTATAAAAATGTGAACATTCATATGCGCATTCACTCAACAGTCAACACTTACAGTATTAACTCAAAACGATGCTTTTATTCTTTGTTTTGAAAACACTTTGTCTTGAAATTAGAAACAATTTAGCACAATTCATCAATTAAAATGCGTTGTCACGCAGCATTCTGTGAAATGTGTTTGCTCAAGGAGCGAACATTCAAATATTTTTACATTTTTAATGAAATTTTAATCCCAGGCTCTACCCATAGGCTGCTTCTAACATACAATTTGGCCCATTTACATTTAGATATTTAGAAGGAGTAATCTAGAGCAATAGATTTACAGTTTTTCTGACCAAATCCATTCAAAATGGACATTTATTGCTGAAATTGAAAGAAAAATGAAGGAATTCAACAAGAAAATGCCAAAAGTAGAGACAAATCTTGATGAAAAAGGGATCAAACCTCAATCAAATTGTTCATTCAAAGCCTTCAATTATCCGGTGAATAATTTAAAACCACTTGTGTGTGCTTAACGTGATAAATTGGTCAATAAATCGATTATTATTGAGAAGAACTTTTAAAAAAAATTGACCGAGTTCAATGCAAAACTCATTTAAATGCTGTTTTGAATACTCCAACGGCTCATTACTACGCTCTGATGGATTTCTATACCCAGTTCTTGAGTTGTTTCAATGAATTTCAAGTGGTTTTTGGCGCAATTAAAAATTATATCGTCATTTTTTGAAGTGTTTTGAATATAATTCAACTGATCGGTTTGCAAATTGCTAATTTTGCGTTTCTGGTTAATAGATTTCAATGTTTCTTCACGAAAAACCGCAATGGAATATCAAAAATGCCATAGACAGTGCAATTTCATTGGAAACATACCGTAAATTTATTCTTTGTACTTAAAAATTCCGGAAAAAATTGCACAAAAACGGCAACAAAAAAACTTCAAAAAGTGGCAAAATTATGGTTTTTATTTTCGATTGAATTGAAAATTCAAAGCTAAAAACATGTCAACAGATATAAATATGAGCATATGTCCATCTTGACATAGAGATTCTGATTTTCCTGTACCTTGAATCGTAAAATTCTTGAATATTTTGATTTCGATCCATGCGTTCCGTAAACACTGTTCACATCAACAATTACGCAATTCGTTTGCCATTTCATTATGGTTTTTGTATTGCCAAAAAAATGTGTCATTTCCATATAAAATATCTCATCAACAAAAAAACTTTCGATTCGTATTTATTTACAATTATTCGTTTGATTTCATTAAAAAAAAACGTCAAATGCAGGCCAAAAAAACGTTAACTGATGATGACGACATGATTTGCGTTTCAAACTCGATAAACATCGATGTGAGTAGAATTCGATAAATGAGGAAAAAAAAATTACAATCTGCATTGTTGCAATGGTTGAACACGCGTTGTTTTTATCTTTTCTGTCTCTTGGATTAAAAAACCCAACACACAAAAAAAAGATTCTCGCGCATTTAACCAAGTTTACAGCACACACACAAAAAATGAGTTGATTTCCGTCAGTTGGCATTGACATGTGCATGAATTGACAACTTCTCGTTATTTATTTTCGTTCTCCTATTGACTCCAATAGTCTGTGTATTTCGGTTGCCTTTGTTCGACATTCCATCGAAATGAAATCTGAGCGCGCCCAACCAAACAACAACAACAACAACAACCGAGAATGTATTCACAGTATGAACAAAAGCTTCAATGTTTTACTGGGGCAAATTAAAAAAACGAATTCATTTTTTTTAAAGTCAATTAAAAAACACACACCGCTTTTTGTATACGATCGATGACAAAGCAATGAAACCACTCCAATTCATTCGGAATCAAAATATTATTCAAAAATCGTTTTATTTGAGCGAAAATGTGACGCGTCTTAATAAATTAATATTATATACGATTGAATCGTAACGATATTGTGCTAAGAAAGTGCTATGAAATGCGAACCCGAACGAGAGTTCGACAGACATTCACTCACACAAACGAGCTACTGTGACTGTCTACAAGCTTCGTTAATAGACTTTGTATCATTCACAAGCATTCTAAATGACTCGAACAGAATATAAAACCGCAATTATATAATTGCGTCGAGCATATAAAGTGCCCAGTGTGTGTGTGTGTGTGTGTGCGTGCGTGTGGTGTACTCAATCCTCTTTTCCAATTCCATTTTAAGAGCTCTTCTTTTGTACACAAATCGCGTTTTGTTTATACAGTTTATTTTGAATAATTCTTTTGTACCAGATGCCGCGTAATTCACATTTATATGAATCACGTATACGAAAATGTGAAGTCTTTAGTCACTTGAATTGGGGATTTGGTTGGACGAAAAAAATTGTCAATTCGACGGAAATTTATTACCGATTTATTTGAAGCGATAAGCTTGCACTGAATCATGTTTGCATCTATCAGAAGATTGTGTATTTTTTTATCACACGCAGACATCGACCTCGCGATAAAGCTTATTTATCATGTTGAACTATTTTTCGGGTGACGGCAGCAGCGAAAACGATTGCCTTTGATCAAAGCAGAAAAAATCATGAACAATGCATTAAAGTGCGGATTATGTGAAAAGGGCTGGTTTGTTGTTTTAAAGGCCTAAACATGATGGCAATTGGCTTCATTCGTTTTGCCATTTTCATTCAAGCCACTGATTAAACATTGAACCTTTCACCCGAATTTAATAAAAAAAAACATAGTTTTGACGCCTCTAAAAATGATTCTCCGAAAAAACTGGGTTAAATATGAAATGCTGTTTCGAAACTAAGTTATTCACTGCAACTCCATTGAAAATCCACATATTTGTCATGTCAATGTATTGAAAATGTATTCCACCCATCGTTCATACATCATAGAATGAAATTTTTAGACAAAAATGGGCTAATGGCATGAAAAATTGGTCTTTATTTATGCTTCAAAGTGATGATTTCAATTTCAACCGTTCGAAGTAACTTTTCGGCTTATTGAATAAATAATTGCCAAAGTTTGACCCAAAAATACAGTTCGATTGCAGGAAATGTTCTCTCCAATGATTCCACGTGAGTTTGATCTTTGGGCTAATGAGTTAGAGGTCAAACATTTACCAAAATTAATTAAAAATTCCTTGTTAGTCTTGAACAAATTCAGAACATGAACGAAAATTCAAGGATCAGTGGGTCGTTTGATAACTGTAATTAGTTGACTTCGATCATTTTGTTTGAAACTTTAGGGAAAATCAACAGGCAAACATGGCTTTTAAAATACGTGTAAAATATTGGATTTTTAAGAGAAAATAACGAATTCGTTTTGGAAAATTGAATTTTGTCCTAAAAATGACCTCCAACTCAACTGACCTTTCTTGTTTTTAGAATCGGCTGTTCTGCGTTGCCACTTCAAAATCTTTAAATGGACTTAAACATGAACAACAACAAAAAGAACCGTATCAATTGAAACAGCTCAAAGCCAGCAAAAATCGATTGATTCAAATCGAGTAAGGTCGATTTAGACAAACTAACACGCCACACAAAAATAATTATTCGCATTGAACACAAAAAATAAGCAGCAATCCCATTAACAAATTTCTCATTCTAAAAAACAAAACAAAACAAAAATGCGCCGTCAAAAATTCTTCCTGCTCATGAATGTTGATTCAGCAAATTGACGAACCGAACGAATACACACAAAAAATATATACGCCGATTTACGTTTCAATGAAGAAAAAAAAGTATTATGGCAAAAAAAACATGTGAAGCGCAAGTCAACTTGTGAAGATAAACACATTGTCCGCCTGGTTCGGTGTGTGTGTGTGTGTGTGTGTGTGTGTTTTTGGGCTTTGACGTGTGAATGTGGAATGCATTTGGAGTTGAAATAGATAACAACAACAAAAAATGACTGTGTAAAACGTTATTGTAGTCATTACAATGAGCCAATTCATTTCATTCTTTATCGCACAGCGTTCGTTGGCTAAACATGCCAATCGCGATTCCACATACGACGGCAAAACCTATTGGCATTTGTTAATACAAACAACAGCGCGCATTTTTTTTATCAGTACAAGAGTATTGTTTTGCCCGTAGAATAATGGTCGATGTGAGAAAAACCCATGTAGAGACATAAGAACGATGGAAATCGATTGATGTTTGTTGATGTGCATGTGTAAAAAAAACGAGTAAAACGATGAAGTGCAATGAATTAAGCGGATGAATACCGAACGTGAATATGTAATCGAATCGGGTGAAGAACACAAAAAAAAAATCGCTTGGCGTATCGATTTTGAGATAATCACCGCTATTCTCTTATAGTCTAATAGTATTTTTAGCAGCGCAAGGGGACGAAAACAGCCAACCGCAATCCATGTGAACGGTTTCACTGAAAATGAAAATAGTTTGAGATGTGATGACGCCTCTATTTTCAGGCGATTTAGCCGATTAAATGTGATAAATTCAGAAGTTAAAAGGTTACAAAGTTAAATATTTTGGTGATTAAATTGAGGGTCAGGGAGTTTTCAAGAGGTTTTAGCTGAATTTTGAGATGAATCATTATGAAAAACACGTTCAAACTGTAGAAAGTCTTCTTCAGCCAACGAAAAGGTCAAATTTTCAAAGTTTACGTTTGAAAAATGAAGCAAATTTGATGAAAATCAACTGAAAACATAATAATCTGCAACATTCAAAGAAATTTCTCCAAAGTTTTCAAGAAAAACCGCCTTTTTTCCACCAAAAAACCCAGAAAACTGGCAAAATATAAAAAAAACACAGTATTTCAAAGAACAATTTTATTTCTGTCTCTTTTCAGGGCCATCCTGTGTAAAAGTACTGCAAAAGAAGTGAGTTGCATCTGCAAAAGCATCACCGGCTTGGACGGAGCTACAACACAACCGTAAGCTGTACTCGTTCATCAAACACAATCCGCATAAGGTCGATACTTTCGATTCGGGTGTTTTGAGTGAAAAAAAAAACTTCAAATAAAAGATAAAGTTTTATCACAAAACGAAAGAACCGTTTTGAACGGTGTTGAGTGCAAATGGCAAGTGAAAAGTGTCATTTTTGAAGAGCAAAAGTTCAAAAAAAGAAAAATATACGGTGAATTTCTCGGTGATCAATCACAAAGTGAACCAAAATCATCAACAACAACAACAACAACAAAACGCCGAAGTAAAACGCATTCGAACAATTCATTTCGCATCTAAAATTGGTATTCATTTTACGCTAAGTAAAACGAAAAGCAAACAACAAAAAATTACAGCACGACATCGGGTCGACGTCGATTACAGGCTTCTATATACCAATTGGAATATAAGTGAAACACACAACACACCGCAGTGGAAATAAAAAAGAAAAAGAAAAAAGAAACGATGTGCTGATAGAGAGACGTGATACAGTGCTTGGCTATTGGAGTGAGTGAAATCAATCCATATAAATTGAGCTACTACGAACATCTGATTTGTATAGCGTAGTAAGTGAGTGTGACAAAGACGATGCGATAACGGCATGCTTCGTACTGTGAACCAAACCAAAGCGACGGCGACGGTGAAAACGACGAAACAAACATAGAAGCAGGCAACAGAGAGAAATAGAACGTTGTTTCCGTACAACGGACTGTGCGCTCGAGCTCTGTGTTGTAGTTGTGTTTTATTTTTTTTTTTTGTTCCTTCACTTCGCCTTATTGGCATAAATGCGTGTATATCGCACGATTCGATACGCATACATTGACAACGTGACTTGGTTTCAGTGAATGCATCATAGAGTTGAGCATCAGTTGTGGCCATATTATTTTGCCTGAAAAGAAGAAAAAAAAACACGCTATTCCGCACTCACAAATACACTCGCATCCAAAACAATTGAACGAGAGCATTCAACAGCAACAACAAAAACAACACTAAAAACGCTACAAAAGAGAAAAATAATCAGTGAAGAGAAGAAAAAAAAGAAGCAAGGCACACAACTCTCGTGAACAGTCAATGTGAATCGTTTGCTCGTGTGTCATTTTTCATCTGCGCCTTCTGCCACATAACAATCGAGTGTTATATATTTTCTCGTTTGATATTTCATTTTTTCTTCAATCGTTTTTTTTTGTTGTAAATTTCATTTGAAATTCGAATTTGCGTGAAGAAGAACATTTTTGCTCAAAAACAAAAAATACGAAGTTCAACGCGTGTGTTCATTTCGTTCATGTGTGCATTTTATTTGGATTGTTTGTTCATGAAATTGTGCGTACTTTTCGTGTTCACACGGAGTTGCTGATAAAACTGAATGGTTAATGAAGAGTGAGTGATTTTTTCGCTTTGTTTTGAAATACAACCAAAATCAACAAGAACGTTTCTACACAACTAAAAAAACGCTCCTGAAAACCCCGAAGCAACGCAACACTTGAACCGTTTTGTGGTTGTTTCGATGGTTAAACAATCTATAAAGGTAAATTACTAATCCACCAACAAAAAAGTGCTCTCAAATGCAAGTGAATTTGAATTTTAAATTGGTTTTACTGTGGAATAGAGAGAGATGAATGGATTTTTGTTACGGTTTTTATTGAAAGAGTGAATTTCTGCGGAAAATAAACTCATTGCATATTCTTCCGAAATAAACTCATTGCATCGAAAGAGAGTCAACGAACAAAAATAAACACATGAAAATTGAGCGCGATGAGAATAGCGGTGTTTTTAGAATTCTTTTTGAAAATCATAATCTAACATCAGAATGTGTCTTTGGATAACAATTTCACGTTGTTCAAATTGAAAAAAGTTAATTTGGAGCATAAAATCAAGCGAAATTCTGAAAAACACAAACCAAACCGAACCATATACGAATATATCAGTATGATACTATAGGCAAATAGCCTATGATTTGAAATTCGTTAAACAACTTGTTTAAAAGTTACAGTGTTTAAGTGGCAAAACAAAAAAGGCTTTCGATGAAATTTCGGTGATTTGTTTCCAGTCATTATCATTTGATAAACAGAATTTTTGTGTATATGATAAACACCAAATCAGCTAAACAATTTAAATGTCATTTGAGCCATTAAATTTTATCTCGATTTTTTTTAGCTCTTTCTCCGGTTGAATCAGAAAGAAAAACCCAATCTATAGAATTATTGAACCGTAAAAATTCAACGGAACATGTTTACAAAAACGAAATACGTGTATAAAATAAATTTCAATTTCATCCAAAAAACTCATTTAAATGACAAGATTTCAGTGTGACTTCATTTGATATCCAACCAAATCCAGTTTTGTTTATTTTCAACTAAAAAATTCTGTTTGATTCAGCAAGAAAGAAAATGGTAAATCGACACTCAGACAAAATCGCGCGTATTTCTGATTTCAGTTTAGTCATTGTTTATATTTTAATGAGGCATCATTTTTCATCATTGAATAAAGAATGTGTATTTCTTGAGATCATCAAATTCACTTGAAATGCAATTTTTTAAATGATTGCTCTTTCGATAATAGGATTTGTCTTATTTATACAATGATTTTTGCATTAACACAGTCACATTTTAAATTGACAATTTTTTGTTTTCATCTCGTCCGTTCAGTCCAAATGTGGGGAAAGCAGTGGCAATGGCACCCGCATTAACCGAACCAATTAGTCATCGTCAGTCGAAAATTTCATCACCAGCTCAAGCCTCATCACCGCGCCCAATCATTAGCGACGTTAGCGATCAAACGCAAACAACCACCGTCACAAATCCTCATCATCGTTTGGCTCTACAGACAAACGGTGGAGGTGTGCCAAACGGTGACAATTTCGAAACAACAAAAGACGTGCAAAATAATTCAATTGAAAGTCAACTGGTGGACGAGCAACAGCAATTACAGCAGCAGCAGCCGCAGCAACCGCAACAGCAACAGTCACCGAAGAAATTAAGCCAGTTTAAAGGTGATCAGCTCATCACACCGGATTTCCAGTCATTATTCGTTCATCAAATACAAACATCGAATGGGTAAGTTTTTAAATCTTCATTCTCAAGCCAAACAACGATTTAAATGAATGCGTAATTTTTTAGGCCGAGCATTGGTCCATCGTTTGTCACGCACATGGATCAACAAAATAATGACCAGTCCATTGTCACCGATCAGTTTCATCAACAGCAACAGAATGATGCCAGCGATTTGCTTAATGCAATCGTCGGAGGAACACAAACAAACAATCAACTGGATTGTGGCATCAATGCCATGGACAGTAACATTCAGTGAGTTGTTATTTCGATGCAATATATTTCAAATTTGTAAACACAAACCGAAAATATTAATTCATTTATTGAAATTCACAAATTCAATAGAGCAACGGTGGAGCAATTGCTGGCCGAAACAAATAATCCCGATTTTCAACAGTTGCAACATGACTTGTTGCAAACCCAAGATCAAAATCAACAGCTTGATCAGCAATTGAATTTTGCCCTGGAACAAACCCAATACCAAACATCACAGCCAATGGATTTGTTGATGGGTGAACAATCGCAAACCGCCACGAGTATGCCAACGCGTAGCGATGATACATCGGGCATGGGATCAAATTCAATGAATGCATGCCAAAATGCCATGTCCAATCAAATGCAATCCGAAATGGATCAAATGCTTGATATTGATTTTATGCAAGTGTTAAAATGCTTTGAATCAGCACCGGCCGGTGAAAATCTGGGCGATTTAGCCGGAGGTTTATCACTGTTCAATGACATGGATGTCATGAATATCGGTAAGTTGTTTGTGCATTTCCATCGGTTCAAAAAATGCTCCGTAAAAACTTTTAAGTAACAAATTGTTATTTTGTTGATCACTTAGGTTTGGAAGATGTTGTTTCAACCGGGAGCTTATCGCGTGAGGCTCGAACGCAAGATATGATGCTTGAAATTGAAAAGAAACGCGAAAAAATGATAAGAGAATGTGATTTTATGATGCGACGCTTGCGAAAAATTCAAGCACGTCAAATGGGCCGTCACGTGAGCGAAGAAGTTGGCGGTTTATTCGAATATACGCAACAGCTAATCAAACGTAAAGAACGTGAAACAAAATCCATTTCGACCATGACACCGATCAATCAGTTGCATAGCGACAAACATAAATTAAATTCAACCACATCGTGGCGCATGCTATTGAAACGTATTGAACATGCGGCTGTCAATCAACATTCGAATTCATCGAGTGGAAAATTGTTGACGGCCAATTCAACGGCCGAACATCATGCAAACCATACGGGATTGTCGTCGTCAACGGCGATCGGTGCAACCGTCAAACCGGCAGTGATTACATGTGTGCCTGCATTTGATCAAAACGGCATTCAACAACTCAAACAATGCGCCGGTTTGTTAAGTGCCGAACTGAAATTGGTCGGCAATTCATTCGATTCGGATGCCACAGAAAGGTATTTATTGTTTGATCAAGCCCAAGATTATTGAATGTTTTATTTTTAAAATGCCATGTTTTTGTTATTCCAAAATCGTAGTAGTTCCGGTGGTGAATCAGCCGACGAAGGAGTTTCGTATAATAATCCAACACAACAACCGCTATCTATGTAAGTTAATGATTTGATGTGGATAAAAAAAAAATACGCCCACACAAAAATGCGGTCGATTGCTCATTGCTGTGTATTTTTTCCATTTTGTTTTAGTGCTAAACGGGCTGCGTACCGATGGGCACGTGATCGTGCCAAGATTGCATCACGATGGACTTGGCTTTTAGCACAAATCTCCGATTTGGAATATCGAATTCGACAACATCAAGAGCTGTATATTTTACTAAAGAAGAGCAATGGTTAGTCATTTTCAGATTATATTTAATGGTTGTGTTTGAATTTGTTTTCATTAACTCCCTTTGCATGTGAATCCCCAGGTCAAGTAACATTCGAGGATAATGAACCGGTGGCATCGACCAGCTCCACATCAGAAACCAGTCAACAACCGTCGGTGAATGGATATCGTGGTATTTTACCCGGTAGCATTCGGCTTGGTGAAATGGATGATGTTACCACACCAAAATCGTATGGTAACGATGAAGTGGAATTGAATGGTTCGGCCCGAACAAGAGCATTCAATGCAAGCGCATTCAATAAACGAAAGCTCTTACAAAGTACAAATCTCCATAAAATATCGAAACGAGCCAAAAGACCATGGTAAAGTCACCTAGTATCGCATTGAATCACATTTATTTGTGAAACTAATATCAAACAAAATGAATACTGATAAACTTTATTCCTTATATTTTCTTTCAGTACAATCAAATGTGGTTGTCGATGGCCAGTGCATCCATGTTTGTTGTGTACCGGTCGAACTGATCCAACTGCACCACGTGATCTCCCTGATATGATGTCAACTCAGGAGAGTGTCGCACTTTTGGATCCATGCTATCATCCGATTCTTAGCTTCCCAGAAGGTATGTTGAATACGGAGCCATCTCTTCCAAGATGGAATCCTTCAGCGAGGAATCCTCACACCATCAACTGATAAAATTGCAATCAAACTTACCGACATTTATTTCACAGATGTGGCACAAAATATTTACATGGAGGCAACATTACGTCAACCAGATTGGCAAAATAAAGTGGCACGAACATCAACAAAGGCGATCATTAAAGGTGCACTTGCCATGCAAAAAGCCAGCGAACGTGATGAAAATCGAAATGCAATGGTGAGCACCGGTGTTGCATCACGAAAAAATTCCGACGCAACACATTCAACGATCAATTCAAAGAAAATGTCCACGAAAAAATTCAAAATTGTTGCAACCAGTAAGTCTTTATTTACTTATACCACCTTCCCGAGTCGTATTTTAAGGTATTCGAACCGAAATGTTAATGTTTTTTTTTGTTGTTGCTCTTTTTTCCCAAAATTTGTGCAGAGTTGAAAAAAAATAACACTACCAACAATCGTAAAATGAAGAAAAAAACCACGTCACATTCGCATGCAACGAAATTAAAGAAGAACAAGTCTCGAAAGAATTCACATATGTCGGCGACCAGCTCGGATCATCATGAAATGGACATTGGCAGTCCGAATGGTTCGATATCACGTAGTAAAAATCCATCACCAATTCCGGGACATAGCTATCGTTACGAAAGGTAGACACCATTTTCTCTTCTATCCATACAATTTCTGGAAGTCCTGTTCTGTGTGACTCTGTCTAAAAAACAAAATCTAATCAAAATATCGATTGAAAATTCTAGATTGCATTCGGAACGACGTCACAACAAAAACGCTTATGACATCGATAACATTGTGATCCCCAGCACCGTTTCATCACGCGTCGAAATCCTATCTTACAAAGAAATACCAACGCCGAAGTAAGTTTGACTTTTTATTGTGTCACATACTTCGAATTCGACACCTGTTTTGTTTTTTTGTTAGTTTTTTGGTGAAGTTACTCGTTTTACAATCTTAAAGTTGTAAAGGTTATTTTAGACATATTTTTATCTGCAAAAACGGACATTTTCTCACGCGTTATAACTTAGGGAAATGACAAATTTTTCGTTGTCAACTTTAAAACTCTATTAAATCAACCTATTTGGCGTTATGTTAACGTTTTATCGATTGAATTTTGATTGTTAAAAGCAAAATATGACATCTGTCATGTGACACTCGCCGCCCAATTAAATACGAATGCCACACTTCAAGACGAGTCAAACCATATTATTGTCAACAAATTTAAATGTTTATCTTTTAAAAAAAGGTATTTTAAATCAACGTTTACATTATACGACTCTTTTATGTCTAGGAATGTAATGAAGCGTCAAGTAAAAACGGCGAAACGCCATTTATCGATTTAAATTTGGGCATTGGACAAGCACAAAACAACCGTTTGGCACGCGTGTGTCATGTCACGATTTCACACTTTGCCTAAATATTTAAGCTAATTGATAAGTTGCGCTTATCGCATTTAAATGTAACACAGTTGATCGCTTAGTTAAAGTTAGCTTTTGACGTTGTATAGATGACATATGAAATATTTCTCATACAATTTTAAGAATTAATGAGATAGATGAGTTTTTCTTTTATCATCAATAAGTTCCAAATTAAATTTATTGAATTCTATGAAGTCTTCTGAAATCTATCAAACTCTTCAATTTTCCGGATAAAATATTCTTAACCATGGTTAGAAAGACCCGGTAATATCAGCATTTGAAGGATTTACCTTTTTGGAACTAATTTTTAAGCAAAAATTCAATTTTCAAGCGAAAATCAAATTTTTCATATTTTTTTGCTGAAACATCGAAAATCTGTTGAAAACTCTCATGTTTTTCTCCATTTCTTTCTTCTTTTTCTTGATCTTTAAATGTTTTTTTTTCACATTTGTAATGAGTTTTTTAAACTCGTTTATTTTAGAATTTGTTTTCAAAGATTTTTTTTTAAATTTTCATTTTCATTTTAATTCAAAATTTAAAATCCTTCAAAATCCATCGAGAATTTGAAGCATCGTGAAGATTAGAATAAATTTCCATCGATTCAAATTTATTACAAAAATTAAAAAAAAAAAACAAATGGTAAATTTGAAAATTAATCCAAATTAAAGAAAAAATAATATTTTAAATTTCGAAAAATTATGTAAATATCGGACATACTATTATGTAAATGTAGAATTGAGAACAGAGGAATAGATATTAATTTTAATAAGATTTTGTTTTATGATAATTTTTGAATTCAGTTATTTGAAACGTTTCGTTTTCGTTTCATTGTTCGAGTTTAAAACATTGTCAAATGGCCGAAAGGCAATAAATCATCGCAATTATTTTTAACAATAAAGCTATTGGATTTAATGCTGTAGCTGCAAATCACAAAATCGATTCAACAAATTTATACGCAATTTTCAGTTCACAGAGCCTAAGTGTTTTCTATCTTTCGTTCTGCGAACCAAAAACCCATTGCTACATTTAACTGCGTCAGCATGAATGAATTTTAATGATTTATTTGATGTTTTAATTTTTTATTTCAGCTTTTATTTGTGTTATACGCAATATTCGATTGGTTCCGCTATATGAATAGCGTTTTATCGAAAATGAGCCCTTTTGGCTTTCACCATTTTTTTTCTGTCTTACGTTGAGACAGAGATCATTTTAAATTGATTCGACCACTGGAAAATATGACAGTGGTCGAAATTTTGCATAGTGATTTCAAGTGAATCGCATGCTACCGCTCGACATTGGTCATTTTAGTTTGATTTGTTTACCTTAGGCTAAGATTTAAGTAACATTATTTTAATTCGAATATTTAATAAGAATTGAATTGATTTAAATTGAATCGGAAACTAATGAACAATTTAATCATTTCAGATGGCGTGTCATTGAAGATGATGATGAAAATGCAGAAACAACTAGTCACAAGGAGCCAGTGGAGGTAATTTATTGAACAATTCAATTGTTATTTTTCAATCCAAAAATTCAAGATTTGCGACATAATAATTGTTCGATTTTTTTTAAATGGAAAATGATGTAAAAATGGCTAATAAACAAATATCAATCGTTCTATTTATAGGAGCCAGAACCTGCACAGCCAGTGGAAACTCCAACGGAAACTCCAGCTGTGCCACAAGATGAAGACATTAGTAATGAGTCTTATGCGCAACGCCATGAACGTGCATTGGTTGAAGAGCGAAAGAAGTTTACGACCTTTTTGAAATTCCCGTATAGCACACGATCACGTGCCAATCGTCGCATCGATAGCCAATCAAGTGGAGCAAATACACCTGATCCAATGTCACCGGCACCAAGCACACCAGCCACTGCCACAAATATCGATCAGGAGGTAATTTTACATAAATTTATTTATTACTGACTCAGATTGTTAACGAGTGTTTATTTCATTTATAGTCGGCTCCACCGACACCGCAATCCGTGGATGCTTCGGGTGATTCAACTCAGGATGCAGGTAGGTCATACTTGAGAATCCAACCACTAAGTTCGATATTAATTTCCTTTAACACCATTTTTCACCTTCCAGGAAAGCATCAAAACAACAATAACACCAGTGCAAATAACAATGGTGGCGTAAATCCAATGCCAGTGACAATACCAAAAACCGAACGCCGTCGCACGGTATCATTTCGTAAAGGTCATGATCCACGCGAGGAGCTATTGCGACGCAGTACCACACCTGATGTTAAGGAGGTGAGTTTCGTTTGTTCCCTTCCCCTCATCAATTATACCATTTGTATTGGTATGAATTCCACAATTCAATTCAATTCAACTAATTTCAAAATTCCAACTTTGATTTTTTATCAGACAATACCACCATATGAGCCATTGATATTCCCAATTCCGGGTGACACTCTGGAGCAAATGATCCAATGTATGCCAACCAGTTACAAAGACATAATAAATAGTTGTATTGATCAAGTAACCGGCGATAAAGTGGCCACCACACAATCGACCAGTGTATCAAATCCAACGCCAACCACAACACTGGCATCAAATTGCAAAAGTCGACTGACAACACAACAATATTCCGATTTATCGATGCTGGTTGAAGACAGCGATGAAACTGAATCAGTTCAAGAAGATGCCAATGACCCAGAATGGAATTTTGAGCCACCGCAACGAATTCAACGAACACAATAATAATCAACTGGTCCAGAATCATTTTGCCATTTCCAATTTTTTTTTTATATCGTCAAAATCATCGTCATCCCCATCAACAACAACACACAAAAACACTCAGCAATTGCCGATTTTCTTCGACGGAATTTCTCATTCGTTCGGCAAATTTTATTCGAGTAAAAAAATGTGAAGAAAACAAACAAAAGAACAACAACAACAAAAAAAACATTTATTGCTGTAGTATTTGGACCATCTAAATGACTTAAATAGCAACGAATTACACTTGACACTTGAATTTATGATGATTTGAAAAAAAACTCGAAATTCATTCAGATTAAACACATTTCATTGAAATTAAATGATATTTTTTTTGGGTGTAAAGGACAATGTGAAACCGGGCTATTCTGAAATGATGGACAATGAACCCGGTAGAAACTGGATAATGTGTAAAATCACCACCATTAATCTATCGAAGTGCTCGGAAGCATGACTGAAGCATCAGGCGGATTCGACTCGTTTCACTTTTGCCCTATACAAAAAAATATGTCATTTTATTGAGAGAATGAGAAAGATAGAGAATTTTTGCCGTTCGTATTATTGAATAATTGTCCGCCGTCATTTCGAAAATGAAAGAGAGAAACGATAAAAATGTTACCTTTTGATTTTAAGAACTATGAATTTGAAATAAATTAACTAAGAAATCTTACATCTGAACACATTTGAGGTAATTTACCGCTGATATTCGATCGAAACACCGAATTCTACCGATCAAAATGAATTCAAAATGTGAAAAGTTCAAAAAAAAGGAAAAACAACAAAAATTAATTGTTGAATATTTGAGCATTGAAAATGTCATCAATTTTTCTCAGCGTATCTGTGCAAATGAACAGTGATTGTGATGGACGAAGTGACAAAATGATGAAGCGCATTTTTAAAAATCCAAAAAAAAAAAATGAATTTTGTGTCAGTGATTTGTGATGAAGCCACGGCTTATCTCTATAACATATAAAAACAAACTGGACATCCAATAAAAATTCGACATTTCTCATAAACCACCTAGGCTGCTCTTTCAATAGAAAATCGACTTTTTTGGGCCAATCTAAGCATAGTGCATTGCATTTATTTCATCAAATAACCATTAAATGTTTCAATTGAAATCCATGAAGGTCAAATGGTCAATCTTCACCATCTCATGAACATCCAATACAAAACAATAAAATCCTATATTAAACGAGAAAAAAAGATTTAGTATTAAAATTAAAAGCAAGAAGAAAGAAACAAAAACTAAACAATTTAACAAACAAAAAAAATATGTTTAACAATTTATCTGATGTTGATTAAAAGTAATTTTATGTTTTTTATCTGGAAATGAAGCGGCGTAAACTGAAGCGGATGTATTGGTCATTTTAATTTGAGCTGATGATAAAGCATTTTTTTTTTGTACATAGAATTTTATTTGTTAAAAAGAAAAAAATTCAATAAGAGAAAAAAAACATTAAAAAACTGGAAAATAATTAAATTTAGTGAATTAAAAAAAAACACGAGACAAAATGACCTGTATAATGAAAAATTGATGTAGAAATTTCGCTAGAGTGAAATTCAAGGTGAAATTGGTTTTTTTTTAAATTTTCATTTCACCAAATAATATTTTTTTTTTCCATTGATTTAATTGTACAAGTAAGTTGATTACAGCAACTATTTAAGTGTAGAGAAAACAAAAGACCGTTGTTTTAAGCGAGATCCTTTTGTAGTCAAATTTGCTTTGTTTTTCAAATCATCAATTGATCAAATATTTTCTATTCTATTCACTTAACAACCTCAAAATGATCAACAAACATTGTACATAGAGACAACAAAAACAACAAAAACATTAATATTCAATTGACATATTTGTTTTTGAATTGATGAACTACAACCACATGCTTTTTTCATTCACATTACACACAAAAAAAAACATTTTAGAATTTACGACATCTATAGAAATAGAACACACACACATGTTTTTTTTCTTTGCGGTTAATTTTTGGAGAGTCAGCAAAATAAAATTTAAATCAATATTATTTATAGTCATCGATTTGTATAACTTGTATATAAAAATGAAATTAGCCAGTAGACATATTACACTTGATTTAAAAAAAAAAAAAAAATTGAAGATGAAAGCTAAAGAGCGCAAGTGAAAATAAACACCATGAAAAACAAGAAACTAACCGATTTTTTTTGTTACGTTGTATTTTATTTGATGCTTAATCTTTAAGTCTTTAAGTTCCGATTCAGTGCAACGTGCAACACAATTTGTGGTAAGCCGACTTCTTTTACAAGGGGAGTGATTCGAAATTCTTCGAAGCACTTGGAAGAGCAATTTCATTCGACTGAAGGTATGGATAGAGCTGTCAACGAACACGAAATTTACGAACATTCGTTCGTTAGTTAGTGAAAATGATTCAATTTTGTTCGTTCGTTCGTAAAACGAGAACGAGAGGGGTAGAACGAGAGGGGTCCTCAAACGCTAGGAGGTCATACAAGCTGTGAAAATTGAAAAAAAGATCGAAGTGAAAATTGTATCGGTTTTTCCTGTTTTGAAACCGTTAAAGAACCACATTCACATCAAATAAACAAATTTTGCTTGGAGAAATTGATTTACTTGGATGCATTGTTATACACAAACTGAAATGAGCAATGCTATGAATTTCATTGCACCGAGTTAGATTGTCACGACGCTAGTGGTGAGATTGCTAAAGTATAACAGAAGACAGTGGACTAAGTTCAGTTGATGTGATTTTTGGCTTAAAAATTAGAAAAATCATCGAGTAGCCTTTTTATTTCTTTCTTGTTCGGGTATTCTACAGCTCTGCTCGCTTGGCGCGTGACAATATACTGTGTACATTCAAACTGCAAAAATGGTATGTTATTGTTGTTGTAGCTTCATAGCCGTGGAAATGACTATTTGTGAGATCACTCATGATGGTGCCACCAAAGTTCTTCACAGTGACAAAAATGTTATATTTCCTGATTCACGTTCTGTAAAAGTAATATTAACAAAACCGATTTTGATCAAACCGGGAAATAAATACAATATTGAATTCAGGCATTCTTCAGCAAAGGAAGTGAAATATCGACCATTCCATACCAGATCGATCAAAATTCACATGGACCATCTCGGTTTTGAAAAATTTATATCTGGTTCGATAAGTTTAGGTCCAACTAAGAAAAATCCGGGGTCGGTTGGTCGAAATTTTCAACTTTTTGCAAAAGTAAGGGTAAATTTTGACTATCGATATCTCAACCATTTCGAAAGGTAAAAAAACCGCACGGATCTCGTTTGAAAGGTATTGAGGCTTACTTTATTTTGTATTTTTAACATTTTTGAAAAAAGTTATTTTTGACATAGAAATCGACTTTTGAATTTTTAAACGCGATTATCTCGAAAACACGTATACATTTTTATTTGAGTTAGAATCGGTTTCGGATAGCTGGCCTCCAGCCCTTTCATCTGGCTGTATCAAAAATATGGACACTTTTATATGCATCCCAATATTTGGGTTTGAATGCAGGGGTGTCCGTTTTCCATTTTTTTCACTTTTACGTCATACTCAAAATGTCCCAAAGTAAATATTTTCTCGTTCTGGGGGTCAATACCTTCTCAACGGTGTATAATATAGCATATTTTGAAACATTCTATGCATAACTATCAACATTTGATGGAAATTTGAATGCAACGATGAGACTACGTGTCCCAACTACGCTATGCAAATCATATGGCATAGCCTACTACGTGCCCTAGCGGATTTGTATGTCGCTTCACCGCTTTGGTTCGAGAGTTATCGTGTTAACGTACATACAACGACAACGACGCCATTTTGAACCGAGTATCCAAAATCAAAAAGTGCTAAGACAGATTTGTTCTCATGGTAAACTGAGAGCCTGGTCAAAATTTGAGCCCGATCGGTAATCATTTGCTCAAGATATGTGGACTTGAATTTTTTAGGCAAAAAGCACATTTCATGTGCGGAAAAGTAATATCAATAAAAAAAAACAATGTATTTAGTATTTTTCAGAAAAAATGAAATTATGGATGATGCTCAGTACTGCTAACGATTGTTTCCAATCGCTTTCCATCGTTCCGTTAACATTTCTTGAGCACGATTACCCCAACGATTTCACACATTTTGTTATCCTGCAAGCTAGAGAATGTGTCAACTGATCATTTGATATTCAGTGGTAGCGAAATGCCATACAGTCTCTTAAATTTGCCCTACAATAGATTGGTTTCAAAAAATTGGTGAAACCACGGATTTTTGAAGTACTGCTCCGGACCGATATAAGTTGTTTATTTGGTTGAAAGAAAAGCCTACCCAACATTTGGGGCCGATTGGGTGATGTTTTCTAGTAATTTTACCATAAAATGCTTATTTTCACATTCAAATCAATTTCACAAATCACTTGCTGTTAAACAGTGCAGAAAATGAAATCTTAAACATGTAAAGTTTACATTGTAAACCCATTTTTAGATAAATTACTTCAAATGGAAATTGTCAAATCGATCCCTTTGAATTGACAGTTCAAATTAAGCCTGTTTGACAAAAATGCACCGTAAACAATGCACCATAATGCAACTAAGGTGATGAACGCACTCTCTAACAACAACCAACTGTCAAAGGACTAATGACCAAAACATTTCTCACTAACACTTGTTTACAATCTCATTATTTCTTTGTATGCCTAATTTCTTTGTCATTCGATCATTTTTCTAACGTATTTTATTCTTTAAAAAAAACTATTTGGAATAGTCAATTTCTTCCGTATAGTGAGTTAAAATATTCTCATCGTTTCCAACTTTTTCAGTGAATCAAACAAATCAAAAGTAAACATAAACAGAAACCGACAACAACAACAACAAAAAACACACTGTGGCAAAAAGTGATCGTAGATTGTGAAAACCAAAGTGTTAATAGTCGCAACTCATCAAAGTTCATCACCATTCAAGTTCCGAAAAGTAAGAAAATCAACTTAATTCACATTTTGGCCTGGAAATAATTTAATTATTTTGTAGATTATAACTTTCAATTCTTTTGATCAGATTTCGTAAACGACAAACACAAAAACAGTTCAAGAAGGACTAGGCAATCGATTGAAGAGCTCAAATATCATCAAAAATGGCATCAATTCAAGCAACGAACGATGGCTATGAGAATCATTTTCTGATGGAAATAATAAGTGAATTGTATCTGAAAACCGAAACAGCCGACGTTTACTTTGTGTTTGGTGACGATGACAATCGCGTGCGAATTCCAGCACACAAGAGCTTATTGGCCGCTGGAAGTGATGTCTTCAAGGCAATGTTTTATGGCGATCTGAAGGAAAAGAGCGATGTCGAAATCACTGACGCTTCTGCAGATGCATTCAAGGAGTTTCTGCAGTTCTTCTACCAGAGTAAAGTGAATCTAAGCATTGAAAACGCGTTCGATGTGGTTAACCTTGGCAAAAAGTATGACGTCCGTGCCTGTCAAAAGATCTGCGATAGATTTCTGAAAGATGAACTCACCCACAGCAATGATAGCGTGTGTTCTGTTTATAGTCTCGCCACTTATTTTGATCTCGATGATATAAGGAAACTATGTGAATCAAAGATTGTTGAATACACGGACGCTGTATTCGATTCGTCGAGTTTTTTGGACTGTGATCAATCCGTGTTAAGTCATATTTTGAAATGTGATGAATTATCTAGTTCAGAGGTCAACGTATTCCACGCCTGCATGAATTGGGTAAAGGCAAAATCTAAACAAGAAGAACTAACCAAGGAAATTGTTCAAGCTCATCTCGGTGATTTATTTTACGAGATTCGTTTTCGATCAGTGACTTTAGAGGACATTGTTGATTTGACGCCATCCTATGGAAAAGTATTTTGCTTAGATGAATATCAAGAAATTCTTCAAATTATCAGATGGAACGATTTTCAACCGAAAATGTTTAAAAAAGATCGTCGTGAAACTCCAGTTCCGAAATGGAATGCCAATGCTGTGATCGCATGCAATCGACGACGTGAAGGTGGCTATGTCGATTTGTTGCCGTTTAAAACCGTTGAAAAGACTACATTCAGAGCAAATAAACGAATTTTGCTGGGTGAAATTCAATGTTTGCGAGTACGTGGTAATCCTGTATCAGGTGAAATGACTATTTCGGAAATCTCTGATGATGGTGTCACCAAAATTCTTTGCAGTAACAAAAGTATCTTATTTTCTTATCCAAATTCAGTGGATGTTGCGTTAAATAAACCGATTTTAATCAAACCCGGGTTTAAGTACAATATCGAATTTAAACATTCTTCAGCACATCAAATGAGATATGAAGGATTTTTATTGATGGATAAACTTCAAATCCCTAAAACAGATGTCATCATTGATTTCATTGATGAAAACAAAACTGGTGGAATAGTTCATGATCTCAGAATCAATTTGATATCAAATGGAAATGCGTAAACACAAAACATTATTATTTACAAGAAAATCATATATATTCAGATTCACATTCAGATTTTTTCACCGAAGACAATTTTACTTCATTATACGATTTTGGTTATTTTTGTCAAATCTTGATCCATATTTTGTTGAATAGTGTTATCATAGATTAGCAGGGGGAGGGGCGGTGTAAGTAAACAAATTTTTTGGAGGTAACGATAAAAGTAAATTTTTGATATCATTTTTTTATGTAAATGGGTATTTGGTTCCACTCGGGGAGTGGTTGGTTACTTTTGAATTGAAATCCATTCCATCTAGTGTATCCTCAAAACATTGTGAGCAAAATCTTCGAAAAGTAATGATCACTAAGGCAGAACCTATGAACCTTCGGACCTTGTTTTTCATTGATTTCTCGTCATGTTTGAGAGATTGCGTTTTTTATTCCTATTTTTCCATAATAAACATTGTAATCAAATTGAAGATATCAATAAAAAAATAGTTTAAACTATAAATTGCCTTCTGTGTCAGTCTGTTTTAGATATTCTTTGACGAATTAGGTTTAATAACTACCGTGTAAACTGTCTCAGAAATGTATGGTTCAATTTATCAGTGAATGTATTTTGCTGAGGAATTAGTTGCGCGTCAGCGTTAGCAACTAAGGTTAGCAACTAATATGTAGCGTCAACCGACGCTCGATTATGATGCGGCAGATATGCAGACCAGTTAGATCTAAGCGGTACACAGCAGCCGCTGTAGGGTGAAGATGTGAATGTGAATGTGTGAGTGTACGCGTCTACATATCTGCCGCACCATAATCGAGCGTCGGTTGACGCTACATATTAGTTGCTAACCTTAGTTGCTAACGCTGACGCGCAACTAATTCCTCAGCAAAATACATTCACTGCAATTTATAATCTAAAGTAGCATATTTCGTGTACAATGTCACGAATAAAATTTCATGACAAAATGTGGATATCTTTATATTTGATTGAAAATGAGTTTCCTGAAAAGCAATCGCTGACAAAACAAAAGTAATAATGATGTTTAATTTATGCGTATCGATAAATATCAGAACCAACTCAAAATGCAGTCCGTACACTCCGTTCTTTCGGAATTTCCATTACAATTAAGTCATTTGTGTAAACTGGATGAACAGCACCACGTATACAATGACCGTACCAAACAACTAATAAATAGATTAATTTAATTATATTAACTTTTTTCACGATGAAACTATTCATTGGAGACATACATTTAAAAAAGTCGTTGTTTTAATTAGAATGACTCCTTTCATATGGAAGCGAATATGACAGCAATTGATTTGATGCACCGTAGCCTCTATCTACATACAAAACAATTCATTGAGTGGAATTTGATTAAAAAAAACGTCGACAATTTACATTTTGGGCTAAATACTCATTTGTATTTCCATTGAGACAGTTAAACAGATGAAATTGAATTCCTTCGATCTGTGGAAAAATCATATTAATGCTTTTTTATGAATAAATTGAAAACTGTGTAGTGTGTATAACATTACCGAAACATAGCATCTGCTAACATACATATTGAGTAATAACAGACGACTTGTGATGCGTATAATTACAAATATTGTCCAACTTGTTAAAATATCTATCAACGTAAAAATGTAAGTAGAAAATTATTTGCTGTATATGCACTATAGTAGAAACTATAGTCTAGAAGTCTACAGCTTTCACTAGTGTTCGCAGTCGAGGTTTTCCCGTTTTTTTTTTAGATTCTTTCAGAATGGCGTAAAATTTTTTGTTCCAGGCACACAGAGAAATTTTGTTTGACTAATTTTGTCCCGAAACATCCAGAACCGAAATTGCAAGCCATTTTGTAAGAGCCCAACAAACACCCGATAAATGCTCGACTGCAAACACTAGTGTTCATAGTAAAATAAAAACGCTACCGTAATTGAATCGATCGAATTTTCGATTAATCTGGCGATACATGTAATTGAAAAGTGATACCAATGAGTAAAAACTCAAAAGAATCGATGTTAATTGGGACCATCCAAACATTGCATTCAAATGTTCAGACATTTCATGAACTAGCTTATAGTAATTACGAAGCCACCTGAATTGCTTGTGAATTTTATGTTTCAGTTGATCTTCAATTTGTCGTAATTGATATTTAATCACTTTCAAATGAAAGAGATAAAATAATGCTTGAATGTCAAAAATAATGCAAAAAAAATACTGTGTGGTTTGGCTGCTCATGCTGGATGCATTTTTAAAAATTGCAATCAACACATAAAATACCGTATCCAAGGACAATAATGTAATAAAAAAAGTCTGAATGATCCAATCCCTGAAATCCATTTGTTGACGACATTCCACATCAATTCGAGTCAAAATACGCCAAAATGCATTTTGAGATTGTCGTTTTGTATATGTATCGAATAAGATCATCCATTGTCCCAGGGCGCGTACTATATAAAACAGGTATAGGTTTATCGCATCCAATGGTTCCATTAAAGTTTCAGCTTCTGACATGTATGTGAAGCTGAGAAATGAACACCAAATGCATAAGCCAATATTTCCAATGAAAATTATGTAGCTGCTCATTTTCCCTTTAATTTTCAAATCGGGCACATTTTCCACTGAATGATAGCCCCATAAACTGTAGTACTTTAAGATCCTCACTATCCACTTGGGTAACATTTTTATACATTAATAAACAGCTTTTTCGAATATTTTGGGTTGTATGCAACGTTACATTCTTAGGTTCAATAACAACTGGAACTTGGTGACTATTTTATTTAGCAAATTGATACAGTTATTATATGCTCAAGCAAATTAATCGATTTTTTTTTAAATATTAATGCGTCAATAACATGTTACTTATCGATTTGAAGAACATGCAATTTGAACAGTTTAAAATTAAACTCAAACAAATGCATTTTTTATCATTTTCACAAAATCGATTTATTGTCCCAACGTAGTTAATTCATTTATGAAAATTGAATTAGTAAAATGACACAGCTTACAGCCATCCACACGACGGCCGCGGGTTACAACCACAATAACACGTAAATTTCTTTTTGTCTCATCAACTTGTGGCGCTCCCTTGGGAATTAAACGCACTCCATGCACGTGAACGTGCGATAGAAAGAGAAAAAGTGAATCTTTCTTATGTAATGAATTTAGTAGTGTATGTTTCGTATGCATACATTCAACGTGACATTTTTGTTCGTCACAACTTTCAAATGCCGAATATATTTTTGGTTACAGAAAAATTATTCGGTACGTGACTGGGTGGGAAAATCTACACCTTTTTTCTTTAGAGAAATGCAATTTACGTAGATTATGCGTGTGGCTGAGAACAAAAGTGAACTTAGCCAAAACCGCGCATTTGAATACGTGTGATCTGTGAATGACTGATCAAATATAAGAATTTCATATCTATAGGAGAATTGTGAATCATGAAACGATCGAAAATATTTTGAAGTCATTGGTCCATCATCTCTCGGTAGGAATGAGCTTAGCACACGTATCAACACACGCGGTTTTGGCTAAGTCCATTTTTATTCTCAGCCATTCATGTAGAGAATACATATTCTACATCGATTTAATCTACGTAATCTACATATCCACCCAGGTACGTGATAACAAAACATGAAATATGCTCAGGAAAAGTATTGGTTTTGCCTCGAAAATTCAACTCCACCGCGTTTGAGTAAATGATTACCGATCGGGCACAAATTTTGACCAGAGTCTCAGTTCACCATGGGAACAAATCTGTCTTAGCGCTTTTTGATTTGGATATTCAGTAATAAGCTATTGAACGCACAAACACACAGAGAACTTGGTTGGCAATCAAATTTCAAATTCTCTGGGCCAGAGTCTTATGATCTACTTGAAATATGGTGGGCTGAACAGATGGTTTTAGTTCATTGTTATTTTAGATGTGCATTGAGCAATATTTGTTAATAAATCTAAGTAAATTGAACTATTGAACTTACCTTGACTTTGTATACATACTAGGGTGGCCCTCGTTGATTTTCCCACGTAAAGTGTTGGGGGACACCCCCCAGTTTTGTTTTTTGGGTCAAGACAAAGATATGTGCCAAATTTCAGATCGATACGAGGCCTCTAAACCGTGCCTGTAGACGAGTCTTGATAACAATATCCATTATTCGGAATTTCGGGGAAATTTTCACAATTTTGTGTCTGTAGACCTCATTTCTCGGTCAAAATTAGTTTTCTAAAAAGGGTTTGGAAGTTCTTTACTCCCTCTACAATTTACATAGCCAAATAATTGAAAAAAAAATGTATTGTGCTTGTGTAAAGTCAAGAAATGCGATTTTCATTGAAAATGTGAACTCATATAAAAAACCGTGTATTCTGGAGCATGGTATACTTATTTGGGATCGTGACGCTCCTGCGGGACAAAGTGTGCCGCTTATTTTCTGCAGATAATCACATTTTGTAAAGGCCAGGATTTTGTGCTTAATTATTGCCCGCAATTTGCCACTTTACGCTCAACTCTGAGCCAGAAGACATTTTTTATAACCCACAAAAAAAAAATTATTTATGCTGAAATTTAGTGCCCATTTAAGGGAGGACGGTGTAATTTGGTTCCCTCTTGTTTTTCAAATATTTTCCAAACCAGACTAAATTTGAGTCTGGTACCACCATATGATAGCTGGGCATTGTGCGCAATTTCTGCTTGATTTTTTTTAGTGCCAATTTTTTGAGAATGTTTTTTTCGGGGTAAATCGGTTTACCCCCATTTTTCGCTGTGTTTCAAGACAATCATCTCAAATATTAGTGACAAAACATGATCAATTATGTTTTAAATGTGATCGCAGTCGCACGAAAAGACATTTCAAGTAAAATTGTACGAAAAGCATGCAAAATTCCAAATAATAATCTACTTTTTCCTCTTTCGCCTTTTATTTGTTTTTTTTTTTTACACTGAAAACCAAAAATACACATTAGGGCTTTTAAATGAAACAATAAATAAATTGAATTACATTCGTAATCCTGACTTTTCCGCATTGATATGGAATTTGATTTTTCTCTTGAACAATTTCATTCATCGACCAGTCAGGAGAGAAAGTATTGGTTCTGCCATGAAAATGGGCAAAATGTTCAAAACACAAAACATTCTTTGACACAATAAAACAAATTGGCCATCTTCACTTTGCGATTTGAGACTCCTTTCTTGAGATATAATCATATCAAACTTCGATTTTCTAAGAATTTCGTACATTTTCACACGTATTCATATTCCATGATTTTTCGGCATGAAGATACATTTTGTGCATTGTATGAATATGTAAAACTTCAAGCGGACTCAAATACCTTTCAAATTATGCAAACTGCATGAATTTACATTGACCGTATTGGTCAGGAGAGTCAAAAATGTGAAAATCAGATTTTGTGTAAAAATGTACTGAAAACCCGACTCACGTGCACTTGAATGCACATATCTCTGGAACGGCTATACCAATATGGCTCAAATTAAATAGGAAACTTCCGGTGACAATACTGTGCAATTTAAGAATCCATTTGTGAGTCATTTTCATTTTTTACAGTTCAATTTTCTGAGAATTTTCTAAAAATTTCGTATATTTTCAAACATGTTCACATTTCATAATTTTTCAGCATGAAGAAACATTTTATGCACTTTTTGAATACGTAAAACGTCAAGCGCGCTTGAATACCATTCAAATGACGCAAGCAACATGAATTTTCATTGAAAAATACGGTCAGGAGAGTCAAAAATGTGAACATCAGTTTTTGTGTAAAAATGTACTGAAAACCCGACTCACGTGCACTTGAATGCACATATCTCTGGAACGACTACACCGATATGGCTCAAATTCAATAGGAAACATCCGGTAATAATACTGAACAAATTTGCTTTTGTCACTTTGGGATTTGAGACTCGGTTCGAGAGTTATCGTGTTAACGTACATACACAGACGACGACGACGACGACGACGACGACGACGACGCCATTTTGCACCGGAGCTACCAGAACCGAGTATCCAAATAAAAAAAGTGCAAATCAAGATTTGTTCCCATGGTGAACTGAGACTCTGGTCAAAATTTGAGCCCGATCGGAGTTCATTTACTCAAGCAATGTGGAGTCGAATTTTTGAGGCAAAACCAATACTTTTCCTAAGCACATTTCATGTGCGGAAAAGTAAAATGGCATTTGTACGACAAAAAACGAATCCAAACGTTAGAGGAAGGTGAACCGAATCACCCCGTGCAAAAGTGAACTCAATTACCCCGAGGCACAATTTCGAAATCGAATATATTTTTTCACATTCCCAAAACAAATTCCAAAACTTTTATAATTTAAATGAAAGCACTCATATTTAACTCTATAAAACACTTACCTTCAAATTCGGAAAAATAAAAGTAATGGGTTGAAATAGTGTGAGAACAAAAAATGAAATCATGAACAGAACTACACCGAGTACACCGCTTTTCAAATATAACGATCGACAAGCAACTATTTGAAACATTTTTGGTGCTGAAAAAAACTAATGTTTTTGCGGCTGAACCACGAGAGCATAAATGATGATCGAGGTATTTTTGGGGGGCACTAAATCCAGGCCTTTACAAAATGTGTTTATCTGCAGCGGTTCGTAGATGGAATTTACTAACCCTAACCCCAAAACTCAAAGAAAAAATTGGAGTGAAAATGAGCGGCACTAAATAGCACGAAGTCCTCGATCAACACACTTTGTCCCGCAGGAGAGTCACGACCCCAAATAAGTATACCATGCTCCAGAATACACGGTTTTTTACATGAGTTCACATTTTCAATGAAATTCGCATTTCTTGACTTTACACAAGCACAATACATTTTTTTTTAATTATTTGGCTATGTAAATTGTAGAGGGAGTAAAGAACTTCCAAACCCTTTTTAGAAAACTAAAAACTTGTGAAAATTTCCACGAAATTCCGAATAATGGATATTGTTATCAAGACTCGTCTACAGGCACGGTTTAGAGGCCTCGTATCGATCTGAAATTTGGCACATATCTTTGTCTTGACCCAAAAAACAAAACTGGGGGGTGTCCCCCAACACTTTACGTGGAAAAATCAACGAGGGCCACCCTAATACATACATTGGTACAAAAATATCGTTTTATTTTGCATTTCTGAAGTATATGAATGAGTTAAACAAATGAGAAATGATAATCATCGGAAATAATGCCAAATTAAAAAAAAAAAATCAAGTCCATTGGACTTATCACCGTATTTAACATAAAAAAGCATCGAATGAGGTAATTTGGTTCCCTCTTTGTTTTTTTTTCAAAATATTTTCCAAACCAGACCGAATTTCAGTTTGAGTCTGGTACATTATGATAGCTTGATATGCTGATGAATTTCTGTTGGAATGAAGTTTTAGTGTGCCACTTACCGAATGAGTAACAGAAATGGAGACTAGACTCTAGAACCAATTTTCTGAGTATGATTCATAATCACTGATAAAACAGTCATATCTTATCACGTAACACGCTGACTTTACCTTTTCGATGTTTCCAGTGAAGGCTTTTCTTTCAAGGCCACGATTGCAGTCGTGCACGATCTTCTTCATGCATATGTAACTTCAAAATTAATTACCTTAAGTCAAATAATTCAGTATCTATAGATGCTATAACAATTGACAACATGAAGTGATCAACTGCAAATCTACAAGTAACAATTCAATTTGGTTTAAAATGCATTTGAACTTTTATTATACATTTATTTGATTGCTAAAATTGGTACGCTTAAAATATTCCTTATCATAGTTTAAAAACATAAGTTCTCAGGTGCAATTCCCAAGTGGTTGATTGCTCTCATTCAAATCGTTGCCGATTTTGATCGTGAGCAATTGTGCATCGTGGAAATTACACCCGTGGAATAGTATATTCAATTGATATAGATAAAGAATCCTCTGAAAACTATCTCAAAACTTAAATTCTATTTTAATAAAAAAAATTTCATCGCTTTGCATTATCTTATTGAAATCTTTAAACGTAAAATAAACTTGTTAACAAATTCAATTCATATAAACGTAGAATTTCCTTAGCGTACGAAATGTATTCGGCATGTGGAACATTCTAGGCTCGCGTATAATGGTGAATATTAACAGACACATGGAAAAAACAAAAGTCAAATGATGTGATGGGAAAACATTTGGAACTTCGTTTTTGTGTTGACATATCGAATCAAGATCATTTTGGGGACGATTTAGGCGATTCAAGTACTGCTGAAAACCGCTTCAGCTACTGCAAAGGAACACAAGAATTCATTAATGAATATGCAACCAATTGATTCTCTGAAAATTACATTGATTATAATTATTATGGGCTGAAAATAGCTTGTTATACTTACAATCAATTTGCCTTGATGGATAAATGTTGGAAACACACGTTTGGTTCGATATTGGGGGGTTTCCTATGACGCTTTAAATATATTTAACTGCACATTTCTCATGTTAAACAAAATTCGCTCTATAGATGAAATTCCAATCCATCATACTCAATGCACTTCGATTATGATATTTCCAGCCATATCTGAAGAACAAAAAAGGCGAAAAAAAAATTATTGAATTAAATCAAATGCAATCGAAATACTGAAGATCAATTCAGTGCGTGATCAAATGTGTTAGAACTTGAATTTCATTTAATTCAAAGATTCACAGCTTACCAAAGTTTGTTCTGGGAGTTGCCCATCTTAAGTGAAAGTTTATCGCCTTTATCCTTTTTAGATTTTCAATGGAAATCGAATATGAATTCGCAAAACCTGCGTGATTTGGATTTGGCGTTCACCTGACGTTCGATCCATGCCTGAGTCGCTCTCCTAGTTATTCCACTAAGAGACAATGAAGAGAATGTGATCTGTTTGAAACGACAAAAGTAAAAAAAAAACGAATTCAATTTTGACTGGTTTGAAAATTGCGAGGCAAAACAAACAAAAATCGATCATTTGTGAAAAACAGTGAAAAATCTTTAATTTATGAATTCTTCACTTACCGAACTGAATGCTAATTTGATGTTCAAGTGGATTGGCTGGCTATTTGGCTATTTTGTGTGAGAGCGAACTGGTTTCAACCGTAGAAAGGCAATTGCTCAGTATGTTTAATGCAGAATGTACCAAAGCACCAAAAGATCTCATTGAACGTACTTTTACTTTTCCGCACACCACGTGATGCGTAAAAGTATTGCGATTGGCCCAAATTTCGGAAACCCCAAAAATGAGTTTTCTATAAGTTTGGATTCCATAGGAATGCAGTGGAACCGTTTTTAGCTCATGTTGATGTGGGGCTGTGGCACGTTGTCCGCCGTCCGTTGTCCGGTGTCACGTTTTTTGTTACCACGATAGCTCAAAAACGACTCCACCGATCGATTTCAAATTTTCACCATTGTTTGGAAATTATTGAACTTAGATCCCATTAAATTTTGAGCAATATTGGTATAGCCGTTTTGGCGCACCATGCTCTCAAGTGAATATACGTTTATTGCCCTAAAAATGCCATTTTTGAGCGAAATTACCACAAATAAGCCTACTGATTGTTTTTCGAGAACCCATTTCACTTTCCTGGGCCAAAATATATAAGTTCTGAGATTCCTTAATACAGTCATTCTACATTTGATGTGAAATTTCTCAAATTTGCAGCCAAAATAGACGAAATTCATAAAATTCGTACACGTACGCCATACGCAAAATTATTAATCAATTTGCGCTCAAATCCAATCTTTGACTCGTGGACCACTATCAAAAATGGTTTGGACTTCATAGCACTAAGATTCCATCCAATTTTGAGCAGTATTGTAGTAGTCGTTGAGGCGCATGACTGACTCAAGCGAATGTGGCTATTTTGCTTGAAAATTCAATTTGATATGGAAAGTACCGCGAATATGAGTACTAAATGTATTCTGCGGGCCCATTTGACTACCCTGGGACAAACTATAATGGTTTTGAGATTTAAAAATTGAATCATTCCATATTTGTGGTCATAAAATAGATTGGATTCAGAAAATAGGTGGAACCACCAATTTTTGACTCACTGCTCCGAACCCATATAAATTGCTTATTTTGTAGAAAAAATGGTCTAAATGAAATTTGAGGTCGATTGGATGACGTTTTCTTGTAATTTCACTATGTTTAATTTCACATTAAAACTAATTTTACAAAATCACTTGATGGTTAAAAGTGCGGAAAAGTAAGCCTTACGCATGTAAGCCCATTTATTTTTAATCGTCGGAAGCCCAAACCCCGAAGCGTTGACGAAATATGTTGATCAATATGATTTTACTCGCGATGTTTATGTGTCTCGTGTCTGTTTTTCTCTGCTGTTGATTTCACGTGGTCTTTGGCTTAAAGCTAATATTTACTTCAACTATATTTAACTAATGCAATTACAATTACAATTACAATTACAATTTCCATTTAACTTAGCAAAAAATGACAAAATTTTCAGCAGAATCGCTTACAAACGATTGATTCAAATGTAATATTCATAATGCGAAAGCGAATACTTTAATCTTATTTTATTTCATCCATTGTCGATGAAAGATTTATAAATCTGAATTAAGCAAAACGCGTTTGGGAGACCGCAGCCAGCGACTATCACGCAAAGCTTTATGCGGTCTTGAGAACCTTGTTGGAACTACTAATCTAGTTACCAACGATTCGTAATATGTAGCATTTCTGTATGTGATTTTGGTCTGTAGTCAATGTTACAATGAACTTATAATGCTAATCGTATAACTTATGTGCTATTCGGGCCATTCACAGCCCAAATATTAAATATGGCAACCTATACATTTGTATGGCAATACATTTTTACCGCTCTCCGAAGCGGTACCTACCTGTGTGTTTCCACTGAAAACGTTTTCAGTACACAGCATTGAGGTTTTGGACTTATCATTTATGAATACAAATTAGTCTCATAGTTCACTGAGAATGCAGAGATGGCGCTTTTCGCAGCGGTAAAACATTTGCCTTTAATATTCGGGCTGTGTGGTCATTCCAGTGACATTCGCTGGAATGTGCCCGTTTGGGGTGTGGCTCGCCATCTATGTGTGACGAGCCGCACTATGGATATGTATAAAGTAATAAAGAAATTTTCGGGTAAATTTCGTATTATGGATACAAATTTTTCGTGCATTTGAAAAAATGCACTAAATACAGGTATGCTAAGAAACAGTACCTGTATTTAGTGTATTTTTTAAATGCAGAAATTTGAACTATATATAGTGGCGGCCGAAACATCGTTTGTTAGAACTCTCCAGAAAATTCGCTTTGAAATATACATTGAACATTTTTTTTTCATTTGTCGTACCAAACAAACTTTGAAATAGTGAGAAAAAAAAAGCAGTGGAACATTCAACGAGCAGTGGAAAAACAACATCGAATTTGAAGCACAGTTGACGGGGTATGGGAATGAATGTGAATCGAAATCACAGTAAGAATCCAAAATGAACAGATTTATTTTTACCGAATTATATTTGCAAATAAATCGAGAATTTGGCAGAACAGTACACAATTTCTTTCAAAGACGTATTTTAAATCAAATTGTCATCATTTTGGAATGCTACAAAAATTTTGCAAGGGATTTCAACGAATTGAGAACACAAACTAGTGTAAGCGAACGACCACAAATGATTTCGAATTTGGCAGAGCAATTGAAAACAGTGGTTCGTGAATTGTTAGCAATGATTATGGAATATTTGTTTGAAATTTAAAAATATATTAATTATCGAAGATTTTATTAGTGATTTAATACTTAAAGTTAAATTTTTTTTATGAGCAAATTTAAATGAATTATGTTTAATGTTTACAAGCAATGAGTTCATATGATGACAATACTTTCATCGATTTAAGAGAATCATTCACAAGAGAATACAAAGGAGCTCAAATGCACCGAGATCAAAAAATGAAACATTGTTAGACGGGCATAGGAAAGAATTGCCAATAAGATACAATAAATTCATTGATTATATTGCAAATACATACGAAAGTTTAAATCAAGAAAAGAAATTTCAAATGACCGAACAAGTGAAATCAATCAGAGCAAAGCTTATAAGGGCCTTTCAATTTCTCTCATTGCAATATAATTTCAACGAAAATATTTTTGCACAAATAAACATCAATGAAATAACGAAATCAGTTTCAGCACTTACTCAAGAGAATTTAGTACAATTTACAGCATCCACAAGATCGGCTGCATCGGGAACTTCGGTACCCAGTGTAAGCACTGAAAAATCTGTCGATTTACAAACAAGTCAATTCGCCGAATCAGAGAAATTCGTTTCATTTTTTTCTGTTTTTTCTTTTTCTCCATTTTTGCGATTTTTCGGTTTTTTCTGTTTTTATCTTCTTTCTTAATATTGAAATTCATTCATTCATGAGTTATTCAGCTCGCTTAATACGCGAACTTATACGTTCTGGAAAGATCAACAATGGATTGAATGAAGTATTCGATCTCGTACCTGAAGTCTTCATTAGGGTTACAAAGCTTCATCAAGCTATACATCCAAAGTTTGCAGAAGAATACCTCAGTATCAACGGTTTTACAGGAAATGCAAACTGAGGCCTACACCACAACGCAAATAATTGAACAATTACCCTCAGCAACATCGGTTGCATATGGCGTGCAAATTTCAACGGATGCCAATGCCACAACACCAATGTATTCAGCACCATCTAATACATATGGGTGGGAATTCCCAAGTGATGACAAACTCAACAGAAATTTTGATCGAAATTGATCGTTTTTTATTCAATTTAAATATTTTTTTTTTTATTTTTCAGAACATTCATATTTCAGATAGTTCAGTTGACTTTGCAACTTATATATATCAATCACACAAACATTACAGAATAAACAAAATAGTCCTTTTTGATGAGTTTACATTGAGTATTCGAATTAACGAAATTCAAATGTCGAGAAAAATGTAAACAAATGAGAAACCCCAATGTAGAAACATCACACGAACAGCGAGAAAAAGAAATGCAATTAATCGCAAATTTAACGGTTATTTAACGTAAAATTCCAGCGATCTCATCTCGAGCATATCGAGAAGTAGAGAAACAAGTAATAAAATCAAAACCTCCCAAAATACATTGTAGAATGTATTTGTATACGAACAGCGAGAGAAAGAAAAACCATAAATCAGATATTTAACGGTTTGTTCCAAACAACTAAAAAAATTCTTAGCGCAGATCGACAGAAGGCGATTAAGGATAAGAGAATCAGAGTGAGAATGAGTATGAATCGAGTAGGTCAGTTACATGTAAGTCACACGTACACGCACCAATACTTACATGTGGGCCAGAACATACTTTGTTAACCTACTGATGATACAGCTACGGTTAAACTCCGTTCGTTATCGTGTGATCGGTGGCACGCATCCATCATTATAAAGGCAAACGGGCACGCAGTTTTAATTAACCATGGTGCATCCGCAACAATCGCTGTGAATGGTTTTCTTCTGGAGTCTGGACAATCTATATTGTTAGTTCCGTGTGATCTCCTTGTATTTGGAGGAGATCATTATTATATTTTTGCGAATGAATCAATGGTTTCACCAGTTTTAGACCGAAGTCCATTAGTACAGAATGTAATGTTTGGTTCCAAACCCGACTGGATTGTTTCAATCCATAGATCGATTTGTTTAGCTTGCAGAATCTTTTGGTGTTATCACGGAAGTATTCTGGTTGTTCCATGTAAATTGTTTCAGTCAGTTCTCCATTCAAAAAGGCTGTGACTGCGTCCATCTGTGATATTTTCCGCTTTTCTTTGGCAGCTATAGCCAAAAGAATTCTAATTGATGTATATTTGACTACTGCTGCAAAAGTTTCGTTGTAATCTACACCATAAACTTGTGTAAACCCTTTTGCAACCAGCCATGCTTTATATTTGACTATTTCCCCTTCTGCATTGTTGCTTGTTGTCCACGCGCAGTGGAAGCGTGCTGGGCCCATAACCTATTACAAAGTTTTATGACGATTTGGACTTCTTTTCTTTCAGAAATCCTTCGCTAGATGTCCTAGTAATCCGCATCAATAACATTTGATTTCTCTTTTACCATTTTTACCAAGAAGCGAAGTAAACAGAATTTTCAAAATAAATGCAACTGGACCAGTGCTGGTTCAGGCAAAACAGTTGGAACAAGGAATTTTTACATCAAACACAATAGCAAGAGACAAAAAAGTTGAAATTTTAATAGTAAATACGACAAATGTCACACAGAAAATTCAAATTCCAAAATTTAAAACTACAAATTTGGGGTTATATAACATTTATAAATATGAGAACGCGAACAAAGGTAAGGAAAGAGACGAACAATTATTAAATATTTTGAGAAAAAATGATCCGAATGACAAAAAATTAAGAAAGAAATTAGACGAATTATGCACCAAATACTCAGATATTTTTGCCTTAGATACAGATCCAATGACAGTGAATAACTTTTATGAACAAAAGCTAAGTCTAAAAGACGACGAGCCGGTATGCACGAAGAATTATCGGACACCACACACACAAAAACAAGAAATTAACAGACAAGTTGACAAATTGTTAAAAAATAATTTGATTGAACCAAGTGTTTCAAACTACAACAGTGCTGTAATTTTAGTATTTTTCATAGAAGTTGACAGCAGCACACTAGGCTGTGTTGGCATACTGTTACAAGAGGGTACCAAATTGCCAGTTGCTTATTTTTCGAGAACTTTCCAAGGGGGTGAGAAAAACAAAGCAATTATTGAAAAGGAACTTTTAGCTATGTAGATTTCAATTATAGCATTCCGGCATTATATTTATGGTCAACACTTTACTGTGTGCACGGATCATAAACCTCTTGTCTACCTCTTCACAATGAAGAATCCCGCTTCAAAATTAGTCAGAATAAAACTAGAACTTGAGAAGTATGATTTTGATAGTTGTTCAGAGCGTTCTCATATTTTTGAATAAGACGATGAAAACATCGAGACCGAAAACGTTGAAGTGAACAAATTTCACAGTACATAAAAAGGCCAATTGGTGTGACTTTGTTGCAACCAGTATCAAAATTACGTGCTCAAATGAGCTCATTGAGAATGAGAACATTCCTTTGCTTTCCGTCTGAACTGTTTTAATAACCGTATAAGCGGAAAGTGGGAGAGAAAGATCGTTTTCTGGCCATTAGATAGAATTCTATTTAGTTAAAAGATTATTATGTATTCAGCTTTAACCGAAGTCGGTTGATTATTGAAATAGTGAGAAAAGGAATAATTCGAAAACTTTCAATTGAAAAATAAAAGTCATCAAAGAGAAATCTCCTTACAAAAATTATGTTGTTTTATTTATTTCGTCAACGTTAAAAAACGAAACCATCTTAAACAATAGTATTTATATCAAAGGGAAAGATAATATTCTGGCGGATGGGTTATTACGCATTCCGTTCAGTGATATCAGAAAACTAGCTGAATTCAAACAGCAGGTCTTGGTCGTAACAAGGTCTATGACAAAGAAAAATCAGTCAAACAAAGAAAGTCAAAACACAATTCAAAACGAACAAATTCAAAATACAATTTATGAGAATTTAAACGGTTACAATGCAAAAATTCCGCGAATTAAAACATTCATATCCGATAAGAGGGATGAATTAATAATCTCTGTGCACAGCAAACATACGAAAATGTTTGAAATTAGGGCGACTGTTAACGAAAAATTGAGTTTGTCTCCAACTAAATATCACGTAACAGTTAGGTCAATGATACACCCAAGCATCTATCACACGGTACAGGTAGATTTGCATTGTTATGAACGAATGCCAAATGAAAAGACATTACATAAATTCCCTACACAAAATAAATTCAAATCAAACTAAACTTTTGAAAAAACTTCAATAAGACAAAAATTCATATCATATTCAAACGTAAAAAAGGAATAAGTTCAAAATTTAAAATGAAAATAGACTTTGATTACAACAATATTGATTCAATTTCAATCACAATCGAGGAGGAAAAGCCACAAACAAATAAAAAAACATCACAACTTTATCGGTGCACACTCCGTTTTTGCTGTTATATTCTGGCAATAATATGTTTAATCTGTATACTAATCGGTGTATGTCTAGTTTACACAAGATTAGATTCACAAATTGAAATCGGTCAAGTTACTACTACAATGAGAACGGTAACTCCAACATTTACATCAACTCAAACACCGGAACCAACAACTAATGATGATATTTGGAACCCCATAGAACAAAAAAAAAAACAAATAATCCAATTTCCATTAGCAAATTTTTGGAGTTACCAATAAATGGGAAATTTATTATAACTTTTTACATTTCTCTTTTTTTTATCAAAAAAATAATTCACCAAAAACGTCGAGAAATTTTCACTTCAATTCAATCAGCCAAACTACAAACTCTACAGATTTCATTTTTATATCAAACTCTACTAATTTGGACCTGAGAAATCCGAAAATTACCATGAAAATTCTCTAATATGCTCTCTTTGGGACATATCCCTACGCCCATGAAAATTTCCAATTCGCACTTGACTTTTGATGAGTTTACAAAAATGTTCATAAAACTATAATTTTTAGCCCAATCTTCATTTTAAAACACTCAATATGTTTGTAATAGATAGAGCTCGGATCTTGAAAAAAGAAATATGGACTTTGAAAAAGATTTCTGGGTGAAATGAAGTCTCAAAGTCGAAATTTTGTGACAAAACGTCAATTTTCCGGTAGACACCCATCCACTCTTTCGTCAATAACTTTGGAACGGCTCAATCAATTTGGACGTATTATGAACGAAAATTGATTAGAATCTAAATACCTTTCCAACGCGTATTCATTGAACATGATGTGATACGTAGTTTTGGAGATACATGCGAAAATGTTCGACTTTTCGGGCCAAAAAACGGTGAAAATCGATTTTGGTCGATTCCTCGACAAATCGAACCGACCCGACCAAATCCTTTGGGGTTCTGACTCAGGCCACTAAGTACTAAAACACTTTATATGTCGTTGCTCTGGGTCACCCAAAAAGTTGAAATTTGTCGAACAGTGTAAGCAATTGATATCAATAATTTTGTTACATTTGTATTTAAAAAAATATGTAGAGTGAATTAAAAAAAAAAGAATTCACGCAGTAAGGATTGAACTCGGGTCTTATTTTTGTGAAGAATTTATATCTGTGAAACGTCACAATACGTTTGGAATACCGCAGAGAACCTCAGAGTAATTTTGCAGTACATCTGAATTATTGTAGAGTGGTTCGGAGTCATTCAGCAGTCGTTAAGCCTAGATTGCAATTCAATCATTCAATCATTCAAGTTAACTGATAAGCACCTCTACACTGATAAGCACCACTGTATTCCATATGTTATATATAGTTCCTGAATGTTAAAAGCTTCAGTTCTGATGTAACGTTCAATAAAGCACATAGTGCACAAGACGTAAACATTGAATTCGTGTTTTTATTGACTTCAACGGATAACTCCCGCATAAGAACAATATAATTGAATAAAGAACACTCGTTATGTTTGGTTTTGGAAACCAAAGTTCATTTGAGTTATCAGAGCGCAGCAGCTGAAAGCACAGGGCTTGACTTGAGCTCCAGTTTAATGGCCTGCAAGTATGCAACCTGAGCAACATGTTCGCTAAAGGCGAATACGGCAATATGCATTATTGACCAAACCATACGTGGAAACTCAATAACAACTCAAGCATTATGTAATCATGCAACCAGTTTGCCATATTCCGCAATGCATTTGGAGTTCATAGACTCGGGCAATAAACTGCACTGAGCATCTAATTGACACAAAGCATGGGCAAATGCAAGTATGGGCATGACCATATGCGTTTACGCATTTGTGACATACATTAATGTGCATAAACGGTGTACGCATTGGTATCGTACACTAAGTAACGCCAAAAAAGGGAATTCAGGGTATTGCATACGAATTCAATGGTTGAACTGAGCCAAAATGCCTGTGCTTAAGCTAGCCAGTGATCTGATAGTTTAACGAACAATCTGGCAATAGATTCAATAGCATCATTACGATTAATTCATTAACTTCTTTAAAGCACTTCTCCAACTAAATTCTTGCACTTGCCCTTTTTTGGAATTTTAGAAAGTGAATATTCAGGAATAATGGTGAGGGAATTAAATGTAGGGAAAACTATGTAAAATCGAAAGTTGACAAAATTTAAGGCGAGGGAATTAACGTAAGGAAAATTTTGTATAAATAGACAGACCTTTTTCAAATAAAATCACTCATTACTCTCAAACCAATGACTACTTATCTTTTCACTGATCAAGAAGTAGGTCAAGCCCCTGCACGAAAAAAATCTCGTCCAGTTAAAAATGGACAAAGTTCAAATCACCCCATTCTCGGGCCGGTCAATTAAGCGATTGGTTAACTTTCCGAAATCAATTTTTGGATTTGGTTCATTACAATAAAAACTTTTCCGAAATCACGAAATTCTACCAATTGCAAACTCACTTAGATGGTCCTGCACTGGACGTAGTAAACGGCTTTAAAATGAGCGCCGAGAACTACGAACCAGCGTGGCAGGCACTTTTGAGACGATATGACAATAAAACTCAAATAATATTCGAGTACATCAAACAATTCCTTGAATTACCAGTCCTAACGGAAAATGCTAATATTAAACAGTTTTTGGCAATGGTAGACAAAACAAAGCAAATGTTGCGAGTGCTACCTCGTTTCAATATTGATGTTTCATCGTGGGATGCTATACTAATGTATAGTGACAACGGGGGAGAATACATTTCAAAATTTCAAAGAATTTTGCAGAAAAGGAGGACTTACTCATCAGAAAACAATACCTTACAACCCTCAGCAAAACGGAGTCGCAGGAAGGTTCAACCGTACAATTATGGAAAAAGTAAGGTGTAGGCGTCACCGCACATACGACGCAAGCGTCACTTAGGCATAAGCCATGTAACTATACATTAAAATTATAGTGTAGCATGACTACTCACACTCATGGTGAGGCTGCACACCACAGAAGGGCGCATTCCAGTGAATGTCACTGGAATGGCCCGAATTGCATATAAGTCACACGATTTGTATATCAATCATTGTATCCTCAACATTTCATTAATAAAGACGCATAGAACTATACAAATACCACAAAGGTGTATGCTGATGGATTCCGGTTTGCCTAAAAAAATTTGGGTGGGAGCTGCTGAAACAGCTGTATATCTAATTAATCGAATTCCCAAAGAAAAGGACCAGAAATCCGCATATGAAAAATGGAGTAATAAAACAGCAAATTTTAAAAACCTACGAATTTTTCGAGAAATTGGATATGTGTAGTGTATCCGTTCAAAAACGGAGTAAGTTGGATGAAAAATCTGAAGAATGTATTTTCCTAGGCTACAACGATAATGGATATAGAATGTATAATATGAAAACGAAGAAGATAGTTCTAGCTAGAGATGCGGTTTTCACACAACAAGCAACACCTGAGAAAGCTTTCATGACTAGACAACAAGAAGAAGACACAAATGACGATACATATGAAGCCGAATTATGTAGAGAACTACTCAGCCAACTTGTAAACAATGTGGACAAGATTGTCTACAGTGCGTCACCGTATGGCATGGCTTTGTATTGAGATTATATATATATATATATATATATATATATATATATATATATATATATTATATTTCCGCAAGCAAAACGAAGTATGTGGTATGCGGCAGTTTCTGCATGCGGAGTTGCGCATATAACAGAGTTCGTTAAGCTTGCGGCGCATGCGGTTGACGCTATCACTCAGTTCGTTTTGATGCGTCGAATCTATATTATCGAAATATAATATATATATATATATATAATCTCAATACAAAGCCATGCCATACGGTGACGCACTGTAGACAATCTTGTCCACATTGTTTACAAGTTGGCTGAGTACAAACATCAGGAATTTCGCAGTCTTATAAAGATGCTGTGGGGCATCTGTGCAGCAGCAATGCGTAAGAAAACGAATTAATAGAAATTGAATTGAATCGACAGATGGTTAATTCTCGGTGTATTTCCAATATAGTGGTTTTTGTAGGAGGCCATATTTTTTGAGGAGCCAACATTTTGAGGATTTATCCGATTGAAGCTAATTTTGAAGCATTTTTACCGTTGGAGATTTGAAGCATACGGCTCGAAGAAGATACACTGTGTACCGAATTAAGAAACAATTTTGTCCATCGAAGAAGTGAACGAAGCGGCCGGCAATATAAGTGCGTATTGGAGTTCGTTTTTATTTTCATTTTTGTCCATAGGCTATTTGAGGCTATAAAAGAGTCATTAATAACTCGAAAAATTTTCAGGTACACTTTTTTTTTGTTACCTGTACACTAAAGTACACATTGAATACACTTAATTCATATTGTTAAAAAAAAATTGGGCACCTCCGAAAATGTTGGGTCTATATCCAATATAATAGATCGTGGTAAATGTAGACACGATTATAACACATCGTAAAGAACCCACGATCACGATCATGAAATCATGATCGAAGATAAGCCTTAAGTCGTGTCTATGATATATAATTATATAATTCAGAGATTCACAATTATCTTTTCTGTTGTTGTTGACGTCAAGTGAAGTGAATTTACCGCGATTGACTTCTGACTGAGTGAATTAAAGTCAACAGTTATGTGCGATATTAGCGAATAAAAAAGTGCTTTTTGACAAAAAAATTAACTGAAAATTCAACAAAAAGTGCATGAATGAAGAATAGACAACAAACAGTGAGGAAAAAAACATTGATCCTGAAAGAAAAAAAAAGTGGATTTCAAAACTTGTTTTTCCCGTTACGAGTGAAGATCGCAAATACGGGTGCACAGTAGGGTGCATCGATTTAAAAAAAAAGTGTATCAAAATCGGCGTAGGGGCGCTCTTATACTACACTTCAATACGAACATTTTTTGTACTGGGTAAAGTCTGTAAGTTAATTCCTCTCGCGGCGCTGTCAATTCGAAATTTGGCTGTTTTAGGGCTGATTTTCATAAAAATTCACTCAAATTTTCCTTAGAAATGTCAATAAAACTCCATTTCTTCTCTCTATGTATGTTAAAAAAATGTTTTTCTGGATAAACTACGTCGAATATAATGATTTTTTATAGGTTATTTAAAACAATTTTAAATTTTTTATTAGCCAAACCGGAAAAGTGCCCAAAAACGGTAGTCGAATTGTCGATGTACCATAGTAAACATGTCGCAAAAATCATTTCAAATGTATTCTGATGTGACCAAAACTACTCAATTTGATGAGAACGATCGATTAAATGCCATAATAAGGTCAAAAATTCAACCCAAGACTGTATTTTATTGGGCTAATCGTCAAATTTGAGCCATTTTCGACCAAATATGTTACAAACACCCATTTATCTATATTTTGCGCTATCAAATTCATTCAGTTTCTCCAGTAAAATTAATTTAGAGTTTAGCAAAATCATCAAACACTCGCTTGATTGTCACAAATCCCTTAGTAGTATAAACAGGGTGTTTCAGAATTAAGTACAGATATTTTTTCCACTGATTCTCGACATCAAGCCGAGAAATATATCTCATGAAACCCATGGGCGCAAATGAAAATGAACCATTTTTTTGCATTTTGAATTTTTTTTCCCGATAAGCAAGTGTTCACTTTTGAGGCTCTCCTGGCCATATTGTTTTTCCGAATTGCGTGGAACCGGTCAAAAAGTAAAAAAAATCATTTTTTTTCGACACTTTGTCTATTTTCAGGTACAAAATGCAGTCTTTTTGGGTAAGTGTCTTCAGCGAAATTGTTGGCATTGAGTAGAGCTCAAACTTTGCTGATAAAAAGCAATATTCTCAGTGTTTTTGAAGTTATGGCATTGATAATGAAGATGAAATTTAAAAAAAAATCAGATTTCACTGACGAACCTTACAAAAGTCCAAATGTCCATAAAAAAACATGAGCTAGGGTGCTCGAAATTTGCATGATGGTAAAAAATTATTTGAATTTTCTGATTTTGAAAAAAAGTGTTTACTCGAAATATTTTACGTTTGGTACATACATATTGTATTTTTTTATTTATTTTTTAAAATGCAACAAGTCCATTCAAAAGGAGTTTACCGTATAAATGTGATCATTTGCATCGTATTCGCAAGTGTATTTACATTAGTATCATCCGTAGCTGTGCATTCATACTAACGAACAGTTCACGCAAGATGTCAGTGCACGCGTGGAGCTATGAATGATGCTATGTAAATGTTTGCAAATAAACACATCGTCATTTGCTAAATTTACAACGCATTTGCAGTATTTGCGACAGTCATTTCCCCCTGGACAAGACCATTTAATATTACATGTACATACGTTTAACTAGCCTAAATAAAAATGACATAATACTGGAAACTCAAACTAACAGGTAGAGCTACTTGATTCACAGTAAAAAGGTGGGAAGCACCAGAATCGATAGTACATCTGCAAGAAACTTTGAGAACTAGAACAAAACTATGACTTAAATTCTATTTTAATACTATTACTTTTACTTTTCCGCACATGAAATGTGCTTAGGAAAAGTATTGGTTTTGCCTCAAAAATTCAACTCCACATTGCTTGAGTAAATGATTACCGATCGGGCTCAAATTTTGACCAGAGTCTCAGTTCACCATGGGAACAAAACTTGATTTTCACTTTTTTTATTTGGATACTCGGTTCTGGTAGCTCCGGTGCAAAATGGCGTCGTCGTCGTCCGTGTATGTATGTTAACACGATAACTCTCGAACGGAGTCTCAAATCCTAAAGTGTCAAAAGCAAATTTGTTCAGAATTATTACCGGATGTTTCCTATTGAATTTGAGCCATATCGGTGTAGCCGTTCCAGAGATATGTGCATTCAAGTGCAAGTGAGTCGGGTTTTCAGTACATTTTTACACAAAAACTGATTTTCACATGTTTGACTCTCCTGACCGTATTTTCCAATGAAAATTCATGCAGTTTGCATCATTTGAAAGGTATTTAAGTCCGCTTGAAGTTTTACATATTCATAAAATGCACAAAATGTATCTTCATGCCGAAAAATCATGGAATATGAATACGTGTGAAAATGTACGAAATTCTTAGAAAATGGAAGTTTGATATGAATATATCTCAAGAAAGGAGTCTCAAATCGCAAAGTGAAGATGGCCAATTTGTTTTATTGTGTCAAAGAATGTTTTGTGTTTTGAACATTTTGCCCATTTTCATGGCAGAACCAATACTTTCTCTCCTGACCAGTGGCGTAAATAGAGAAAATTTTGGGGGGGGTTTTCAAATTGATAAAAAACAACAGTTATTTATATATACACAAAAAGCGTTTAATATTGACATTCATATTCATTACAAAAATTACAGTGGTAGTCTTCTGTTTTTTTCTTTGAACAAACTTATCACTTCTTCTGTTTCAATATCAATTTCACGGTGTATACTTAGACTAGCGGAACCAGCTAACTTATTCTCTCCAATGGCATTTCTCAAATAAGTTTTAATTCGTTTAAGTGTCGAAAAACTCCTTTCAATCGAAGCAACTGTAACTGGAATAGTTGCACAGATTTTTAAAGTTGTAAAAACGTTTGGGAAAATGAGTTCATTGCAGAAATTCATAGCATCAATAAAAGTGTTAGGTTTTTCAACGGCATCTATCCATTTCTGTTGCCACAAATGAAATTCATTTTTTATTACTTCGTCGATTGAATTCATGGAAATTTCGGGCCATTGTAATAAAATTGAATCGATAGATTCGTTGAGCTCATTTTCAGTCAGAGTGTGAATTTTGTTGGGCAGAATATTCTGAATGTTTCCCAAAATTTCTTTATGTTTCAAAAATCTCTCATTTATGTGCGTTATGAAATGATCAACAAACGGAATGAATAGTGCGAGGCGATAATATGTTTCTGGGGAATCAGTTTCGTAATTGTCTCGATTGCGTTGATTTTGTGTTATTCTGGGAAGTTTGATCTCTTCGCCTAATTCATTTGCTTTTTCTTCAGCAGATTGGAACAATGTACCAAATTTCACTTCTGCATTTTCACGCATGTTATTTAATAAAATACTCAAAGATTCGCACATGTCCAAGGCGGATGCTAGATCAACGTTTTTACCTTGCAAGTACACAGATAAAGGTTGTGTCATTGCAAATATTTCTTTGATAACTAACATTGCTACAATGAAATTGCCATTCTTTATTGTTTGCTGATAACCGAATGCTTTTTGAGATGTTTCGGCATTTGCAAACTCTTGGATTCTTCCCAACGCATTGTAAATTGGAGTGAAAAAATCGGTGAAAGTAATAATTGCGTCAAGTCGTTCCACCCATCTGGTTTCGCAATATCTTTGCAAACGTTTTTTCGTTACTCCGCACTCCAGTTCATTGACGACTTCATTTAAACAATCTTGGCGCTTCGCTGAACATCTAAAAAAATTTATGATTTCATTCATTGTTCCCAATGTGTTTCTAACCATTGTGACTTTACACGCATCACCAATCGACAAATTCAGTGAATGATTAATGCAATGCACGTAAATTGCTTGAGGATTTTTGGCTGTGATGCGAGCAGCGCAGCCTTTGAATCGGCCGCTCATCGCTCTTGCACCGTCATATCCCTGCCCAACTAAATATTTTGTTAAAAGATTAAGTTCATTCAATATTTTTAATAACGTGTCAGATAGGCCTTCACCTGTCACATCGTGAACAGGAACAAATTTAATGAAATCCTCTCTTAACATAAATTGTTCACCTTTCTTTGCCACATATCTGATGCCAAATGAAAACTGTTCGATCCCACTCACATCGGTGGTTTCGTCGGCCATTATGGAGAAAAAAGTTGCTTCTTTAACTTTGGAAATAATTTTATCAATTATGATTTTTCCACAAATTGTAAGCAGCTCATTCTGTATTAGCGGGCTTGTATAGTGTATTTTCGATGTTTCTAAGTGTTTTTGTAAAATGTGATCTCCAGAAGACATTCGAAAACGTAGCAATGCTCTAAAGTTTCCGTCGTTTTGTTCAGGCTCTTCAATTGTTAAAGGGCCAGAATCGCGATGCCCACGGTACGCGATATCTTGCCGCCCAATAAAAATCAATGTTTTGATTATTGAGGAAAGGCTTTTTCGATTGAGCTCAACTTCTTCTTTTCTTACTTTATCGAGCTGGTGACTTATAGAAACCACTTTTTTGTCAAAAACGTCAATGAAATTATCTGCTAATACAGTTGCTTTTTTGTGATATTCATTGCTTTGATGAGAACGAAACGATTCTTTTGCCTTTTTCCAGTTTTTAAATGGTACACCAACAAGCGAATTTGTTTTCACATGACTTCCTTTTCCTACTTCTTGAAAGTTAAATAGAACACAAAATGTACAATATGCACCATCTTCTTTTACGGAATACGATAACCAGGGAAATTCTATCAACCATTTTCTTTGAAATCTTAGATTTCGATTTTCACTTATTGGGAATTTATAGCTTTCAGCTGGTAACCAGCGTTTTTTAATCAATCTGTATTTCTGTTCATCAGTGCATTTCTCTTCGATGAAAAATCCAATGTCATTTATTTGCGAGGTGTCTTGATTTGGATCGTTATCTGCAGTTCCTGTTGTTCCATTATTATTAGATAAGCTTTCTTCACATTCGGCTGTTGAATTGCTAGATGTGCTTGGTTGTTCTGTTTCATTCAATACCAAGTTGTCCGTTTCAGTTTGATGTTCACTTGACTTAACCTCTGGTTCTTCCACTTCAGTTAAATTTCCATCTTGAGTATCTTTTGGTTTTTTTGTTAGCCATGCATCCAATGATCTCTGACAAAGCAGGCGATATAAACAACAAGCAACAGAATATTATTTGTATTGATACATTTAAAAAAACATATTTTTATTCACTGAACAGCTAAACTCTACTGGAAACTTTTTATTCAAAAAAAAATAATAGTAATATAATATGTATATATTACCTTTGGAGCTCGTTTCTTGTCATTACTTCCAGAACTTCGAGCGAACATTTTAAACGCTTACTTCCAACTTATTACCGATGATTTTTTTGAGAAATTAGGGTCAAGTCACTTGGATAGTTAATTAACGAATGATATCCATTGATTTCGTCATACGCTCTTTCGCTATGACAATCCAACCATTTGTTTAAAATATGAATAGCTGACCAAAGCAATTGATTGCCTTTTCAGAACAATCAGAAATATCGAAATATGCACTCTTGAGAACTTGCTGATTTAATATTTTGTGCTTACTGTTTATTAGAACTGAAATTATCATTGAACGTCTCGACGGCATTTCGGATTTCATTTAATAGCTTTTCGATTATTGTCTTATTGTAAGCAAGAGGCAATAATCAAAATTCGATTCAAGTGAAGTGAGCGAAAATTAAGTGCGCGGCAATTCATTATCAATAACATTCATCCAAAAAATTGTAATAGTTAACAGAAAAATGTCGTGTGTAATAGCTGATAAATTCCCTTTATAAACATGCGAATGAACGAATTGACGACGGAGTCAAGAATACAAAATGCATAACTCGTTGCCAAAGCAATCAAAAAATTTCTTAAAACAAATACGCAGATACATCTGATCGAAAAACGCGGAGATAGCAATCCGTTTATAATAACATTTGATTAATCATGATTTGTTTAGTCTGGTAAATTCGATATAAAAACAAATGTGTTCATTAATTGACCAAAATGCGCTAAATGATATGTGCCTAAAGTGCACTACATATTAATCATTATTCAGATCACATCAAAGCAAATCACAACAGTTCTAGTGTGAAAAGAAACGATTAAATTCAGTTTTCTGCAGTCTACGACATATTATTTTGAAAATCTGCGAATTCGATTTTTACAATGGGAACAAGCAACTCGAAAGAAACGAGCATTGATTCAACTGGTCCCATAAACAATAATGTGATTATTGAGGATCATGTTGTTCGATTTCATGCTTCTTCGAAAGAAGCGAAGCAATAAAAATCTCAGGTAAAAATATTTTTGCCTTTGAGATGACCGACGCAATTGTGTCGCATATCAACGAGCGTGCTTAATCGTCACCTCAGTCGCAACAATGTTGCACATTGGTGACGGCTAGTCAATAAGCAATGACCTGCTTCGGTAAAAATCAAAGCAGAGGCACGTTTGTTGAGTTAATTTGTAAGATCATAAAAATATGATCGTAAATTTTAATTTATGCATTCCTTTCGATCTGTATGAAATCGATCGTCCAGTGCTATGCTGACATCAGCATGGCCATAAAAATCGTATTAAGATACAATGTATGTTCTATTGTATTTTCTTGAGAGAAAACTGGAATGCTCAAAAAATAAATATCTTTGGAGCTTCAGTTATTCTCTCACTTCCAATTTGATACTCACCGACTTCGGATGTATTTGAAATAAATGAACAACTGTTCAAGAGAAAAAATCTTAAAAAGAGTTTTATTTCAGTCTCAAAAAACTGAACCAGCGAACAAAACATTGGTGAACCCGACGTGATTCCGATATCGTATCACGGATAAATTTCAAGTGAAATATCAAAATAAACTATATAAAGTTTAAATAACTGAATTCAGTTTGTGATGAGTAAACTTTCCACGAAAAATCCAACGAAATATTAATTCAAATTAAACAGAATTCAGTGACATGGTTGCAGTTTAGTTGAACAGCAAAACAATTGAAATCAAAATCAAAATCTAGTGAATTGACTAAAAATTAATTCAGTGCAACAAGTGAACTTTAACTGAATAATTTTCTGAGTGTCCAAAAGCAAATTCACTCAATAACCTTTTAGTTCGATATTTTTCAAGTGAAACAATCGATTTAACGGCTCAAATCGATACGAACGATAGACAGTCCAAATTCAAAATAAATAGTGCGTGTTTCAAAACAAAAGCGAGCTTTTTCGCGCAGCAAACGTTAACGACTTAGTGAGTTTAAATGGAAATCGGAACAACGAGTATCGCTGTGTATTCAACAGAAGAACATTCTCCTCAGCCAGTTGCAACCGAGCAACGTTCAAAACCTCCATTATTCGTGAATGGTGCCTTGTGGGTCAAAAGACCAGAAAATAAGAAATTTTCCGAACGAGTTCGAATCGGAGTCAGTATTCGAGCTTTAAATCAAAAAGGCACGGAACAACAGTGGCTAGGATTATTGGCGAGAAAACCCGTAGAAAGTGCATCAAGACGCGGCTTTCAATTAGACGAGCCATATTGGTTCGGAAAAGGAATAACTTGGGTTATTCCAACGGCTCTCTTCGATACGACGTCAATTAAAATATCATTGGAGCCTTCCCCATTACTGACATCAGGATTTATGGTAGAAATCTACCGACGGGACTCAACTATCTACCACGAAGTACAACCGTCTGAAACCCTCAGCGCGGGCGCAGAAATCCAATTCAAGGTAGATTGGAACCTACACACCAAGGGATCGACGGCACTTCCAAAAGTAAAGGGTTTTCATTGGATCAAGGGTAGCCTCGAGAGGGCTAGGCAGCCAAAGAGTTACTACGAATCGGACAGCGAATAAGTATCCGATCAACAGGTAAATTCCAACCGATTTAATTTAAAAAAAAAAAAAAATATATATATATATATATATAACATATTCAATTATCACTTAAGTTATATTGTTAGAACATGTCAATCGAGTCGATCGAAGATTTGATTTCGGACTTCAAAAGAGAAGTCGACTCACTATTCAATGACGAGCAAGCGGCCGTCATTGATATTTACGCGAAAAAGGGGTCGTTGACTTCCTTGTTGGGAATTATTAATTCCCAAGCGTTAAATGAAAAACAGAAAGCAAGTGCTGAAATTCAGCAATCGATTGATGCTCAATTGAGAGAGCTAAATCGATTAGCAAACCGAGCATTTGCTCGAATCGATTTTCTCAGCACAAATCCGTTGCCCAAACCAATGAGAGAAATTGGCGCAAGGCCAAAAGTCACAAAGACCGAAATTCCCTCAGAGGCAACTGGAGTGCAAGGAAAACGGGCTGATGCTCCAACATAGGTTCTGACGCTGGTCGAATAGGTCGAATTTACCCCCCCCTAACGTTTTAGAACCCCCGTCAGATTTTTTGCACCCCTCTGAAATTTTTTTTGAGATTTAACTGGAATTTTATGTATCGAATCCAATTTGCCGTTAAGAAATGTACACAATTTATTTAAGCTGGAATTTTTATTCAATCAATAATAACAATTCATTGAAACTAACAAAACATTTGATGTTTAGGACAAATTTCCGCTTCATTCTTTCAATTTGCTAGGGTTTTTCGTTTTTCAAAAGTGAGGACCTAAAAAAAAAAAAAAAAAAGGTCATCACTTTTTTCTGAGACCAAATTTACACTAGATAGAATCGATTTTTTTTCGAACCCCCCCAACGATTTTGGCTTTTACCCCCCCCTAAATTCTCCGGCGTCAGAACCTATGTGCTCCAAATTCAAAGGCTTCGACTATTGATCAGCCAATTCAAACTGAGCCAACATTGGCCAGTGCTCCTCCCGATATGAATGTGATGAATGCCATTCTGGAGCAAATTCGTATCGAATTCGAACGAATTAGAAATGACTCTGCCACAGCAAGGGCGGGTCCTTTTCCAAGCTCACGGAACAATTCAGTCATAAGTACACATGATGTTCCGGAGCCAATAGAGCCCATTGATTTGGGCGATGCATCCAATGAATTCGTAAACCAGCAATTGAAACAATCCAAACCAAAATTGGAGCAGCCGGTCGTTCAATTAAAATTTGATAAGTTTGTTCTCTCCGAATTTTCTGGAGATAGAACCACTTGGATAAGATTTAGAGACGAATTCAACGAATATGTGCATGAAAATAAACATTTGTCTAATATGATGAAATTCCATCAGTTAAGGACACATTTAAAGGGAATTGCCTTAGATGCATTAAACGGATATTCTCTGAGCGCGGTTGATTATGAAGCTGCATGGAAGTTATTGATCGAACGATACGACAATGAATTTCGTATCATTCAAGAATACCTCAAAAAGTTCTTTGAACTTCCATACTTACCGCAAAACCCGACGGGCAATCAATTTTTAAACATGATTAACAAAACGAATCAATTGATTCGAGTCATGCCAACTTTTGGGTTTGACGTTTCGTCTTGGGACCCAATTGTAATTTTTTGTTTAACGGCTCGCCTAGATTCATACACTTTACGTAAATGGAACGACCAAATCAAAAAGCGTCAACGCATTTTATTGAGTGAAATGATAGAGTTCCTTGAGGTTCAGTCGAGTGAGCGTTTTGCCATCTCCACTGAACCACGGCCAATTGAACGAAAGGACGGTGCCAATTCAAAAAATAAAAAGACCCGTTATTTCAAAAATTCCAATGTTATGGTGGCCGTAAAACAACAGCAATGTCTGCAGTGTAACGCCAATCATCCAGTATGGCAATGTAAAATATTTGAAGCCTTGCCAGTAAAGGATCGAATTAAAAAGGTCCGAGATAACAAAAGGTGCCTTCGCTGTTTAAATTCGCATTCCAAAAAGGACGAATGCAAATTTCGTGGCTGTAAGTATTGCCATGACGCTCACAATGATTTGTTGTGTTACAAAAGGGAAAATTCCTCAACGGAAAATCCTGTTAGCGACAAGGGGAACGAGCAAGTCCCCTCCACTTCTTCGAATTGACAACGAGTTGTCACTTCACTTTCTCTTGAGAGTGAAAAGTCCCATCCAGTACTTGGGACAATTCGCGTTCCGGTCAACCATGGAAAACCATGGAATAGCAATCTTAGAGCGCTATGTGACACAGGTTCGCAAGCTAATCTGATAACCTTATCAGCGGCCAAGAAACTTGGGCTCTCAATTGAAAAGGCTCGAGCACAATTAATTGGTGTTGAATCGAACTCCAGTACAGCGAGAGGCATGACATATATTGAACTTTTAATGCCAGGTGAAGACCGAGTGTATAAAGTGGAATTTTGTATCGTAACCCATATCACTCGGAATTTGCCAATTGAGGCAGTGGATATAAGAAATTATTCTGAATTCACGGCTTTGAAACTGGCTGATCCAGATTTTGGAAAGCCAGGTGAAATTGATGCTTTAATCGGTATAAACCTATGGGTTAAAATACTGTGTGAAGGCATCGTAAAGTCTGCGGATGGCCTAGTGGCCGCCCAACAAACTGTGTTTGGATGGGTTATATATAAACGATCCGATGAGGTCGAAAGCAATGGAATGAAATATATATTCCACACGACTCCTATAAGTAAGGATGCGAATTATCATCAGCTTTCACAACTCTTAGAGAGATTTTGGCAAGTAGAAGAACTACCAAGGGGCCATACGCTTACCCCAACAGAAAAAGAGTGTGAGAGAATTTTCTCTGAATATCACACTCGCGAAACTGATGGAAGGTATGTTGTCCATCTTCCTTTCAATGAGAAAATCAAGTTACTTGGTAAATCTAAATCGATTGCCTTAAAGCAATTTTTCGCGATGGAACGAAAAATGATGCGAAATGATGAATTCAGACAGAAGTATCACGATTTTATAAGAGAATTTGAAGATTTGGGGCATTTAACACGAATTAAGGAAGATAAAGAAGAGGGTTATTACACACCTCACCATGGCGTCTCAACTTCCAATAAATTCCGCATTGTGACAAATGCATCATGCCCAACTACTTCTGGAATTTCCTTAAATGAATGCCAACTCGTAGGAGCAAAATTGCAACGAGATTTGGCAAATACTCTGATGAGTTTTCGATCGTTCGAAGTAGCGATAACAGTAGACGTGGTGAAAATGTTCCGACAAATAAAAGTCGTTGACTCTCACCAAAAATATCAAAAGATTTTATGGCGCTACTCACCAAACGAGCCGGTTTGTGTATATCAAATAAATCGTGTGATGTACGGCCAAGCAGCTTCTCCTTATTTGTCAGTCCGCTCCATGAACCAATGTGCAATAGACCACGCCATCGAATTCCCCATTGGATCGAAGGCAGTTTTAAATTCGTTCTATGTAGACGATGGTCTATTGGGAGCTGACACAATTGATGAAGCGCTCATATTAAAAAATGAGCTTGAAAATCTTTTGAAAAAAGGCCAATTTGAACTGGCCAAATGGGCATCGAATAAGGACATTTTCTCAAGTCCGGATGGCCCAGAATTTCTCGAAATAAAAGACGCTGAAACAAAATCCGTTTTGGGCCTACGTTGGAAACCAAAACAAGATATATTTGTATATAATATTCAAGCCAAGCCACTGAAAGAATTTTGGACAAAGCGTGAAATTTTGTCAGAGATTGGAAAGCTTTTCGATCCACACGGCTATTTGGCTCCGGTAGTAATTTCAGCCAAAATACTCATGCAAAGAGTTTGGTTGGAAAAAATTGATTGGGATGAACGTGTCTCGCCGGCCATTGCAGGCGATTGGCACATGTTTTCGTCCAACCTACCTGTTTTAAATAAACTTGAAATTCCCCGTTGGTTGGGAATGAAAGCAATTTGGAAATCTGAACTGCACACGTTCTCAGATGCCTCCGAAAATGCGTATGCATCGGTAAGCTATGTGAAAACTGTAACTGCCGACGGCATGATAAGAATTCAATTGATTCAAAGCAAAACTAAGGTAGCTCCTCTTAAAAGATTGTCAATACCACGACTTGAATTGTGTGGTGCATATTTGGCCGCCAAATTGGCTGAGACAATTTCAACTGAATTCGGTGATAGACTAAGTGATTGCTTTTTCTGGACCGATTCAGAAGTTGTATTGTTGTGGTTGACTAAAGCTTCAACACAACTAAAAACATTTGTTGGAAATCGCGTAGCTGCGATACAACATAAAACAATTGAACAAGGTTTCAATTGGCGATGGGTACCTGGCGAATCAAATCCTGCTGATTTAGCATCGCGAGGTGTATGCCCTAGTAAACTTGCTCATCAGCAATTATGGTGGAATGGCCCAAATTGGCTTAAATTGCCGCAAAATGATTGGCCGATTAATACGGTGAACTCGAACATTTCGAGTGAAGATGTTCTCGCCGAAATAAAAATAGTCTCACACATAACAAAAGTGAAACCGCTACTGCGAGGCCCATGGTACAACTCCAATTGCAAAAGTCCAGTTGTTGCTTATAAAAATTTCAAGCATCAACAGAGTGTATCGATACTGAAGGCTTATGGTTGCTTCACAAAATTAAAACGAGTAATGGCAACTCTACTAAAAGCCGTTCAAAATTTCCGTCGTACAAAGGGCAAGCGAAAAATTGGCCCATTGACGACTGAGGAAATTGCAACTGCAACCATCAAATTGATTCAACTGGATCAAGCTCTTACTTATTCAAGTGAATTGAACGCCCTAAAAAATGAAAAAGAACCGGCCGATAGTACTTTCTGGTTAGACCAGAAAACAAATGTTTTACGTCTGAATGGTCGAGTTATAAGCGAAAACTTATCTTTCAACGAACAATTTCCAATAATTTTATCAAATAATGGCAGTTTAGCATCATTGATAGTTCGTGAAGCTCACTTATCAACGCTTCATGGAGGTGTGCAACTAGTCACACAAATTGTGCGTCAAACATATTGGATAACAAAAGTTCGCCAATTGGCCAGAACTATAATCCTGCGCTGCCCAACTTGTTTTAGATATCGCATTAAACTATCTAAACAATTAATGTCTACACTCCCAACACAGAGAACAAGGCCACAGAGACCGTTCAGTGTATGTGGAGTCGACTATTTAGGTCCGGTGAGCCTCTCTTCGAAAACCGGGAGAAATCCAACCATTTCAAAGGCATATGTGTCCGTATTCGTTTGCTTTGCAACAAGAGCTGTCCATTTGGAATTAGTCTCAAACGCTTCGACACAACAATTTATGCAAGCTTTCCGTCGCTTTATTGCAAGACGGGGACCGGTACGGACCATTTGGTCCGACAACGGAACCAATTTTGTAGGTGCGAATAATTTTCTGCGTGATATCTACAAAAAACAATTCGAATGGGCGAACGGTGAAGTAGCTGATACCTTCAAAATTGAATGGAAATTCAATACACCGTACGCACCACATCACGGTGGACTGCATGAGGCAGCTGTGAAAAGTACCAAACACCATTTGACTCGTGTAATCGGTACTCAAAATCTCACATTTGAAGAGTATAGCACTTTACTTGCGCAAGTCGAGGCTTGTTTAAATTCGCGACCAATATGTCCATTAAAAGACGATCCAAATGATTTGTCAGCACTTACGCCAGCTCATTTTCTGGTAAGTGAGTCGTTAATCACCCTTTCTGAGCCTGAGAATTTAACCGAGATAAATCCGGGCAGATTGCAGAGATGGCAATTGGTACAACAAATGTACCAGCATTTCTGGAATCGATGGCATGAAGAGTATATAACTTCATTGTCACCACGATCTAAGTGGAAAACAAAAGAGCGTAATATCAAAGTGGGTGATTTGGTCTTATTAAAAGAAGACAATTTGGCACCAAGTTATTGGAGCCTCGGTCGTGTAAAAGAAGTTTTCCCAGCTCCAGATGGTCTGGTAAGATCGGTGACTGTAAGCACCATATATGGAGAGCATAAACGCCCCATAACCAAGCTTGGAGTCTTAGATTTGACAGAATTCAATGCAAAAAATAATTTTGCCACACTTAATAGAAATAAGATTGAATTGTCAACTAGAAATTAGAGTAATTTTGTTGCATTTATTAAAATAAGCCCTTCTGGCATTTAGCTAAGACCATAACAGTTAATCAACCAAAAAAAAAAAAAATCATAAAAATCTAATAAAATGGGACAAAGGTCCAATCAAAAACACATAATTAATTAAGCCAATATTAATAGAATAAGTCTTATCACTCTCGGTTGAACAACTGTTCAACGGGGGCCGGGATGTTCGATTTCATGCTTCTTCGAAAGAAGCGAAGCAATAAAAATCTCAGGTAAAAATATTTTTGCCTTTGAGATGACCGACGCAATTGTGTCGCATATCAACGAGCGTGCTTAATCGTCACCTCAGTCGCAACAATGTTGCACATTGGTGACGGCTAGTCAATAAGCAATGACCTGCTTCGGTAAAAATCAAAGCAGAGGCACGTTTGTTGAGTTAATTTGTAAGATCATAAAAATATGATCGTAAATTTTAATTTATGCATTCCTTTCGATCTGTATGAAATCGATCGTCCAGTGCTATGCTGACATCAGCATGGCCATAAAAATCGTATTAAGATACAATGTATGTTCTATTGTATTTTCTTGAGAGAAAACTGGAATGCTCAAAAAATAAATATCTTTGGAGCTTCAGTTATTCTCTCACTTCCAATTTGATACTCACCGACTTCGGATGTATTTGAAATAAATGAACAACTGTTCAAGAGAAAAAATCTTAAAAAGAGTTTTATTTCAGTCTCAAAAAACTGAATCAGATCACCAACAAGACGGCATTTACCCTGATTTATATTTTAATTGGATTGCGAGTGTTCGAGATTTTGTACATTCTCTACAAGGACCATCGCCGTTCAGTTGAGAAAGCGGCAATTCGCAAAAACAACCAAGGCCCAGCGTGAGTCCAAATCACCAAAAAACATGCTGCTGGATTAAATCAAATAACTAAGATTACAAGCAATTGGAAGGTGTAATCGAGCGAGACAATATCTTCATCCACACACATCAAATATTTCGGCTAGAATTTGTGCTACATAAAGATCAATATTATCATTCTGAATTTTTCATTAGTTCAATTTTTTAAACAAACATATATAAACACATAAAATTTCATATTTCTATACATAACTTTGCACTCAACCAATAAAATTCCACTAAGCAAATCTTTGTGAAATTTAGCAGAAAAGTGAATAAAAAATTCATGCTTTGACAATTTGACTTTTATTTGTGAACATAAACATGAAAACATTTAACTATCAAAAAATTTTGCTCTATTCTAGTTACAGGTAAGTTAAAAAAAAACGTAAAACAAAATTCATAGGCGCTCAAGAGTGAACTGTACTATAGCAAAAGAAAAATTGGCCGGTCAGGATTTCGGGGGGGGTTTGAACCCCAAACCCCCCCCCCCCCTATTTACGCCACTGCTCCTGACTGGTCGATGAATGAAATTGTTCAAGAGAAAAATCAAATTCCATATCAATGCGGAAAAGTCAAGATTACGAATGTAATTCAATTTATTTTTCATCGCTTTGCATTATCTTATTGAAATCTTTAAACGTAAAATAAACTTGTTAACAAATTCAATTCAAATAAATGTAAAAAAAATTTCAGCGCATGAAAATATATTCGGCATATGGAACATTCTAGACTCGCGTATAATGGTGAATATGGTGTGCGGTCATATCTTCCCAGTGCAAAAAAATGGGGAAAATATGACCGAAATCACGGGGAAGATATGACCGATTTTTTGCCGCTATGTTGAATGTGTCGGTCGAGTTAGTTAGATTGGTGATATATTGCGAGGAATATACAATTGAAAACCAAATGGAAAGAGAGAGAGAACGGATTCGTCTCATTCAATTTTGTTTGCGATTAATGCGCGCATTTTTTGAAATGCAGGAATTGTAATTTGTACCAACAAACAAATCGATGAATAAATATTCCCAAACCTGAAAATTCCATCTCAGATGATATATAAACAAAATATTTCAACGCATTTTCATATCAAACACTTTTTTTATCGTGCACCAACAAGCTGTTACATGAACAACAAAGACGCATATTTTGAACAATGTAACAGTGTCAACGTTGTCGATTCTGTTGTGATTGCGTTTTGTAAGCAAAATGTCGATACTGTTATTCGTGTTAAAGTGTACGTCTCTAGATTGTCACATTGAAACGCGCGCTCTGTTGTACAGTCAATTTTCGATTTATTTGTGCTGCATAAATGCCGATTCAGCGAATGAAAAAATTTGTTTATATAAATTCTGGTGTTTTGATTTGTAGTTTAGTTTTCTTGCGGCACTCCAACCAAAATGTTAGTATTCGAGTTGAAACGAGAACTCAGTGCATGGAATTTGAATACGTCCGGAAGGAAAGTTTTTTTAGTTTCTCGTTTACAATTTGCATTGGATGAAGAAAAAAAGATGGCTGCAAAAAGTGATACTGAAATTCTTACTGTAGATTCATCGAATATTATCGAAAATAGTAATGGAAATCAAATTCAAGTTAATTTGCATACCAGCACTGAACATACCGTTAAAAACGAAAGTGTTGTCGATTTTTAAATGAAACCACTTTTGCATTTCATGTGAAAAAATGATTGTTTTTGACAACAACAAAAAAACTCTTTGAATGCATTCTGAATTGATTCATCTTTATTTTATTGTTTATAAAAAGTTCCGCCGCTAGGCGCGCATTTCATGTGAAACAATGATTGTTTTTGACAACAATTGAATGGTCTTGAAATCAGAATTTCAAAAGAGAAATTAGGACCGGGGAAGATATGACCTGAAAGAATTCATATGGGGAAGATATGACCGAAATCACGAGGAAGATATGACCGATTTTTTCGCGGGGAAGATATGACCGGCAGCCGTGAATATTAGTAGACACATGGAAAAAACAAAAGTCAAATGATGTGATGTGAAAACATTTGGAACTTCGTTTTTGTGTTGACATATCGAATCAGGATCACTTTGGGGACGATTTGGGCGATTCAAGTACAGCTGAAGACCACTTCAGCTACTGCAAACCAATTGATTCTCTTAAAATTACATTGATTATAATTATTATGGGCTGAGAATAGCTTATTATACTTACCATCAATTTGCCGTGCTGGAAACACAGGTTTGGTTTGATTGCGGTATTGGATTTGGCGCATTGGGGGGTTTCCTTCGATGCTTCAAATATATTTAACTGCTCACTTGAAAGTCGCCACATATTAAACAAACTTCGTGTTAAAGATGAAATTCCAATCTATCATACTCAATGCACCTCGATCATGACATTTCTAGCCATATCTGAAGAACAAAAAAGGCGAAAAAAAATTATAAAAAATTTGAATTAATTCAAATGCAATCGAAATACTGAAGATCAATTCAGTACGTGATCAAGCGTGTTAGAACTTGGATTTCATTTAATTCAAAGTTTCACAGCTTACCAAAGTTTGTTTTGGGTGTTGCATATCTTAGGTGAAAGTTCATCGCCTTCATCCTTTTTGGATTTTCAATGGAAATCGAATATGAATTCGCAAAACCTGCGTAATTTGGATTTGGCGTTCACCTGACGTTCGATCCATGCCTGAGTCGCTCTCCTAGTAATTCCACTAAGAGACAATGAAGAGAATGTGATCTGTTCGAAACGACAAAAGTAAAATAAAATTGCGAGGCGAAATTAGAAAAAACGATCATTTGTGAAAAACAGTGAAAAAAAATTTCATTTATGAATTCTTCACTTACCGAACTGAATGCTAATTGGATGTTCAAGTGGATTGGCTGGCTATTTGGCTATTTTGTGTGAGAGCGAAGTGGTTTCAATCGTCGAAAGGCAAACATTTGCTCAGTATGTTCAATGCAGAATGTACCACAAAAACTAAAAGATCTCATTGAACGTACTTTTTTTTATCGTCCGAAGCCCAAACCCCGAAGCGTTGACGAAATATGTTGATCAATATGGTTTTGCTTGCGATGTTACCCGGCAAACAATTTGCGTTAAAATACGAGTCCGCAAGCTATCCGAAGGCAATCCACACTTATCTACGGATAAACGCATTGCGAATAGATTTTTAGTGTTCTACGTTATTGCAAATTGTACCGTCGGCTACACTAAAGCCGTTCGTGCTGAGAACGATGTGAAGTTGGTTACGAATTTGAACGACATATGCATTCGCAAAGTTCCCAAAAAGTAATCGCAATGTGGGACTCATTCCTCCAGGTGAACGCATTGCGATATAGCCGCAAATTGTTGACAGGGTTAATGTGTCTCGTGTCTGTTTTTCTCTGCTGTTGATTTCACGTGGTCTTTGGCTTAAAGCTAATATTTACTTCAACTATATTTAACTAATGCAAATGCAATTACAATTAGAATTTCCATTTAAAGTAGTTGAGTTATTTTCTCTCATTTTTGGAGTCATCCTCCACTTAGCATTGGAATTGCATTAGTGGGCGTTCGTGCTTTATCATCGCCACTGTAATGGAAACTTAATTCGAGTGGGGACGCATTGAAAAATAATGACGCCAAGCTAACTCAGCTACTTTGCAAAAAACTGACAAAATGTTCAGCAGAATCGCTTACAAACGATTTATTAATTCAAATGTAATATTCATAATGCAAAAGCGAATACTTTTGTCTTATTTTACTTCATCCATTGTCGATGAAAGACTTATATATCTGAATTAAGCAGAAGGCGTTTGGGAGACCGCAGCCAGCGACTATCACGCAAAGCTTTATGCGGTCTTGAGAACCTTGTTGGAACTACTAATCTAGTTACCAACGATTCGTAATGTGTAGCAATTCTTTATGTGATTTTGGCCTGTTGTCAATGTTACAATGAATTTATAATACTAATCGACGATTAGTAATCGTATAACTTATGCGCTATTCGGGTCATTCTCAGCCCATTAAATATGGCGGCATATACATTTGTATGGCAATACATTTTTACCGCTCTCCGAAGCGCCACCTGTGTGTTTTCAGTGAAATCGCTTTCAATAGACAGCATTGAGGTTTTGGACTTATCATTTATGAATACAAGGTAGGCTCATAGTTCACTGAGAATGCAGAGGTGGCGCTTTTCGCAGCGGTAAAACATTTGCCTTTAATATTTGGGCTGGGGGGGTCATTCCAGTGACATTCGCTGGAATGTGCCCGTTTGTGGTGTGGCACGCCATCTATGTGTGACGAGCCGCACAATGGATATGTGTAAAGTTTTAAAGAAATTTTCGGTTAAATTTCGTCGCGTTTTACCCGAAAATTCCGGATAAATTTACCTCAATATTTCGTGAACAAATTTATCTGTAATAAACTCGCAATTGTGTGTATTATTGTAGTCCAATATATTGTCTTCATTTTAAATTCTAGAATCTTTTCAACGTTTCAATATAAATAAATGAATGCTAAGCTATATTTACAATTTTCATTTCAATTCGTTATTTTGATCGGCTGCATAATTGTAGTTCAGATCACGGACATCGAATTTTCGAACAAGTTTGAACGGTGTAGTTGTAGAGATTATCATGGTATATAATTTAGGCCATCATGATCGACCATTCGCACCATTCGCACCATAATTGTCAAAATACTAAAAAAAATCGGTCTGATGCAAAATCGTCAAAATATAGATTTATACTAGCCGGTTTTTATTACAACCACAAAAATTCAATGTCCGTGATCTGAACTACAATTTATATTTAGGGGGCATCTCGATATCTTGTGCAAAAAAATTTGTTCCTTCGAAAATCCGATGTTCGAAAAGAATTCGAACCTCATGGTCACATAGATCTCGGTAAAAGCCCAGAATAAATTTTCGAACATTTTTAGGTTCGAAAATTCGAACCTCACGGCCACCTAGATCTCGGTCCATAGTATACGTGTGCAAAATTTGGTCCTGATCGGTGAAAAACTCTAGGAGGAGTTAGAAACAAAAGTTTTACATTTCATTTTTATTATATAGAGATAATACGACAGATTATAAAAAGCGCATATAGACGCGCAAAAATTAATTAATAAGATGAAAATAAGAAATAAAATCCAATATGATAAGAATTTAAACCCAATTCAAATTGATTTAGGAGATACGGTCCACCGGATTGTGGAAAGAATAATGTTCCCGGTAACGAATTAGGATATTTTAGTAACTTAGATAGCTGTTGCAAACAGCACGACAATTTCCCGATGTCAATTGCTCCAGGCCATTATCGCTATATGAAATTAGATCCAGAAAATAAAGTTAGAAAATACATTAATCATGGATATTAAACAATATGTGCATGTTGATGTGATTTAGAATTTAAAAAGTGCTTGGAACGCATAGGAACATCTGGACGTATATTATATAACTTCTTCAGGGAAGTAATGTCAGGCCATTGTTCAGTTAACTTAGTCTTGAAATTCATTCATTCATGAGTTATTCAGCTCGCTTAATACGTGAACGTATACGTTCTGGAAAGATCAACAATGGATTGAATGAAGTATTCGATCTCATACCTGAAGACTTCATTAAATCGTCATTACAGGAACCAAGTTAGGGTTACAAAGCTTGAAAAACTGCACTTCATCAAGCTATACATCCAAAGTTTGCAGAAGAATACCTCAGTATCAACAAAAAGTAATAAAATGAAAACCTCCAAAATACATTGTAGAATGAAAAAAATCAATTCATAGCACAGATCGACAGAAGGCGATTAAGGATAAGAGAATCAGAGTGAGAATGAGTATGAATTGAGTAGGTCAGTTACATGTAAGTCACACGTACACGCACCAATACTTACATGTGGGCCAGAACATACTTTGTTAACCTACTGATGATACAGCTACGGTTAAACTCCGTTCGTTATCGTATGATCGGTGGCACGCATCCATCATTATAAAGGCAAACGGGCACGCAGTTTTAATTAACCATGGTGCATCCGCATCTCATTAACGATAATTGTAATTTCGCGATATTATTCAGACAGGATGATCTAAATTTGAAAAATGTTTACATTGATTTCGGTGTGAATGCTGATATGAAGTTTGAACAATTTCGTGGGCTTTGCTTGGAATGTTGGCGTGAACCATTTGGTTTTGTTTGCATTTGTCTTGAACATGAAGTGAACTCTGGGCGTTATCATTCACTTCTTTCTGTTTTTTTTACAATGGAACCAGATTTATTTAGCAGTACATTTCAAAACAAAACAAAATCGCAAAATAGATCATTAATAAAATTAAATGCTACGCAAAAGGTTATCAGAAATAAATTAAAAAAAGCATGCATGAATCGTCTCGAGCATGAACATGATGTAAACCAGGCAATGGAACCGCTCAATATAAGCAAAACAGATGATATCGAATCATCTCTCCGAGATCCGAAAACAACAAATATTTCATTGCAATCACATTTGGCAAGTGATTCGAATCATGTGATTAAAACACAATAACGTCTCTGATCCAAATACACTTTGCGATATTTTAAAAATACTATTAGCGTCATCATTGAATGGTATACCATCACTATAGTGATATGAAATGCATGCAGCAAATGAACGCAATTTTAGATGAGTTGCGTAAGCTAGAAATAATAGTATAAATGTAAGTTGAAATCATTTAAAATAATTAGTTTCATTTCAATTTGCTATGCATGCCATGCATAGTGAAATAATCATTTTTTTTAAGATGGTGTGTTTATTTTCTTTAGAGCAATGCTGCTAAAATTCGAAGAACACAATCGGTGAGAACTAAAGCATTGCATGATACTAAAACTGAACCAAAATCATTGGCAAGCACATCAGAAAACCAACCAGAGATAGATTTCGACCATCATCATCATCACAGTGAGTCAGATCTTCAACCAATGTTAGAGAGAGAATCAAAGCACGTTCGTATTAGTAGTTCAGCAAGTTTGAGTGATCCAATGGCAATGACACACAGCGAGCATGTAGATCCCATAAGAGATGGAGTATTTGCGCGAATGCTTCGCTATGAATCAACTGCAGCAGTCGGAACTCTTATCGGTGCTGGCGGGCTTGCAGCTACACATGTTTTATTTCAAAATAACATGACACAGCTGCAGCCCATGAATACGAATCAAACAACAACAACAACAGTGAGTTATAATAATGATTATGATGATATAACCAACCCCCTTTAAAGCATTTTTTTTTTTTTATTTTGTAGTAAATTGTAGAGAAATAAAAAATGCAGAAAACAGGAACGAATATTATTTGTTTTAATTTAAATTGAAAAAAAAATGACAAAAACTGGTAAGTTAATCATATTTTGAATATACATGTTACTTCCACACACCATATGATGAGGTTGTGTTACTGCTATTTGATAGCTCAAAAACGACTCCACCAATCTGTTTCAAATTTTTCACCATTTCTAGGAAATTATCTTAGATTCTATTAAATTCCGAGCAATATTGATGTAGCCTTTATGGTGCGTCATCCTCTCAAGTGAATATACACACACAAAACATAACCTCTAAACGTCATCCGAAATGAAGATGCGGTTAATTTTATTTGAAATTATTTATTAATGCGCGAGCGTGTTGTCACATTGTACAAATAGCTTATTCTGAGGCAAATGACCGAATGAAAAAAAAACATTTACATACAAATTCATTTCAGGTGAATGTTTGGTGATTTTTTTATGTACTTTGACCTATGAACCATACCGATACTAGCAGAAAAAATTACTTTTCGCTGAGTAAGAATTGTGATTTTTTTCGCATTCGAACCATTGAAAAAAATTCGTGCAGTTTAGTTTTGATATTTTCTTGCTCTTGAGCACATCTCTTTAAAAAAAATTCATTCAAAAAATGTATAAAGTGTTTGAACCAATTATAAATTTGGTGAAAGTTGAACATTTCACCACATCGGATGTTTATTTTATATTAAATACAAAATTCTATAAATAAACCACTTCTTAACGTTTTTCACAATGCTGTTGACATCAATAGATGTACTACGTATTGTTAGAGTATAAATATAACTCATTTAATAAACATGCACTTAGTCGCAAAATAATCGTCACGCTATACGGACGCTAAAGAACCTCTCAGTTGTATTATTTCCATTATGGTAGCAAAGCGAGGTTCGCATTGAGTAAAGTGTCTAATTACCATTGCACAGTGTCTGGATAAAATAGCAACGTCGGTTTTTATTAAAGCATTTCTCAAGCGATACAAACTAAATAAATTTATTAAAATTTAACAAGTGAACAAATAAATAAAAGTGAACGATCAACGATGGGGAAAGACAACCTCGAGATAGAAAAACTCAGAGACACAGAAAACTACCATACGTGGGCGTTCGCAGCAAAAAATGTTCTCACGTATCGCGGCTTCGATAAGTGCATTGAAAAAAATGAAGCAGCAGATGCAACGACTCCATTCTTGAGTAACGAAAAAGATGCATCGAAATTAAAAAGTAGCAGAGCATTACTTGCACTTAGTGTTGAAAAAAGTTTGTTCGTACATATAATGAATGCTCAAAGTGCTCTTGAAATTTGGTTAACATTTCAAAATTTATATGAAGAAAAAGGTCTAACCAGAAAAATAAGCTTGCTCCGTAATTTGATTTCTTCGAAACTAGAAGATTGTGATGACATGCAGTCTTACATTGATCATATCAAGAATAACGCTAACAAATTGCAAGTTATCGGTTTCGATATGAGCGACGAATGGCTCACAGCAATATTACTTGCTGGACTTTCAAGTGACTATAAACCATTTATAATGAGTGTTGAAGCTGCTGAAACAAAGTTAAATTCTGATAATGTGATTTATAAATTACTGGACTCACAGGAATCAAGTGCAAAAGGTGAAGCATTTTTGTCGAAAAAGAAGACAAATCAAAATAAAAACACGAAAAAATGCAAAAATTGCCCGCATCTATCAAATCATAATACCAATCAGTGCTTCAAAAATGAAAAGAAGGATGAACAGTCCAAGAAAAAATATAATGACAATGGTAAAAGTGGGTGGTATGCATTTTCAGTTGGTTTAACGAAACCAAATTCCAAGAAAACTGGAATGGCACATGTGCCGATATTTGCTGGTCGTTTCGGCATAAAAAAAACTGAAATGTGATAAAAATGTGAAATATGCATATCCAGCGTTTATGAGTAAAAGCAAAATGAGAAATGACTGGTACGTCGACAGTGGTGCGTTAGCACACATGACTTCGAAAGGCGATTCAATTATTTGTTTACAAAAACCGCCAGTGCATTCAATTACTGCTGCCAACAACGACGAAATGCTAGTCAAAGCAATGGGCAAAGTACAAATGAAAATCGACGAAAAGAATATTGAAATTCAAGACGTATTGCACATTCCAAAGTTAACCGTTAATCTTCTATAGGTAAGCAAAATTGTTGAAAATGGAAACATTGCTACATTCACAAAAAATGGTTGCACAATTATGAACGCTAAAAATGAGACAATTGCACAGTGCAAAGCGGTCGACGGAGTTTATAAATTAACAACTAGCGAAGTATGTTTGATGACTCGTCAGAATCCGAAATTTGAAACCGCTTATTTGTGGCACCGAAGACTCGGTCATATCAACTATCGCACGTTAAAAAAAAATGCGCGACAATGGTGTTCATTAGGGTGGCCCTCGTTGATTTTTCCACGTAAAGTGTTGGGGGACACCCCCCCAGTTTTGTTTTTTGGGTCAAGATTTCAGATCGATACGAGGCCTCTAAACCGTGCCTGTAGACGAGTCTTGATAACAATATCCATTATTCGGAATTTCGGGGAAATTTTCACAATTTTGTGTCTGTAGACCTCATTTCTCGGTCAAAATTAGTTTTCTAAAAAGGGTTTGGAAGTTCTTTACTCCCTCTACAATTTACATAGCCAAATAATTGAAAAAAAAATGTATTGTGCTTGTGTAAAGTCAAGAAATGCGAATTTCATTGAAAATGTGAACTCATATAAAAAACCGTGTATTCTGGAGCATGGTATACTTATTTGGGGTCGTGACGCTCCTGCGGGACAAAGTGTGCCGCTTATTTTCTGCAGATAATCACATTTTGTAAAGGCCAGGATTTTGTGCTTAATTATTGCCCGCAATTTGCCACTTTACGCCCAACTCTGAGCCAGAAGACATTTTTTATAACCCACAAAAAAAAATTAATTATGCTGAAATTTAGTGCCCATTTAAGGGAGGACGGTGTAATTTGGTTCCCTCTTGTTTTTCAAATATTTTCCAAACCAGACCAAATTTGAGTCTGGTGCCATATTTAGTGCCAATTTTTTGAGAATGTTTTTTTCAGTGGCGAGTTACTCATACATGCGTAAATATCATTGTTGTGCAGTGTTAACAGAAACAGAACACTGTTGTTGTGTACAGTGTACACTGTACACTAGCTCGTGCACAATTCGATGCTGCTTATGACTGTGTGAGTGTCTCATCACTGAGTTGGTACCAGTGTGAACGTGCATTGTTGGTGTTCGTTTCGTTGTGTCATTTTATGCAAACCAAAACACAAAACAGAAGATTTAGCGAATCACCAAATACTCGAAACGTCAAGTGGAGTAGCGGCAAAATTCAAAATATCGTAAAATACTACACATTTTAGATGAAATATAAAACAAATAGACGATTTACTGTATAATTCCAGAAATAAGACGCTGTATTGTCTTAAAATTCAATATGTTTTTTTTGTGTGTATAACTTTCGTGAAGATGCGACTTGATCCAACACGAATTTTCAAACATAATTGGCTAAAAATGTATGCACCCTGGCTGAAATATTAGAAAAAATTAAGAGGTGCTTTGTGCTTATACTGTGTACTATTTCCCCCGACTAAAGTACATGGTGTATTGGGTAATTTTATAGTGAATCCTTTCAACCGGTATAAAGATATGCACGAAGCTTCCAAGAATCACGCTTCAAGTCAATGGCATAAGTCATCAACAAAAGCTGCTAAAAGTTTTGTAGAAGACGTGACGGTAAACGTTTTAATGGTTTCTGGGCATAAAAAAGCAATAGATGAAAACCGAAAGATTCTATCATCTATCATTTCAACCATACTCTTCTGTGGCATGCATGATTTGCCCCTGAGGGGAAAAAATTTGCAAAGTGGTAATTTTTTGAATTTTCATTCTGTCATTTCCATTCATTTCCGTTGTAATTTATTTCATAGGAATTTTCCATGACCTGATTCAATTTAAAATAGATGCTGGAGACCAAACATTAAAAGATCACATGGAAAATGTAAAAAAGAATGCTTCGTATATGTCTCCGACAATTCAGAACGAAATCATTTATTTGTGTGGAGAAGCGATTAAAGATGTTATAATTGAAGATGTTAAAAAAGCATCAGCCTTTAGAATTTTGGCTGACGAAACCGCAGATTTTTCTGGAAAAGAACAACTTTCGATAGGTGTTCGTTTTTTTGATGAAATAAAAATGATGATACGCGAAGAATTTTTGGGATATGTGGAATTGTCGGCAATGGATGCCCAAACAATTTCTACCAACATTGACAACTTTATTCAAAACTGCGGCTTGGATCCAATGAAATGTGTTGGACAACGATATAACGGTTGTTCCACTATGTCTGGAACAATTGGTGGTGTTCAGAAATTATTAAGGAGAACGTATCCAAGGGCACTATATTTTCATTGTTCAAGTCATAAAATTAATCTTGTTGTTAACGATTTGAATCGCCTTCCGGAAGTACGAAATACGATTTCTACGATTAAAGACGTTATTAATTTTTTTCGTGACTCAGTATTAAGACGCAAATATTGTCCGAATATTCCCGCCTTGTGTGAAACAAGGTGGTCTGAAAAATATAAAAGCATTTCTATTTTTAAAAAGAACTTTGAAAATATCGTGACTGGATTAGATAAACTGTCAAAAGAAGGCAATTTAGAGACAAGAAATCGAGCCTTTCAATTACATTCTGCTACAGTAAAAACCGAATTCATCATAAGCGTATGCATTATCGCAAAATATTCAGCTTTATTTGAGCCCATCGTAAATGCACTTCAATCTAAGAGCCTTGACCTTTTTCATTGCGTCGAACATATTCAAAGAATTTCTCCAGTTATTGCCGAGCATCGGAAAAATGTTGACCATGAAATAGATAAAGTGTTGGATGATGCTAGAGATGTTGCTGAAAAAATTGATGTTGAGTTAATTTTACCAAGAATAACTAACCGACAACAGCATCGCGCAAATCATCCTTCAACCAATTTTTGTGAATATTGGAAGAGATCTTTAATGATTCCATGCTTGGATTCATTAACATCTTCGCTAACAGAAAGATTTTCAGATGATAATTCACCAGCTTTTGCACTGCAAAGTCTTCACCCATCAAATATGCTGAAAATGGGCATTCAAGATTTGAGATCGAAGACCAAAGATTTCTCCGATTTCTACGATCTCCGAAATATTGATAACGAAATCGAACTATGGTTCGAGCTTTGGAAAAATAAAAAAATGGATGACGACGCGTTGAAAAATTTAGAATTATGTGAGGTGATCAAAGAGGCAGACGAATTTTTTCCCTGTATAAGGGAAGCGCTCAGTATTTCGTTGTCACAGCCGTGCACAACATGCACTATAGAACGTTCTTTCAGTACATTGAGAAGAGTCAAAACGTGGCTTCGTACGACAATGATTGCAAATCGTCTAACATTTACCAATAAGTATGAATAATAGTTGAAAATTAAACTTGTGCACATTTCAGACACTCAAACTGACCAGTTGTCTAATTAACTCGCTCCTTTAATTGTACGTATTAACATTTATTAACCATATATGGCGACCAGAGAAAAGAAAACAGAGCAAAAATAATTGTGCAAACGAAAATATTATATTATTATTAGGTTATTGGTAATTGGTGAAATTTTAAAATACGAAAAATGGGTGGAAAAACGTCATAATCAGCAAATGAAAATACAGGTGTTATAAACAACGACAATAAAATAACTGAAACAGTATCAGTGGAAAGTGAGAATATATACAATATGTTAAAATTAACTTTAACCAATCTTGATAGCCATTATCATAGTATACGTAATAATTCGGCTTATCAGAAAGAGTGCTATAAATCGTGAAATAACCAACCAAAGACTCCAAAGAGTGATTATTCAAAAAAAAAAAAAAAAAAAAAATCAGATTCGCAATGGAGTACATTATAATTGGAATTTTAACTTTGATAATTATTTTTCTTGGACTTAAAGATTACAGAAATACTCAAGTGAAAAAATTCCATAGGAAATTGAGAATGGATAGAGAGGAAAAAATATTTGTGCGAAACGTGAGAAACGAAAGTGATATGGACTAAGAACCAAACACATAAATTGCAACGTATGAATAACTGTGAGCATTGTGAAACGAAGAGAAGTCACGTTCATAAACAAAACACTGTTGGAATGTGAAAACAAAAGTGCGAATTAAAAATGTAACATTTGTCCGTTATAAGACTCCTTAAAATTATGCAAGCAAAGGCTCAAAAGGCTTACAAGCGCCTGCAGGCGCTCATCTAGGCGCTCAAAAAATAGTAAATGTTTTATGATTGAAGCGCCTAGGCGGTTGCCATAATTTGACTAAGTCTAGGCGCTTCGAATATCACTATCAACTTTTTTTCCACTTTTGAAAAATTCCAGAGACCACATAAAATTGGATCGATTGATTGGTGTCCTCAGACCACGAAATGGGCAATATTTTGTTGATATTAGCGATTGTGTGGATTTCCGCAAGGGAAAACCGAAATTCGGCGATTTTGGCCCAATTTTGCCAACATTTTCATTCACCGAGCCGAAACTAAACTAATGCTATCCAAGACTATAGTTTTTTCACCTAGCCAGTGTCAAAACAATCACTTTTGCTTATTTCAGCATCAAAATCGGTTGATTTTTGTGGAAGTTGTGTTGATCGGCAGGTTGATGAGTTTTCCCAAAAATCACGATTTTTCCCGATTCATTCAAATTGGGCCAAATAAAAGTGACCCAAGTAATGTATTTGAGTACAGTTTTTTACACTACGCCTACTTTTTGATATATTTTTAGTATTTTAGTGGTATCTGGGTATAATTTTTATGATAATATAACCAATTTTTGTTCCAATTTAAATTTAGTTGAAAAATGTATGGATTTTCAGATATTTTTATTTGGAGCGTCTTTTTGCCAGAACTACAACTGATACTTTGGCGTTCGAAAAAACACCAATAAAGTAGAAGTCAAGGCAATCATTTTTGCTTTTTTGAACATAAAAATAAGTTGATTTTTGAGGAAGTTGTGCTGATCGGAAAATGGATGAATACCCCAAAAATCACGATTTTTGCTGATTGGTTCCAAGGGTGAGCTGTTTTAACATACCAAAACACTTTTTGTATGATCAGTTTTTTTTCGAGACATATTTTCTGACATTTTAGTAGCATTTGGGTAAATATTCATCGAAAATTTAACAAATATTTAGTCAAATTTTCAAATTCAGTGTAAATCAAATGTCAGCGACATCTATTGAGAATATAAGTTTTTGTACAGTAATTTTGTATTTTAATCGTTACGCTAAACGTCAAACTGTACAATCGAATGCGAATTCACTTCAACCGTAGTCGTATTAGAATCTCTTGTGATTGCTTAGAATAAATAGCGAAATACATTGGGGAAACGAAAATGTCCAAACGTAAATACTCGTGCCGAAACTCTTCTGATTTTTTTTGTTACGTGTGTGGAGTGTTTTTCCCTTCGAAAGACAGACGACCAATGAACAAAGATCAAATGGAAGCGTATTTCAACTATTTTGGAATTCCAGTGTCAAATCAAGAACAAAGTTGGGTGCCGCATTTTTTTTGTCCATCATGTCGTACCAATTTAGGATCGTGGAACAAAGGTAGCGGTCATGGACTTAAATTCAAAACGCCGATGATATGGCGAGAGGTAATGGATCACACGAATGATTGCTATTTTTGCTTGACTAACATTTCGGGAGCAAACAGTAAAAAAAAGTCGGCCATTAAATACGCAAAACACGTCAAATCCATAACATTGCCAGTTACTCGTCCTGCAAATGAAACAGCTCCATCACCACCAGGTATCACATTTAAATAATAATTTAAATAATTAAATAAGTCACAGTATTGATATTAAATGTTCCTTACATAGGCAAGAGTGGCACGGCGGTCTCATCTCAACAAACGGTAAAGCAATCTGAATTTGAAGCTGTGTCATCTTTTTCATTTGATGATGGGCCAAAAAAAGCAACACAAGCTTACCTAAACGATTTCGCACGGGACTTACTATTGACTAAAGCAGAGACGCGAATTTTTTTATCACGTTTTAAAGAAAATGGCTGGGCAGCTGAAGACGTCAAAGTGAGCAGTGTTGATAATCGAAGTGACATATTTGCGAATTTATATAAACGCAGTGGCCAAATCACGTATTGCCCTGATGTCATGCGACTATTTGAAGTTATGAAGCAACCATTTATCCCAAATGAGTGGCGTTTGTTTATCGATGGTTCCAAAACAGCAGTAAAAGCAGTTTTATTACACAACGGAAACATCAAGCCATCGATACCACTGGCATACGCGACAAATATAAAAGAAGAATATTCAACGATGCAAGCAATTCTTCAGTTGATTGAATATCGAAGATACGAATGGCTTATCATTGCTGATTTGAAAGTTGTTGCAATTCTGACAGGACTTCAAAGTGGTTACACGCAACATTGCTGTTTTTTATGCAAGTGGGAAAGTCGGAATCGTGCCCAACACTATGTTCGAAAAAATTGGGGAGAACGGACTGACTTCACAAAAGGCCAATTCAACGTGGCGAACATACCACTTGTCAAAAAAGAGCGTATCTTAATACCTCCACTCCACATCAAACTTGGGCTCATGAAACAATTCGTAAAAACGCTGAACCAAGACGGGAAAGCATTCAAGTTTTTGCTCAAATTCTTTCCGCGATTAAGCCTGGCCAAAATTAAAGCTGGAGTTTTTGTTGGCCCACAAATTCGTAAGTTGATGAACAATACAGAATTCGAAGATTTGCTTTCGAAGAAAGAGAAGAAGGCGTGGAAGTCATTCATAAACGTTGTGTATGGTTTCTTGGGCAACAATAAGCAGAGAAATTACAAGAAATTGGTGGCTGATATGGTTTCAAATTTTAAGAACATTGGGGCAAACATGTCATTGAAACTACATTTTTTGGATTCACACATTGACTATTTCCCGGAGAACTTAGGTGCATTTTCAGACGAAATGGGTGAGCGCTTTCACCAAGACATCCTTGTTTTCGAGAATCGCTTCAATGGTATGCATTCACCAGCAATGCTTGGTGAATATATTTGGTCTACCCTTCGTGAAACGGACATAAATCATAATCGAAAAGGAACAAGAACACACTTCTAAATTTTGTCAAAAGGCGATAAATTGGAAAATAAAATAAATGTATCAAAAAAAAAACCTCAGATTCTATTGTCTTCTTTAACGAAAACGTCACAAAATATGTCTCGAAAAAAAAACTGATCATACAAAAAGTGTTTTGGTATGTTAAAACAGCTCACCCTTGGAACCAATCAGCAAAAATCGTGATTTTTGGGGTATTCATCCATTTTCCGATCAGCACAACTTCCTCAAAAATCAACTTATTTTTATGTTCAAAAAAGCAAAAATGATTGCCTTGACTTCTACTTTATTGGTGTTTTTTCGAACGCCAAAGTATCAGTTGTAGTTCTGGCAAAAAGACGCTCCAAATAAAAATATCTGAAAATCCATACATTTTTCAACTAAATTTAAATTGGAACAAAAATTGGTTATATTATCATAAAAATTATACCCAGATACCACTAAAATACTAAAAATATATCAAAAAGTAGGCGTAGTGTAAAAAACTGTACTCAAATACATTACTTGGGTCACTTTTATTTGGCCCAATTTGAATGAATCGGGAAAAATCGTGATTTTTGGGAAAACTCATCAACCTGCCGATCAACACAACTTCCACAAAAATCAACCGATTTTGATGCTGAAATAAGCAAAAGTGATTGTTTTGACACTGGCTAGGTGAAAAAACTATAGTCTTGAATGGCATTAGTTTAGTTTCGGCACGGCGAATGAAAATGTTGGCGAAATTGGGCCAAAATCACCGAATTTCAGTTTTTCCTTACAGAAATCCATACAATCGCTAATATCGACAAAATATTGCCCATTTCGTGGTCTGTGGACACCAATTAATCGATCCAATTTTATGTGGTCTCTGGAATTTTTTTGTCAGATGATAGTGTATTTAAACATGCACACTCAAGTATTTTGGTTTACTGTAATACCAAATTCAGCATTCAAAACTGACTTATCTGTAGCACAGTTTAAAAGAACGATGGTCAACCGATTTTTGGTATTGAACCCCATGTTGTTTATGTAGATTTATATGCGGTTCTTTAAATACATTCGACAACGACGCCATCTCATGGCAAATTTCTCAGTGCTATTGCCATACACAGTGAACAAAATCCAAGATGGCGTCCTGGATTTAATTCACTGTGTATTTCGATAGTACTGAGCAATTGGCCATCATATCTCCCAAATGCATGCGGAATTCGGGTTTGATGTCTTAGGCAAAAATGTAATTCGGGAAGAGACGATAAATTTTGCTTCGAGTGTTAACCCCATTAGGGTAAAAATTGAACTTGAATATCAACATGTTTGGGATGTGTCATGATCCATAACACTGCTTAAGACATCAAAGTTAAATTCTGTACCGTATAGGAGCTATAATTGCAGTAAAATGACCCCAAAAATGGCACTGTTCGACAAATTTCAACTTTTTGTCTGACCCAGAGCAACGACATATATGGTGTTTTAGTACTTAGTGGCCTGAGTCAAAACCCCAAAGGATTTGGTCGGGTCGGTTCGATTTGTCGAGAAATCGACCAAAGTCGATTTTCACCGTTTTCTGGCCCGAAAAGTCGAACATTTTCGCATGTATCTCCAAAACTACGTATCATATCATGTTCAATGAATACGCGTTGGAAAGGTATTTAGATTCTAATCAATTTTGGTGCAAAATTTGTGCAAATTGAACGATCCGTTCCAAAGTTATTGACGAAAGAGTGAAACTCGACTAATTCGGACCTGGAGAATCCGAAAATGACCATGAAAAATCTCTAATATACCCTCTTTGGGACATATCCCTATGCCCATGAAAATTTCCACTTCGCACTTGACTTTTGATGAGTTTACAAAAATGATCATAAAACTATCATTTTTAGCCCAATCTTCATTTTAAAACACTCAATATGTTTGTAATAGATAGAGCTCGGATCCTGAAAAAAGAAATATGGACTTTGAAAAATATATCTGGGTGAAATGAAGTCTCAAATTCGAAAATTTTTGACAAAACTTCATTTTTTCGGTAGACACACACCCACTCTTTCGTCAATATCTTTGGAACGGATCGTTCAATTTGCACATATTTTGCACCAAAATTGATTAGAATCTTGTTGAATAAGCATATTTGTGTAACTCTAAACAGAATTCAATCATAAAATAAAGTTAGTCTTGTCGCAACCAGCGAATAATGCACATCGTGTTTTTCTTTTATTCCGTTATTCTTCTTCCACAGCGTATAAATATAAATATCATATTACAACAGGTTATGTTAGCCCATCACTAAATAGCGGAATATAATTGAAAATTGTTTAAGTGTGAAATTATTAGGTGTGTTGCGAAAGTGGTATATTGACTCTTTTTTTTCCGTAATAATTCTGTAATTCAAACAAAAACGAGCACCGACAGTCATTTGGGTTTCGAGAGGCTGAAAGGCCGGGAGAATTTTTCTGTGTGGAAAACCGGTGCAAGAGCTCATCTCATTTCAAAAGGCCACTGGAAGTATGTAATAACAAAATTGAGCGCTTCCGCGAATGAGGGCGAAAAAACATTGAACGAAAAGGCATTGTCGGAAATAATTCTAATTATACGACGATTCCATGTGAAATCAAAAAAAATCTGCGGGCATGGCGACGGATTTCAAAATCATAAACTAATAGTTGTTGGGAATATAGAAAAACTCAAAAATCCAAATTTTTAGCTCAATCGGTATAGGGGCTTAAGATCCCTCAGACATCGAAATTTCGATTTTGGCCTGAACTCGAAATTTTTGCATGACCACCATTTCCAAACGCCATTACAGAACTTGCTCAAATTTTCGGAGCAGATAGGTTTTGAAGAGTACTGCATGAGACTTGTTTAGATAGGAGCCCCCTGGGTCACTCCCCATAGAACATTTTTCATTCAAAGTTGGGTACCTAAGTAAACCCTTTTAGACGTCCGAAATTTTGGACCTTTTTTTTCGTTAAATCGATAGCTCTTTAGGTCCGCTACAAGCGTAATCTATCAAAAATTTGTATATCTGCCAAGTTTTTGTACTTTTGTTGGGCCAAATCCAGCGTTCTCCCTTTTGTTTCGTGTTTTTTGACTAAAAACTCAATTCATACTACCAAAATCATCTAGAGAACCAGTGAAAAGTAAAAATAAATTATATTTTAGTCATTTCCAAACATTTGGCTGTCGTAAATATTCGATTCGATTACCAATTACCTTGAAAAATCGCCCAAATATCGTAGAATTTCATTAAAATTACATACATGGATACATTAGTTTATGTAGTAATAATAAAAACAATCTCCAACTGTAATGCATTGTATATTTTTTATAGTGTATGTTATAAACCACCACCAGTCATTTTTCGAATGAATGACGGCGATATTTTTTACAGTGTACAACACAAAGAGTAGCTGTCAACGATACTGTGAACTCGAACACATTCATAGTATACAGCTCAATCTTTGATTGTCAATCGAGAGAAATGACAGATAGAAACACGTGTCGAAAATTGGTGTTCTTCTCGGATGGTGCAGGTGGTCAATATAAAAATCGAAAAAACTTATTCAACATTTCACAATATAAAGTAGGGTGTATCAATTTCGATTTTCGTTTGAAATCAAAAATGGAGGGGTGGCACCAGTTAGTACTAGTCAAAACAAGATTTTTTTGTTTGTGGACCATATGCAAAATTTTATTTCCTACAGGGGAGGAGCTCGTTTGAAAAAAATGTTTCAAAATAGCTGTTTTTCCACAAAAAATGTAAGAAAAGTCATTCAAAATATAATTATTGATATTTACATTTACTTTATTCTTAATTTTCGGATCACAATTAATGATTTTTATGTTACTCAAGACATTTTCCTGGTTTAGTTTGAAATTTTTATTATGGAACAAGTGAAGAATGGCCGAAAAAGTGACCTTTTTCCCAAATTGTGCCTACAAATATGTCCGATTTATCATTTTATATATGCCATAATGAAGTAAATCGACCCAATTGCTCTCGTAGATAAAATATACAGAAAGATCAATGGTGAAAATCACCCCTAACTCGACTCTTGTGGGAAAATCCACGAGAAAAAAGCCAAAATATCGCTTTTTTCACATATTCTGCAACAAACATGTCGCTAAAAGTTTATCAAATTTGGTGGAAATGGTCTTAATCGACGCGGTTTAATGTGTAGAAGGAGCGAAATGTCAATGTATAATGGAAAAATAGTTCAAAGTTGCTTGGCAGGGCCATAGAACCAACATGTGAACAAAATTTAAAAAAAATAAAATTCCTGGGCATCCTAGAGGTGTGACTCTCAGTAGAAAAATGTAGCCAGGGAAAAATCAGTGCGATTCCATATAAAAAACATCAAAATTGGTTGGAAAATAAGAGAGATATTGCATTTTGAAGTTGACCCATTTTGGCGATTTTTTCACCATTTTTTTTTTAAATTTTTGATGAAAAAATTTTCGACGAAAAATCGCCAAAATGGGTCAACTTCAAAATGCAATATCTCTCTTATTTTCCAACCAATTTTGATGTTTTTTATATGGAATCGCACTGATTTTTCCCTGGCTACATTTTTCTACTGAGAGTCACACCTCTAGGATGCCCAGGAAAAAAGTTTTTTTTTAAATTTTGTTCACATGTTGGTTCTATGGCCCTGCCAAGCAACTTTGAACTATTTTTCCATTATACATTGACATTTCGCTCCTTTTACACATTAAACCGCGTCGATTAAGACCATTTCCACCAAATTTGATAAACTTTTAGCGACATGTTTGTTGCAGAATATGTGAAAAAAGCGATATTTTGGCTTTTTTCTCGTGGATTTTCCCACAAGAGTCGAGTTAGGGGTGATTTTCACCATTGATCTTTCTGTATATTTTATCTACGAGAGCAATTGGGTCGATTTACTTCATTATGGCATATATAAAATGATAAATCGGACATATTTGTAGGCACAATTTGGGAAAAAGGTCACTTTTTTCGGCCATTCTTCACTTGTTCCATAATAAAAATTTCAAACTAAACCAGGAAAATGTCTTGAGTAACATAAAAATCATTAATTGTGATCCGAAAATTAAGAATAAAGTAAATGTAAATATCAATAATTATATTTTGAATGACTTTTCTTACATTTTTTGTGGAAAAACAGCTATTTTGAAACATTTTTTTCAAACGAGCTCCTCCCCTGTAGGAAATAAAATTTTGCATATGGTCCACAAACAAAAAAATCTTGTTTTGACTAGTACTAACTGGTGCCACCCCTCCATTTTTGATTTCAAACGAAAATCGAAATTGATACACCCTAATATAAAGACATGTATAATCTTGACGTGGAATGGCACTTCTTTGCTACATCACATGGAAAAAGTGCATGTGATGGTATTGGTGGCACATTCAAGCGGAATGCAAGACGGGCAAGCCTCCAACGAACAGAAAACCCGATAACTACAGCAAGGCAATTGTATGATTGGATCAAAACCTTCCAGTCGAAGGTCCAATTCATATATTGCTCAAATACAGAATATGAGAGCATAGCAACTGAATTAGAAGGAAAATACCATCAAATCAAGACTATTGTTGGAACACAAAGTATGCACGCATTCAAGCCACTCGGAAATGGTGAAATAGAAGTTAAAAGATACTCTGATTGTGAACAGAGTGTGAAAGTTATGCTTGTGCGTTGAATATATTCCAAAATGTCTTAATGATTAATTCATGCCCTGCATTGAAAATTCACTTATTAGGATACAAATAAAGTTAATTTACAAAAAAAATACATTAAATTCTATAATCTATAATAATATTGCCCGATTTGTGCACATTCAAGTGTCGAAAATCGGTATGTATGTAATTTTAATGAAATTCTACGATATTTGGGCGATTTTTCAAGGTAATTGGTAATCGAATCGAATATTTACGACAGCCAAATGTTTGGAAATGACTAAAATATAATTTATTTTTACTTTTCACTGGTTCTCTAGATGATTTTGGTAGTATGAATTGAGTTTTTAGTCAAAAAACACGAAACAAAAGGGAGAACGCTGGATTTGGCCCAACAAAAGTACAAAAACTTGGCAGATATACAAATTTTTGATAGATTACGCTTGTAGCGGACCTAAAGAGCTATCGATTTAACGAAAAAAAAGGTCCAAAATTTCGGACGTCTAAAGGGGTTTACTTAGGTACCCAACGCAATTCGGAAAAACAATATGGCCAGGAGAGCCTCAAAAGTGAACACTTGCTTATCGGGAAAAAAAAAAAATTCAAAATGCAAAAAAAATGTTCATTTTCATTTGCGCCCATGTTTTTCATGGGATATATTTCTCGGCTTGATGTCGATAATCAATGGAAAAAATATCTGTACTTAATTCTGAAACACCCTGTTTATACTATTGAACTGATTGGAAATATGCGATTTTTGGCCATTTTTAAGAAACCTATGGGATTTGTGACAATCAAACGAGTGTTTGATGATTTTGCTAAACTCTAAATTAATTTTACTGGAGAAACTGAATGAATTTGATAGCGCAAAATATAGATTAATGGGTGTTTGTAACATATTTGGTCGAAAATGGCTCAAATTTGACGATTAGCCCAATAAAATACAATCTTGGGTTAAATTGTTGGCCTTATTATGGCATTTAATCGATCGTTCTCATCAAATTGAGTAGTTTTGGTCACATCAGAATACATTTGAAATGATTTTTGCGACATGTTTATTATGGTACATCGACAATTCGACTACCGTTTTTGGGCACTTTTCCGGTTTGGCTAATAAAAAATTTAAAATTGTTTAAAATAACCTATTAAAAATCATTATATTCGACGTAGTTTATCCAGAAAAACATTTTTTTACCATACATAGAGAGAAGAAATGGAGTTTTATTGACATTTCTAAGGAAATGTTGAGTGAATTTTTATGAAAATCAGCCCTAAAACAGCCAAATTTCAAATTGACAGCGCCGCGAGAGGAATTAACTTACAGACTTCACCCAGTACAAAAAATGTTCGTATTGAAGTGTAGTATAGAGCGCCCCTACGCCGATTTTGATACACCTTTTTTTAAGAAATCGATGCACCCTACCCTACACTATATTCACATATCGAAGATGCTGAAGAAGCCAAAATCGCATGGGATACTTTACAAAGTGTATATGAAGATCAAGGTACACTACGAAAGGTGACAGTGCTAAAGCAATGGATTACTCTAAAAATGGACGAATGTGAATCAATGCAGGACTATGTGAACAAAAGTATTACTTTGAGGGGTAGAGTTAAGACTGCTGGATTCAATATTGATGAAAATATCGCCGGATCGATTTTGTTATGTGGTCTTAGTGATGAATTTAAGCCTTTGGTGATGAGTTTGGAAACAAAAGATAATCTCACCTTGGACTACGTAAAAAACTTATTACTTCAGAGTGTTGATTTTGCAGAGAGCAGTGAAAGCGCGTTGAGTGTGAAGAATAAGAATAAAAATGGCAAGAAATTCCAGAAAAAGGGAGTGAAGTGTTATGAATGCGGCGGTCCGCACTTCAAAAACAAATGCCCCAACAAAAAAGTCGAAAAAAGTGAATGCGTTTTATTTTGTGAGCTGCCTATAAAAGACACAGATGGTAAAAATGAACTCATTCGAGACGGCAAAGTTGTAGTGGACAATGAAATCATTCCAAGTAATATGGATTTAATGCAAAGTGATGACTATTCTTTATACAGTGCGCTAGCGACGAATTGCAAAAGTGAAAAAAAATGCCACAAAACACATGACATATTTAGATTTGAATATGAAAAACACAAGAAAACCAGTGGTTAATGAAGTAAAAGTGGCAAATAACGACGCAGTAAAAATTGATAGTGTCGGCGATTTGAATTGTAAAATTGGTTCGGAATCCAAAGAAATTACATTGACGGACATTCATCATATACCCAATTTGTGTGTTAATCTTTTATCTGTGAGCCAAATGGCTAAAAGAGGACACAAAGTGGTGTTTGACATTGATGGTGTGAGAATTTACAGCAAGGAAAAAAATGAGTTAATTGCGAGTGGCAAACTGATGAATGGAATGTTTGAAATCAGCATTGAAGAAACAGAAATTGCAGCTGCATGCAGTGTCAGCAAAATTGATGAATCAGTTTTATGGCATAGACGACTCGCACACACAAATGCTGCAACATTGAAATCAGTTTTAAACATAAATATGAAACCTGATATGCAGTGCATTGTATGTGCAAGGGGTAAGCATGCGCGCAAGCCATTCAAAGAAATTGGAACACGCGCAACGAAATTATTAGAACTCATTCATTCCGATGTATGTGGCCCCGTGTCAACCAAATCATTTGGTGGCTACAGATATTTTGTAACGTTCATTGACAACTACAGCAGAAATTTTTTTATTTACATGATGAAGTCGAAAGGCGAGGTTTTTACAAAGTTCGTGGAATTTAAAACTCGTGTTCAAAATGAAACTGGACAAAAAATAAAAACTCTTCGCAGTGACAACGGCACTGAATATGTTAACAAAAATTTCCAAGAATACTGCACGAAGCATGGCATTAAACATGAAACTACTGTGCCATACTCACCGCAGCAAAATGGGCTAGCTGAACGAGCAAATAGAAGTATTGTAGAGAAGACACGGTGTATGCTTATTGACGCAAATTTTAGTAAGCAATTTTGGGCCGAAGCGGCCTTTGCAGCAGTAAATGTAATAAATGTATTACCGAACGCGACTACGAAAAAAGCACCAAATGAAATTTGGTATGGAAAAAAGTGCGATTTATCAAATTTCAGAGTGTTCGGCTGTAAAGCTATGGTGTGGCTGCCCGAACAGAAAAGAAGCAAACTTGACGCGAAATCTTATCAATGTATTTTCTTGCGATATGCTGACAATCAAAAAGCATATAGATTGTATGACACAAATACCAAGAAAATAGTTGCTAGTCGAGATGTAATCTTCTTGGAAGACAATGTGAGCACTAATTCGGTTGAAAATGATGGCTCTGAAAGGAATTTTGTTCAAGTATACGACTCGGATGGCGATTCTGAGGAAATTGAGGCTGAGGAAATCGACGTTCCAGGGGGAAATGTATCGGGTGAACCGCCGATTCCTCAAATTGAACAAAACAATGAATCGGGTGCAGAGTTTCATGACGCAACTGATGATGATGTGAATTTGGATGAAACCGTGGAGGATGATGGAGCAAGTAACACATCTGCCACGGATCCATCATTCACAACGAGAGCGAGGGTGCATGTTAATGCCAGAAGGCCAACGACACGCAGCACAGCAGAAAACGATTTATTGCTGGGCTTGCATGTGGCTTTTGTGGTGGGAGAGCCACAAAATTACAAGGAGGCGCTCAGTGATGAAAACTGCGGAAAATGGCAAGCGGCTATGAAGGAGGAATTTAACTCACTGATTAAAAACAATACTTGGGAACTGGTTGAAAGGCCAATGAACACTGCGATTGTTGATAATAAGTGGGTATTCAAGGTGAAAGAAGAGCGAAATAATTCACCGAGTATCTTCAAAGCAAGGCTAGTTGCACGGGGTTTCACACAGGAGCATGGCATCAACTACTATGAAACTTTCAGTCCGGTGGTTCGATTTACGTCGATTCGAACCATATTGGCAATAGCAGCTCGATTGGGTGACCCCAATCAAGTGATGAGCGGTTTTGATGAATCAGAATCATCGACATATCCATATCGCGAATTAATAGGCAGTCTAATGTATTTGGCTGTGGGAACTCGTGCTGACATAGCGCATGCCGTTGGCATAGCAAGCCGCTATGTAGAAAAACCAACCGTTGTCCATGAACGAGCTGCGAAACGTATATTAAAATCAAGCACTGGTTCGGCTGTATATATAATAATATTTCGTATATTCACGCACGTATCTACGGAAACGTATATGTGCCGCATGCGAGGTTGCGGCAGTAGTTAGCGGCACACACTTGCGGCAGTTAATAGCAGAACACACGCAAAGGAACCGCAGCGTCTGCTGTGCGCGTGTGTGTTTCGCTATTGTTTAGCGCAAGCGCTCATGCGACACTTATACTGTATATTCGCGTACAGTGAATACGTACGTTGTTTTTTCCACATGCACACATAAATTCATTTACGCTGCCGTTGTTTCTCAGAAATCTATGGATGCTAAGACGAAAACACAATGAGTTATGAAAAATGACATCTTATTATTTTCAGCAAATTTTTTTCGACCACTTTATTGAGTATTCAAATAGCAGATAGCATAATCATGATAAGATTTTTTTAAATACTTAAATCTTATGTAATTTTCAAAAAAAGGAAAGAATTAATTCTATGGAATGTTTTTTTGTTTGGCATAACTGAACATTTTGGCGAGACACTTAACACATTATGAGCAATGACTTTTTTTATTTTCAGCATTTTTTTTTTTGATTGAGTATTCAAAGAGATTGCAATATTTATAAAGAAAAAATAGAAATTGTTGATAACATAAAAATTAATTTTCATTGAGGCTTTCTCTCAACTTCTTGAGATCATTTGCTTTTACTTGTTCGAACGTTTCCGGATTCAAATGAATTAGCATCAAATTTTCTAATATTTCCTCACCCAAATTGTAACGATGATCGTCAAATAAAAACTTCAACGCTGAAAAGCTTCGCTCGACCGAGGCTTGAGTTGGTGGAATGGAGAGTATAGCGTTTGCCACTTCAAATAGCTCGAGTCCGAATTTTGTTTCATTACATTGCCAAAACGTTTGTACAGATTCACTGCTTTTCATGCGCATATTTGAAGTGGAAATTTCATAATTGTATATGGCTCTTTTAATTGGAGTGTTTGTTTGTAATAAGTTGTGATGTGGCGCAGTGGATAGGTTTTGATCAATTGTTGCGCTTTGCAGGCCCATTTTACCATATTGTTCGTCCAGTTGTTCATACAACGACGCAAGGCTGCAATCATCGCCGGTTTTTTCTGATGTATCGATATCAGCTGTTTGTGTCTCATTGCGGTTTCTGACCTTTTCAATGCGGTCATGCAAATTTTCAAGTGTTAACTTCACTAATTGCGCCTTTTCTGGAAATCAGAATCGATTTCACACTTATATCGTGGGTCTAGGTAAATGGCACATAACATTAACGGGTTGTTTATCAACTGAAACTTTCGATCATTCACGCATTTATGTAGTTTTTCAGCCAGATTTGTGTTCTTTTCTTTTGGATCTTTTATAATTTTGGTCAATTGCATATCGATGAGTTGAAGGCAACCAAAGAAATCCGATAATGAAAAGTCTTTTTTTTTGTAATGCCACACACAAAAATGGACTGCATACTTTTGCTACTCAAAGTGTGTAGCAAATGATTTACACTGCAAAATTTGCATGGAAAAAAAGATGTATGACATACTGTATGTAAACAATTTTGCATACACTATGTCACACATCTTTTTATTCATACAAAATTTGCATAGTAAATCATTTACTACACACATTGTGTAGCAAAAGTATGCAGTCCATTTTTGCGTGCACGGTTGACATGAACGGCACACGCAAAATTTGTTCAAGCTCATGCAACAAATTCCACTTTGTTAGCAGCATCTCGAACAGGGTTTCCTTTTTTGCAAAGTGTTTCACAACTTCCTCACATTTTAAGACACCGCGTATCTATAAAAGTATATTGCGTGAGTGAACATTTTGAATAGAATGAAATTTTCATTAAAATTATCCTCACCATTAAGAACGTGGAACTCCAACGTGTTACCACATCTAACGATGGACAAATAGAAGTTAAACCCATCCTTTTCATCTCATCTGTAGTACTTTGAAGTCGTAAGAACTTTGCTGCTCGTCGGCACAAATCAATCACATTGTGGTGTTGTTTATCCATAAGCTCAAGCGCATCACGAACCGCCAATTGCAGTGTATGTGCTGCACATTTGATTGAATTGACAAATAAAATTTGATCGCCAGTTCTTTTTCGTAAATCTATGACCAATTTATCGAGCAACCTATCATATGTTTCGCTTTCATCCAACAGAAGATTCAATGCGTCATTGTCTGTAATTTCATCATGAATTTCTAGTAGATATTCTTCGATGTCATCATCAATATTGAATGATTCATTCATTTCACGACGATTCACAATATGATTTAATACTGGTTGCTGGTGTGTTGAATTTTCGATACTACAACTGCTTTCCGAAAATAGCTTTGCTTGCAACACTTTTACCATCGCGAGCATGTTTGAGCCATTGTCAGTTGTAATCGTAAGAATTTGAGACAAATCTATGTTATATTCACCTAACACTGTAATCAGTACATCAGCAAGGTAGGCAGCCGTATGAGAATTATTCAATTCACGCATGCCAAGTACGGATGTTTTCAAAACATGGTTGTGGCGATACTGCACAGTGATACCAAATATTGAACGACGGTTTCGTGTTGCTGCATCCACCATTACAGAAATAAGTTTTCCTTTCACCTCCGATTTGATTTGTTGGCGCATCGCATCTGCGGTTTCCTTAACCTTTCCTTTAATTTCATAAACATGCTCATCAGAGAGGTTCAACGGACAACCAGCTAATTTGAATTTGTCTAGTTTTTCTTCCAACGCATTTCGAAAACCCGAGGACGACAGTAAACTGAAAGGGTTGCTGTTGATGGTAACTAGTTCGACACAACTGTGAATGGTTTTTAATCGCTGAATCAGGATATTATCGTCATCAATCGGTGCAACGTTTTTACTAAAAATATCCTTATGGGCATTTTTGAAATGTGAAACAAGATTGCTCGAACAGCTGCCATTTATTGACTTTTTACACTTGTTGCAACTAAAACGATTCGTAACGGATCCATCGTCATTTTGAATTTGAGTATAAAACTGAAGAACACGTTTAATTAGTGTATTTCTTTCTTTTGTATCCGGTGTTCGTGGAGTTTCAGGCATTTTTTGGATTAAAAAGCATGCACTGATGAAATTAAATTTTCTGACTGTTTTTTTTTTTTCGTTTTTGAGATCGCACTTGCTGATGAGAACAATATCGGTTATGAAGTGAATGCGCTTACTATGCCAGCCGGAGTTTGCAATGCCTGTTTAAGTATTTGAATCTCTGTTGCGGCAACGATTTTTGGCTTTGTTCTGATTGGATGGAAAGAGTAAACAACGAGTCAATACATTCCATCTCACACTGCATTGATATTGTGTGTTAGAAAAAGTGTCGCGCATGAATATTCTGGTGCGCTTCCGCATATATTCGCCGCTTAAACGAATCACATCACATAAACCGTCGATGTAAATTTTAACAGGCATATTGAAATGGTCGCAACGCTGGTTCAATTTGTTTGATGTTAGTGTGAATGTGATGCGTTTCAGCTGTGAATATATGCGGAAGAGCGCCAACATATTCGACACAGTATTCATGCTACACTTTTTCAAACACACAGTGTCAATGCAGTGTGAGATGGAATGTATCGACTCGTTGTTTACTTTTTTCATCCAATCAGAATATAGCCAAAAATCGTTGCCGCAACACAGATTGCACACTCAAACAGTTCCAGCCGGCATTGTAAGCGCATGCATTTCATAACCGATATTGTTCTCATTAGCAAGTGCGATCTCGAAGCAAAAACAGTCAGAATATTTACATTTCATCTGTGTTAATTACTTGAATTTCCAAATCGTCCATACATGGACTCCGTCATTTTAGTTAAACATCGCTCAGATCAACAAAAGAATATATTTTGAAATTAGTAATTACTCGAGCCTCCCTTAAACATTGTGAAATCCGTTTATAAGATACAAGGTTTAAATATACAGTCCAAAAATAAAAATGGATTTGGTGGTTGTGTTTTTGAATGAAATCCGTGAATTCGTCATTGTGCCAGAAACTTACATTTATGGTTTACATATCAAACACGTTAAAAATTCTGTAAAGAATTCATGTCGAAGTTATTTGGTATACTGGTCTGATGAATGTGTCGAGGGCGAACACTATCCTGATATCGACCCGAGTGCTCAAATTTCGACGCAATTCCCTGCTGGAAAAGGCGCATGGTTTCGTGGCCGCACCATATTTTATACTGGTAGGAACAATCATTACTCTACTACTTTCAATGTAGTTGCTTGATTGCAATACTATTAAAAACAATTTCATGCATTCACACAGATGACATTGAAGAAGCAAAAAGTGTTGTGCAAAAACGTCGTCCAATCGCTCCTCCAGTTTACAATACAGCCAGACTTGCCGAAAAGCCTGAACCAATGTTAGTTTTGGCCAACAACGAAGCAAGTCATAATAATGATTCGACTGCAAATGGACATGAATCACTCGTCTCAAATGAACAAAGCGAAAGCGGAAATTCCACATTGACTGCACAAAATTCGTTGGGTAACGCATCTTTATCCATGGATTCAACATCTCATGCAAATGATTCGCAACAAACTGACGATGACATATTTGATGCTCCAGTCGATTCCATTTTGGATATCTCAGAAAATGTGGTCAAATTTGAGCCACAATTCATACCACTCTCTGAACAAGATGTTGACGCTGTTGATGCGGTGTTCAATCAGCTTGAATTGGCTGCTGACGACAATTCTCAAACAGCTGATGAGAGTTTTGAAAGAGTATACGAATCGGATGACGATGTACTGATCCACCGAAACGATGCATTACCGATGCCACAGGCCGAACCGAATCCATATCATGTTAAAACCAATGATCTCGTGTCGGGAAATATGCCATTTGCATCAAACGTAATATGTTTTCCATAAAGATTTTATATTTGTGTTCGTTTCAAATTAACATTCATTTTATTTTCCTTTTTAAGGATGCAGGAGATCGAGCATACATTGTATCGCGTTTGGGCGGTTGGAAAGCAATCAATTTACCAATTCGTGTTGTTGATGGACTGCTTGGATTCAATTCGGTTAGGTTTCGCAGTGATTCGGCATATGACAAAAAATTTGTGAAGGTTCTTGTTGTTACATGCATAGGCATTATGAATGTGCGAAAAGAAATATGCAACGCGTTTGTTTACGAATTTATTCGTGATATATTTTTTATTCGTTGCGGTAGCAACGACAACGATCGCTTCGAAGAATTATTCGATTGTGCTTGGGGTGAAATTGAAGACGGCATTTTCAACTAATGTGTTAAGTGTCTCGCAAAAATGATGTGTTCAGTTATGCTAAACAAAAAAAAAACATTCCATAGAATTAATTCTTTACCTTTTTTCGAAAATTACGTTACATTTTATAAATATGCTATCTGCTATATCTTTAAATACTCAATAAAGTGGTCGAAAAAAATTTGCTGAAAATAATAAGATGTCATTTTTCATAACTCATTGTGTTTTCGTCTTAGCATCCATAGATTTCTGAGAAACAACGGCAGCGTAAATGAATTTATGTGTGCATGTGGAAAAAACAACGTACGTATTCACTGTACGCGAATATACAGTATAAGTGTCGCATGAGCGCTTGCGCTAAACAATAGCGAAACACACACGCGCACAGCAGACGCTGCGGTTCCTTTGCGTGTGTTCTGCTATTAACTGCCGCAAGTGTGTGCCGCTAACTACTGCCGCAACCTCGCATGCGGCACATATACGTTTCCGTGCGTGAATATACGAAATATTATTATATATACAGCCGAACCAGTGCTTGATTAAAATATCTAAATAAACATTTGAATTTTGGTATTTTGTTTCTATCTAGTAACACGGACGAGCTATTGGTTTATAGCGACGCTGACTACGCCGGTGACGTAGACACAAGAAGACGGGGGTGGAATAATCAGCTGGAATTCTACACGACAAAAATCGGTTTCATCATCGACAACCGAATCCGAATATATAGCTGCATCGCTATGTGTAAGAGAGCTTACATGGTTGGATGTTTTGTTTTGTGAAATTCTGGGTTCAAAATTATCAAAAATAAATCTTTATATGGACAATCAAAGTGCCATACGTCTGATCAAAAACCCTGAATTCCACAAACGCACTAAACATATCGATGTTGCTTACCATAGCATAAGAGAAAAGTACGATGAACATTTGTTCAAATTGCAATATGTTTGCACAAAAGAAATGCTTGCTGATGTATTTACAAAGGCACTGCCTACGCAAGCGTTTCAGTATCTGATAAAAAAGTTAGGCATTGTGGGTTCAATGTAACTTGCTGGGTTTTGCTTTGCTCATCAAAATAGTTTTTAAATGATTCGAAGTCCACAAAAATATTATTTGTTCATTTTTGATTATTCAATAAATGGTTCAGCATTCAGTTTTCATTTATTGAACAGTAAACAAGTCAAATTTTTGCAAACGAAAATTATAAGCACCGAATTTTAAAAATTTAAAATTGTAATCTCAATCAGTTATCAGTTTGATCAACCATTAGGTATGAATTTTTGAGGAGTTAAAATAAATTTTTGTGTGATTAATTGTTTTTAAAATCCAATTAGAATGGGTATTTTCGGCTCATCGGAGGAAAATATGGATCAAAAGGTCATCGATTCCGCGGGACAGGTGAACAATAATATTGTGATCCAAGAAGCTAAGGATACACACGATCAATTAAGAATGAATGAGAAAATGTCATTGATCATGTATTTGATGTGTGCTACGGAGATATTAAAGCTGGGAGTTTACTTATATTGTAAATTTATAAGAAATTTAAAGAAGAAGTATATCCGTTCAGGCAATCAGCAAAGCAGTGACTAAATGCAAGCAATCAGATAAATAATTGAAAAATTAGAGTAAACAAATAGGGAGAGTGTTGAATAAGCATATTTGTGTAACTCTAAACAGAATTCAATCATAAAATAAAGTTAGTCTTGTCGCAACCAGCGAATAATGCACATCGTGTTTTTCCTTTATTCCGTTATTCTTCTTCCACAGCGTATAAATATAAATATCATATTACAACAAATCTAAATACCTTTCCAACACGTATTCATTGAACATGATATGATACGTAGTTTTCGAGATACATGCGAAAATGTTCGACTTTTCGGGCCAGAAAACGGTGAAAATCGACTTTGGTCGATTTCTCGACAAATCGAACCGACCCGACCAAATCCTTTGGGGTTTTGACTCAGGCCACTAAGTACTAAAACATCATATATGTCGTTGCTCTGCGTTAGAAACCTTGTCGACCAGTGTGGTTCAAATCGGGAGGGCGGCTACACCAAAAGATTTGATGGTCAATTTAGAACAACTTTGCCATAGGTCACTTTTTGATCCGATGGAATTTTACTCCCCTAATTACCCCCAAAAAGGATCGACCCCATTTTTCCACCAAATTTAATATTTTTTCATCCCCTATTGATCTATGTATAAGAAAAAAAACATTGAATCATCTTTATAGTTGTCTGTAAATTTACAGATGTTTGTAAATTTACAGTAGGCCAAAAATTGAAAAATTCGATTTTTTTAAAAATACATTTCGCAATCGACTCGTTTAGCGTACGATTCTTCATCACTAAGGACTACGCTGTGATCCATCATAACCATATTCAAAAAATTATTCGTTTGAAAATTTTACAGATGTCTGTAAATTTACAGCAACGCATTTGGAACCGGCATAAGAGACGATGAAAATTTTTTAGCTAAATAATATTGTTAATAATAATATCAATTCGCATGCGATATCGTACACTTTTTACAAATGATTTTTGCCATGAATTTATGTAAATATATAATAAAAACATATATTTCATGGCATAGAATCGGGCGGAATAATATCTATTGAAACTGGCAAGATGGCACCACATATGCACATTTGTTAACGTTTCTATTGTCGCTTATGTATTGTTCGACTCTCTCGGACAGGATTTTTCCATACAAAGTTCTGTCGAAGTTATGACCGTTTTCAAACGGTCATAACTTCGACAAGAATTTTCTAAACGGTCGAGCGAAGTTATGTCCAAAACGCTATCGAAGTTGTGACCGTTTTCAAACAGTCATAACTTCGACAAGATATTTTTGGATTTCTGTCGAAGTTCGGACCGTCGGAGTTATGTCCGGCAGCCATATGTGGTCATTACTAAAATGAAGAGTAACTCCATTTAATATTTTTGATTTTTGTTTGTTTGTAAAATGCAATTCATATAAAAGATGTCACCAGTACATGTTAAACATAAATACTGTTTATATTCCAAAAGAATATTATTTATTGTACAACAATTTGAAAATGCTAAATGTTATCATTAATAAGGAATCTTTTGACTGCAATATTTATGCATTCGATTATAATTTTGCAGTGAATAACAGCGACATGGAATTGGAATCTAACTTTGGAGAAGCACAAATTCAGAGAAGAAACACGTCACTTGAAGCTGTAAGATTTGTTGTAAGAAATTGTAAACATTTTATTTCGATGTTTAACACAATTTTTTTTTAAATTTTTAAGCGTGTATACCGTGCAATTTATCCATAAACGGCAAGAAATGCATATGAAGTTGACTTCAACAGAGGAGATTTGGTTCTAGAATTATACTTCATTGATGTATACACAATTTTCGGGAAAGTACAACGAACCGGGAGAACTGGAAGAATTTTCTTGCAGTATTTGATCAAAGAATTCACCGTACACTAATAATGAAAAACGAATTCTATAACAAAACGATTAGAAATTTGTTTTGTTGATTAGACCTGAACTCCTAATATTTATTATTCAACCTTGAATTTATATCCAACTAACTCGATTTGCAATGAAATCGATTCAATTCATTTCTAAGTTTAACACTAAACATTGCGGCCGCATAATACTGATAGGAAAATTGGACAAAAATGTGAAAATGTTTTTTTCCTTTTTTTTTTTGGTTTGTAAACAAACATTGTGTTCACAGTGGTAGCAAAATATCAATTTGCTGTGAGCAAAAAAAAACACAACAGCAAATTAACATTTCGCTTTCTTTACTACAAATTTCGCTAACGACGATTTTTCAGAGTATAAATAAATCATATTATGATAGAACAGCTAACCCATTAGAATTAAAAATTGGTGACAGTGTTTATTTGAAAACCGAACCATATCATAAATTAAGAACGTTATCAAAACCCTTTGTGGTAACAAACATTCAAGAACCAAATGACAGTCACTTAAGAAAAATCAAATAAAAAAAGTAATAGCAAAATTCAAAAATGGGCATAAGTTACTGATTTTTTCATACAATTTTCTAAAAGAAATGGGGGTGAAAATGGTATATCTACAAAAACTCTAAAATATTACCTTTGATTCATTTACCCCAAAAACCTAATAGTAGCTAACTTAGAGCATAGCAAATTATAAGCAAAAATCATTCTTAAAAAAGGGTGATGAAGTGCATACGCATGCGCTACAAGCGAGTACTGTACGCGACGCAGTCGCATTAGACATAAGAAACGGATTAATAAAGTTAGTTATATCGAGTAGCCCAAACAGAACGGTCGTTTTATTTAACATAATTAGCACATACGGTACTTATTATATAAACTAGCCTAAATAAATATGACATAATAGTGGAAACTCAAACTAACAGGTAGAGCTACTTGATTCACAGCAAAAAGGTGAAAAGCACAAGAATCGATAGTACATCTACAAGAAACTTCGAGAACTAGAACAAAACTATGACTTACATTCTATTTTAATACTATTTTTCATCACTTTGCATTATCTTATTGAAATCTTTAAACGCACACAAAGAAATCTATGAGTAAAATATCAATGTATTGCTCCATACATGAAAAAAATATAGGAACACTCCAAACTGGGATAAGTTTGTATTGGTTTACACCAATTCGGCATAAATGTCAAACTTTTACCGCCAAATTTATGGAATGAAGTTTGACATTCATCCGAATTGTATACCGTATTGGTGTAAACCAATACAAACTTATCCCAGTTTGGAGTGTTCCTATATTTTGTTCATGTATGGAGCAATACATTGATATTTTACTCACAAATTTCTTTGTGTGCGTAAAATAAACTTGTTAACGAATTCAATTCAAATAAATGGTAAATTTTTTTCAGCGCACAAAAATATATTCGGCATATGGAACATTCTAGACTCGCGTATAATGGTGAATATTAGTAGACACATGGAAAAAAAAAAGTCAAATGATGTGATGTGAAAACATTTAGAACTTCGTTTTTGTGTTGAAATATCGAATCAGGATCATTTTGGGGACGATTTAGGCGATTCAAGTACTGCTGAAGACCACTTCAGCTACTGCAAAGGTACACAAGACTTCATTAATGAAATATGCAACCAATTGATTCTCCCAAAATTACATTGATGGGCTGAAAATAGCTTATTATACTTACAATCAATTTGCCGTGCTGGAAACACAGGTTTGGTTTGATTGCGGTGTTGGATTTGGCGCATTGGGGGGTTTCCTTCGATGCTTCAAATATATTTAACTGCTCACTTGAAAGTCGCCACATATTGAACAAAGGTGAAAGTTTATCGCCTTCATCCTTTTTGGATTTTCAATGGAAATCGAATATGAATTCGTAAAACCTGCGTCATTTGGATTTGGCGTTCACCTGACATTCGATCCATGCCTGAGTCGCTCTCCTAGTTATTCCACTAAGAGACGATGAAGAGAATGTGATCTGTTCGAAACGACAAAAGTGAAAAAACATTTTTTTAATTTGAACATTTCGAGGCGAAACAAACAAAAAACAATCATTTGTGAAAAACAGTAAATGAAATGAAATTTCATTTATGAATTCTTCACTTACCGAACTGAATGCTAATTGGATGTTCAAGTGGATTGGCTGGCTATTTTGTGTGAGAGCGAAGTCGTTTCAACCGTAGAAAGGCAATTGCTCAGTATGTTCAATGCAGAATGTACCAAAGCACCAAAAGATCTCATTGAACGTACTTTTTTTAATCGTCGGAAGCCCAAACCCCGAAGCGTTGACGAAATATGTTGATCAATATGGTTTTGCTTGCGATGTTAATGTGTCTCGTGTCTGTTTTTCTCTGTTGTTGATTTCACATGGTCTTTGGCTTAAAGCTAATATTTACTTCAACTATATTTAACTAATGCAAATGCAATTACAATTAGAATTTCCATTTAAATTTGCAAAAAAATGACAAAATGTTCAGCAGAATCGCTTACAAACGATTTATTAATTCAAATGTACTTTTCATAATGCTAAAGCGAATACTTTTATCTTATTTTACTCCATCAATTGTCGATGAAAGACCTATATCTAAATTAAGCAGAAGGCGTTTGGAAGACCGCAGCCAGCGACTATCACGCAAAGCTTTATGCGGTCTTGAGAACCTTGTTGGAACTACTAATCTAGTTACCAACGATTCGTAATGTGTAGCATTTCTTCATGTGATTTTGGTCAGTAGTCAATGTTACAATGAATTTATAATACTAATCGTATAACTTATGCGCTATTCGGGCCATTCACAGAAAAGACTGAATTTACAAAAAAGACACGAGCAATATAACACACGACGATTTATTATGACAAAATTGCAGAGCATCGCTCTAGAGTGTTTATCTGCTGAACCCGATACGGTTGAATTAATAAAACAAACATTGAAAAACAAAATAAAGCCTGAAATTAGCAAAGTTATTGCAGGAAGAATGGTAGCAATAAAGGCTGACAAATCGAATTTTACAGAATATGCCAAGAGAACTGAGAATTTAGCTGTAAAATTCAAGGCGTTCACTCATTCTTGAGGGCATTCCAAACGAAAAGGCTAACGAAATGACAATTGACAAGACCATTGAATTGTGTAGAGCAAATACAACTTCAAGTGGAGTCAAATCGGTACTATCAGCATCTAAATTTGAAAATGTAAAGGATGTGGTAGCAAAATTCGTTATCGAATTCGATTAGAATTTTGCAGTGAATGACAGCGACAAGGAATTAGAATCCATCTTTGGAGAAGCACAAATTCAGAGGAGAAACACGTCACTAGAAGCTGTAAGATTTGTTGTAAGAAATTGTAAACATTTTATTTCGATGTTTAACACAATTTTTTTTAAAAATTTTTAAGCGTGTATACCGTGCAATTTATCCATATACGGCAAGAAATGCATATGAAGTTGACTTCAACAGAGGAGATTTGGTTCTAGAATTATACTTCATTGATGTATACACAATTTTCGGGCAAGTACAACCAACCGGAAGAACTGAAAGAATTTTCTTGCAGTATTTGATCAAAGAATTCACCGTACACTAATAATGAAAAACGAATTCTATAACAAAACGATTAGAAAATGGTTTTGTTGATTAGATCTGAACTCCATTAGAATATTTATTATTCAACCTTGAATGTATATCAATTAAAATAAGTATTGATAAATAATTGCTAGAATAAATAATTAACAACAACATAATAAATATTTAACGACAAGTTTAAAATTTAAATATTTTATGTGAAAATGGGTTCTTCGAATACAAAACACGAACGTATTGACACTTCTGGCACAGTTAACAATAACGTTGTTGTAAATGATGAAGTCCCAGAAGACATTTTTTAAACACCAGGTTGCTGTAAGATATTACGACAAAATTTTGAGCTGTGTGTGGTGGTTCAATAATTATTCGAATGACAAAAGATTTTAATAGGTTGACTTTTAGAAGTCACCAAAGAAGTGGATCAAGAAATACAAGAGATCCAAGAGACATTTACAGACGATGAGTAACGGTAAAAAAGGAAGAAGGTGTAGGGTTAGAATTTAGAAAAAGATTGTAACACTTTTCTTTCAAAGAAAGGAGGTGTAGCGTAGGTGACGCATCGACCAAACAATGAACCGCTTGGTCATGCGCCGCCCGCATTACTTAATTACTCAGTCCATATCTATATCACTACATTTGCAAAACATTATAAATGCTCTAAAAGAAACAATCAAGCCAGCAAATCATCTGAAGTAATAGTTGGTAAAATGGTGGCTCTTCGATTGGAAAGGGGCAATGTCACAAAATTCTCCGAAAAAGGTGAACTTTTGGCGGAAGCTTACCGCGTCGCAGCCTGATCATTAAAGGCATTTCTAAAACAAAGACGCATGATATGACAATTCAGAAAACTGTGGAGCTTTGTCGAAAAACAGCTCGTTCTGAAGTTGTCAAATCAGTAATTTCAAGTACTCGTTTCAAGCAGCCAGCTGAAGTTTTGGCTAAATTAATTACTGAAAATGACATTGTTAAACGCGAAAATCGTTAGAAAAACGATTTGAACAACAAACAGCAAAATCCAAATCAGAAAGATTTCCAACGCCGAAACAACAATTTTAATGGCAGAGGCCGTGGAAATTAGAAATGTTACAGGCGATACTCAGCCTGGCACATCTGAGGCAGATGATCTGCCGAACAGCAGTAAGTTTCGAGAGACGAAGAGGTTTTTCGGATAGCCCGGAAGTAGAATACAAAGTATTTCAGTTCTCAAACATCTTGTCAGATTTCATAACCATTGACATCGAAAATCATTCGAAAAAGGTCATAGAACTAATTGACACCCAAGCTGACATTTCTATTCTAAAAAATTCAATTTTACCCACTAATATAAGAGTAGATACTAGCGAACATAGTTTTTATGAGAGGTATCTCAAACGAAAGACAAAAGTCTTTGGGATCCGCTTGTAGCTGCTCATGCATGCGCATACAAGCGGATACGCGACGCATTTGTGTACCGTTAGTATGCACTCAGCCGCTCAACAGACCAGTTGTTTCATAGAACACGGAGAATGCAGAGATGGCGCGTATATTTCGTCGCGTTTTACCCGAAAATTCCGGATAAATTTACCTCAATATTTCGTGAACAAATTTATCTGTAATAAACTCGCAATTGTGTGTATTATTGTAGTCCAATATATTGTCTTCATTTTAAATTCTAGAATCTTTTCAACGTTTCAATATAAATAAATGAATGCTAAGCTATATTTACAATTTTCATTTCAATTCGTTATTTTGATCGGCTGCATAATTGTAGTTCAGATCACGGACATCGAATTTTCGAACAAGTTTGAACGGTGTAGGTGTAGAGCTTATCATGGTATATAATTTAGGCCATCATGATCGACCATTCGCACCATTCGCACCATAATTGTCAAAATACTAAAAAAAATCGGTCTGATGCAAAATCGTCAAAATATAGAGTTATACTAGCCGGTTTTTATTACAACCACAAAAATTCAATGTCCGTGATCTGAACTACAATTTATCTTTAGGGGGCATCTCGATATCTTGTGCAAAAAAATTTGTTCCTTCGAAAATTCGATGTTCGAAAAAAATTCGAGCCTCATGGTCACCTAGATCTCGGTAAAAGCCCAAAATGAATTTTCGAACATTTTTAGGTTCGAAAATTCGAACCTCACGGTCACCTAGATCTCGGTCCATAGTATACGTGTGCAAAAATTGGTCCTGATTGGTGAAAAACTCTAGGAGGAGCATGCGACTACCGTATGCGACGTTACGCGCGTCGCATTAGGCTTAAGAATTGAATTAATAAAGTCACATGGACAATTATAATCAGTAACCCAACACGTACGGTTGTTTCATTAACTCTAATTGGCTCATATAAATCAATACATGTAATATATGACGAACTTGCCACAAGGAATAAAGGAATTTAAATAGTATGCAAAGCTATCAATAAATCAATAAAAAAAAATAATAATAAAAACGCAGTGACGGAAAATAACCGCATTTAGCACGGACAACGGCATGTACCAATGGAAAGTTTTACCATTTGGACTGTTGATTGCACCGAACAGTTTCAACCGAATGATGGCACTTGCTTTTTCAGGACTAAGTCCGGAACATTGTTTTTCCTACATGGATGACCTAATATTCATTGGATTTTCTGAAAATAATCACATTAATAATTTGGAAAAAGTCTTTAAAACGTGTAGAAGATACAATTTAAAACTAAATCCATTAAAATATGAGTTTTTCAAAACTGAAGTTGCATTTTTAGGACACATATGTAGTGATGAGGGGCTTAAGCCAGATCCAATTCCTCATGACAAAAGACGCTGTAAAAAGATTTTTAGCTTTTGCTAATTATTACAGACGTTTTAACGAAAAAATTGCAAAATTAACTCAACCATTGACATATCTCACAAAGAAAAGACTTCAATTTAAATGGACTGAGGAATTCAAAATGGCTTTCCAAAAGTTAAAACAAATTCTTTTATCTGAACCAATATTAAAATATCCAGATTTCAACAAGCCATTTAAAATATATGTAGATGCAAGTGATTTTGCATGTGGGGCGATTTTAACTCAAGAATATGATGGAGTAGACATGCCAGTTACATATATTTCAAGATCTTTCAAACAGCGTGAGCGAAATGAACAACTCATTGAAAAGGAGCTTTTAGCCGTACATTTTGCGATAACGGTATTGAGACCATACATTTATGGCAGGCATTTTATTGTCAAATCCGATCACAAACCACTAATATATTTGTATAATTTAAAAAATCCATCTTCAAGACAATCAAGAATTCGTTTAGATCTCGAGGAATACGATTTTGAGATGCAATATATGTTTGGTTTAGAACCAAATATATTTTGTATAGCACAAGGTATCAAAAGCATCGAAATCGAAGTTGAACGTAAGGTTTGGACAAAATAGCCTAAATGTATACAATCATCAATTGTACCAGAAGTAAGCGAACCCAATCAACCGTAGTTGATAGCGTGATTGATATTGGCCTGATCAAAGCAACCATGGAATTGGCCATAATTCACACGATGCATGATCGATCGTGAACTTGGGCAAGAAATTGTCCACTATGAATCGCTATGCATTGGTGAATTTGGAAAGCATGGGCTTGATCATGTAACAATACACGTGCAAGACGCAATACGACGTGGTACTTGGTAGCAACCATGAATGCGAATCGCTCTCGTTTTTTGTTTTTTCGCTAATAGAATGGTGTTGCATTTTGAATTGCAATGGAAAAGTCATTTTTTTTCAATTGTGATTGTTATTTGCAATATTATTGCACCAAGTGATTGTGATTCATCGGGATTGGAAGTTGTGGGTGGCGATTTTGTCACGCCAGATCTTCAGGAGACATTTTTTAAACACCAGGTTGCTGTAAGATATTACGACAAAATTAGATCTGTGTGTGGTGGTTCAATAATCGGACCATCAAAAATTCTAACTGCCGCTCATTGCATCAGCTCTTTTGAACCTGCAAATATATACGTTCGTGCTGGATCTCTGCAATGCAATGACAGCGGCAAATCCTTCCCTTTATAGCGATATAAACCAATTAGTGTCAGTTAAATTAGTGACCGTTGGTAATATGGAAAAGTATATCAACGAAATTCTGTTATTGTGGCATAAAAGTAAGATCGCTGGCTTTAATTTGAAGGAACATGTTATAGCATCCTTGATACTCGGTGGACTACCAAATGAATTTTAAGCAAAGATTTTGGGGATAGAAATCAGAATCGGGCGTTCAACCGGATGGGAGACTATTGTTGATTCGATGATATTTGGACCCAGTGATACAGCTACGGTTAAACTCCATTCATTATCGTGTGATCGGTGGCACGCATCCATCATTATAAAGGCAAACGGGCAAGCAGTTTTAACTAATTCTCATTAACTAATTCTGTAATTTAATTATATTTTAGCGACGATAATTGTAATATCGCCGCTGATATATATATTAGAGTTTTAGGAGAGCGAATAAAATACGTGTTGCTTCTTTGATGATTGATATAAGAGAGAGATTTTATTAGAAAGTAAAGTGTAAAATGTCATGTGAAATCTGGAATGTAATAGTGTGAAGTTGGTGACTACTTTCCAGTACTAACATGGAAAACCTTACAAAGTTCAATACATTACAATAATGAGGCTAGAGCGTTACCAAAAAATATTCAAGTTTTTGTAGGTTCACAAATATTCGGTGAAGCAGTACTTCATTTGGTTAGAGAATTAAGTACTCACCCATTATACGGGAGTTGTTTTCCGTGGGATTATGATATACGCAACATAAAGCTCCAAACTATCTGAATTAAGCAAAACGCGCTTGGGAGACCGCAGCCAGCGACTATCACGCAAAGCTTTATGCGGTCTTGAGAACCTTATTGGAACCATTATCTAGTTACCAATGATTCGTAATGCGTAGCATTTTTTATGCGTTTTTGGTTTTATTGTTTTTTTTTTTCTCTACTTTGTCCATTGATGATGTATCAACATAAAAATACAAACAAAACTAATCTTTGATTTAGAGAAACGAAACTAACTTTTTTGAACATTAACAATTTCAGTAATTTTCATTTTACGGCTACGTAAATGTTTTTATCCTGATTTTTATTTCAATTCAATAAACTGAGATTGAAAGACTGCAGCTAGCGACTATCACGCAAAAGCTTTATGCGGTCTTGAGAACCTTAATATAAAAATAATATTGATTTAGATACGATAACGCCCATGAATAGAACAACATCAAAACCGTTGAAATTAAGCAAACTGCAAAATTGCCCTTCACTTGCATTTGAACTCTTCAATTGAATAGAGTAGTCGGAATATACGGATTCTTCTGCAACTCTTGCGTTATCCGTGCGGATACATTGGAGAGCCACTAGAAACTCCTTTTATTCTTTATGCTCGCTCGCTCATGCCATTTCACAATGTGAGGCGACAATAGTGAACGTTTTGAGTCTGGTTCCGATTCTCATTTCGACCCTGAATCTGATCCAGATTCTGATCCAGATTCTGATCCAGATTCTGATCTAGATTCCGATCCAAGCTCCGATCCCGATTATGAGCCAAACAATGGTGAATGCAAATCCCCAAAACGAAAAATGCCGATAGCACAACATCTGTTGGAGAATGTCAGTAAATCTAAAGCAAGCTATCGAATTTGTGCGACCCTTTTGAAGGTAGGTGTTCAAATAACAAACCTACGCTCGGATAAATCAAATGAAATACTTTCATTATTGGCTGCTAGCAACTGCAAAGTTGTTATTCAATTCGATGGAAAGAATTGCAAGATGTTAAACCAGCGTCATTTGGGATCAGAGGAAAGAATTGTCGTCGTGTGCCACACAGAAAAAGGTGATGTTCCCTTAGGATTTTGTGCTGTAAATTCCAAAAGTGCTGCTGACTGCAAAGAGCCAATACTTAGAGTGATTGAAGACAACAATTTGAGCAATCGAATCGTAGGATTAGAATATGCGTTGAAATAGAAAGAGCTTTGAATGTTTGCTTGCTACATTTGATGTGTCGACATCACATATTTGAGGTCGTTCTTAAGGCGGTTTTCCAAGAAGTCTTTGGAGTTTCGAGAGCCCCGAGAATTGACACGTTTGATATTTTAAACGAAAATTGGAATTCCATTCAAAAAACCAATTATGCACCCATAAATCACGACAGACTTCTAGATCCATTAATTGAACAGTACGTCGAAGAAGCACAGCAAATCATCGGCAAGCATGTGCGAAATCATTGTTTTCGCAATGACTATGAAGAACTCAATGACTTGGTTCTAAAGTTTCTTGGAGTGAGAACAAAAAAATCGTTCAATGTTCCCGGTGCGACCACTAATGCACGATGGATGGCCCGTGCCATTTATGCAATTAAACTATACCTCTTTCGAGATCAAATCGAAATGGATCCAGATTTTGTGGTTTGTCTCGAACGATTTTGCTTATTCGTTTCACTTATTTACGTTAAGTATTGGAATCAATCTCCGAATGCAGCTGATGCAGCTGATGCATTATGTTTAATGATGTTGAATTCTTGAAAGAAATTGATTTATACCGCCAAATCGATACACAAATCGCCGCATTGGAAGCATTTCAAAGACATTTATCTAGGTACTTAAGTGATGAATTAATTGCTTTGGCTCTTTTTTCGGATAAAGTATCGCATCAAGATAAATTGGACATGTCTATAATGATGAGTGAGCGCATTGAGAATCGCTCGCACAACTCTGTTAGGTACAGTGATCCAATCAATGATTTTCAAAACTTGAAGTTGCAGCGGTTCATTTCAGCTAGATCCTTTTATTTGTTACGACTGCTCAACATTGATACAGATTTCTTATCAGAGGACCCGGCGGACTGGAACGATCTACAAGAATATCGTATTGCATAGAAAAAAATTCATGATTTAATCGTGGTTGTCAACGACAGTGCTGAGCGATCTCTTCAACTGGGAGCCAATCTCATTCGCGTTCAATCCGAAAAGAAATTACAAGAATTTATAATTAGTTCACAAGATGTATGCCTCTAGTGAAGTGAGTTAAAAATTAGCAATCATTACACAATTCACAATTATATTTTTCACACAACATTGTTCTCTTTTTGCAGACAAGTACAAATTGTTGACGGTAACATTTTGAAGGGTCAAAGACTAAAAATCAATGTTCATCACAAGAAAAATCATCAAATGCAATCACTTTTGCCATAATTTATATCTATAGAATTAAATAAAAGTATCCATGATTGATTCTCAAAACCATATTGTTGACATTTCGATTTGTTTTGGTCTTTGTTGAAGTTTGTGTGTGTGTTGACATGTATTCTGAACGAACAAACGTTTGTGTTCAAGTGTTTTAAGCAGTTCAAAGTGTCAAACCTTTCAAATGCATTAATTAATTGATTGACTATTTTGATCGCGAACCGGAATTTTTTGATAACAATTTTCTCATATTTGTGTTCAAACTTTCATCTATATTCAGGAAAAATTTGTTGATATTGAAAAAAAAAATTGTGGGACGGCCTAGTCCCCTTACAATTTTCTAGATGCAGAATGTAGAGATGAAATCATAAGTGAAGAACACTGGTTGCCCGATTGGATATTGGGTAATACATCTAAAACTATTTCAATAGCACAGCATCATACACATGTTTGTGGTGGTTCAATAATAGGAAAAAGAACAATTTTAACAGCTGCCCATTGTGTTGAGAAACGGCACATAGAATACCTTTCTGTAGTAGTAGGAATAAATAAACTCAACGATACACAAAACCACAACCGGTTTTGTGTCAAAATTTTTTACATTCATGAGGGCTATAAAAACGGAACAGACATGGCGATATTACATTTGTCGCGCGAAATAGATTTGAGTGATGACAGTCTGTACAGTCAGCCTTCGGTTGAAATCGTTAATGGGAAAGATGTTGACATCACAGAATTCCCCTTGGATTGTGACAATTAATTGGTATATGACCGTTTGCACGGCTTGTAATGACTGATGTGTGCGGAGCAACGATTATTAGCAAGAAATGAATATCAACGGCGGCCCATTGATGGGAGGTTACCTTATACGAGAGCAAGGACCAACTCGCCACTTTTGTGGGGAGAAAAAATCTACATACAAGGATCAATTCCACATCCCCTGTACAACCCAGACACAGCGCACAACGGTATTAAGCTAATTGAATTAAGTGAGGAGTTACAGTTTTCTAATCAACTAAAGCCAATTCGAATGGCATACGAGAATTTCACTGTAACGGAAGATCTGAACGTCAAAATTGCTGGATTTGGGCTTGAATGTGTGTGTTGCAAGACTGCAGCTAGCGACTATCACGCAAAGCTTTATGCTGTCTTGAGAACACCTCGTTGGAACTATTATCTAGTTACCAACGATTCACACAACGATTAGTAATGCGTAGCATTGTGGCAATCGAAAAAACTGGATAACTGATCGGCATATGGTAAGACAAGATAAGCGGCCCAATCAATTTATAACAATCAAAAAGATCACTTTGTTTAAAGTTTCTGTGTAATACGTTTTGGTTATCTTTTGATAAGAAATGAATATGTTACAAAATTAAAATAATTTTTTTAATCTTATTCAATGTAATAAGTAAAAATGTACAAATCATTAATGGCAACAAGACAAGCATCGAAATTTATCACTGCATGGCGTCAATAAATGTGGGAAACTGGTTTCCGTATTATGCTTGGTACACGTGTACGGGAGCAATAATCGGAAGCAGGTGGATGATAACGAGTGTCCACTGCCACGTAGACATTCCGTGGTGGTCGTCAAATTATTATTTTATTAGAGTCGGATCAAACGATCCCGAATCGCATGGTGATACGATAAACGTTAAGAATTAGATTAAACATAAGGATTACGACGCAGAAACATTTGATAATGATGTGGCGGTAATGGAATTAGTATCAGAATTTGGAGAATTTGCTGCATTTGGAGACACATGTGATGACTGCTGGACCAGTTCACAACTATACGAACTTATTCAAACAACACGTACACCATTAACATGTTTGGGTACAAATCTTAAAAAGTTTGATGATGAAGGAAAGGAAACGGTTATGTGCTGTCATGATGTAAATAAAAAATCCACAGGTTTGTACATTTGAAAGTTCATACTATAGACTTGATCAAGTGCATAATTTTTATTCACCGCCAAAGATTGGTTGAATCATAGTTTGGTTGTACTAACTACTACAACATGAATTTTTGTGTGGTGTGGTCAAAAAACTGCGATTGGAAGACTGCAGCTAGCGACTATCACGCAAAGCTTTATGCTATCTTCAGATCCTCGTTGGAACTACTATCTAGTTACCAACCAAAAGTTCTATTGAAGATTTTATCGTAGGAATGAAATTTGATAAAGAAACCGATAGAATAAATGCTCGCGTAAATAGTGCTGATTATCCATACTACGTTAAAATAAATGTAGACAAAGGATTCTTTAGTTTCAATGTAGAATCAGAGCTGTCCACGAACGTTCGTTCGTTCGAATTATCAAATTAGTTGTACAGGGTTGGCCATTTAAAGTGGAAGCATTTATTTCTGAAAAAAAAATTCGAAAAAAGTTTCAGAAACAAATTCGTGCTTGTCCACGTTAATCGGTATTGTAATTTTATTATCGTTAAAAATTTCTTCGTATAAGCTTTTGATCCACATTGCTTCCTGGATCGCTGTTACTGCCAACGCATATTCGCTCGCAGTAGATGATGAGGCAATTAATAATAATAATGGTTGTATTTATTTAGATTTCTCCATTTAAAACAGCGCTTTAAGTTTACATTTGATTAAAAATGTTCAATAATATACAATTTAAGTAAGTTTTGAAATTTGCTAAACGAGTTGATGTCCTTAATGTTTTTGGGAAGTGAATTGAATAGTTTTATGCCCTTATAAAAAAGAGAATTTTGACTACATGATTTAGTTACGTTAATTAATTCGATTTCATTGGCATTTCTCAATTGCATATTTTGGTTTGAGCGTTTATAAACTATTTTATCACTTAAATATTCCGGGGTTAGGCCCCTTGTGGTTTTATATATAAATAATAATGTATAAAATATAATTATTTGTCTTACACTCAATAGGTTCAATGAATTTAACATTTCATGGCTATGACTAAAACGGTTTTCATTTAAAATTTGTCTCAAACATTTGTTTTGAAGTACTTGTAAGCGATTTAAGTCGGATTCATTTGACAAGTATGTAATTGTTGCACAGTAAACAAAATGAGGTTGAATTAAGGATTTATAAATCGATAACTTTTGATCAGAGTTCAGTTCATATCTAAGCCTACTCAGTACATTTAGCTTTTGACCAACTTTACTACAAATATGGTTAATATTTTTAACAAAACTTAGTTTATCATCAATAATAGTCCCTAGATATTTTATATCATTTTCAATTTCTAGCTTTGCACCATTTATATAAATGCTAACACAACTTTTATCAATATTTTTATTCGAGATAATCATCACTTTTGTTTTGGTAACATTCAATTTGAGCTTATTTTGACAGAGTTTATTGTATAATATTGATAAATCCTCATTAAGTTTCACAACCGCCTCTGAAATTGAGTCAGCTATAATATACACAAGTGTATCGTCGGCGAACATTCGAGCTTTGCAGTATTTCAAGCAGTTTGGAATATCATTTATATAAATAATAAATAATAGCGGCCCAAGTATTGATCCCTGTGGGACCCCCAAATTGTTTGTCAATTCCTCGGAGACTGTTTCACCCATTTTAACGACTTGTTTACGGTTGCTAAGATAGCTAGTGAACCAATTAAGTGCTGCACCACAGACGCCGTATTTTTCAAGCTTGTTAATAAGTAAACTTGTGTCGATGGTTTCAAAAGCACGTTGAAAGTCCAAAAAGACTGCAATGATTGTTTTTGATTCGTTTTGAGCCTTTTTCCAGTCGTACAGCACCTCATTAACAGCAGTCTCGCAAGAATGTTTTCTTCGTATAAGCTTTTGATCCACATTGCTTCCTGGATCGCTGTTACTGCCAACGCATATTCGCTCGCAGTAGATAATGAGGCAATTGTTGGCTGTTTCTTGCAATTCCATACACGGCATATATAGCATATATAGCATCAACGACTACGCTTGCTGTGTATTTCTTATGGGCAACGTTTGTGTGCGATATGGTTTTTTAGCATGTAAAATATGCCGTGTGGAAAAGTATGATACCATACGTTTTTTCATATGAAATGTATGTAAATTGAGCAAAAGGTGGAGTTGTCTTAGCAATACACTTTTTTCTGAGCTTTCAGCGTTTGTTTACATCTTTTAAATGTGCACATCGATATTTTGTTCTGAAATTTCGCATTGAAAATGTTTAACAAAAATCATGGTGTTATACAGCACATAATCCATGTATGAACTCTAGCTCTCACATGTATTTTAAATAGTTCAGCATGCCAATGCAAAGAAATACTTAAGATGAACAAAATAAAAAAAACACACTGCAAACGAAAACACTTGTGTGTAATTAGATTTTATATTACAGATGTATCCGATTATCGATAATTGAACAATTCCATTCGGAATTAATTGAAATTAGATATTTTATCGATTTGCATGAACAGAGAACGTTTTAGATATGAAAGTCTAAGAAAATTTAATTTTCTTTCCATCGAAAATTTAATTTTCTTTCCAAATATGCATATGTTTTATCGATACAATTCTCATAAAACTTAAACTAAAATTTCATGCAATGGATCAAATCTGAACAATGATTGCATACCAGTCTTGTGTTAATATTTCATTAGAACAGTTCAAAAAATCATATCAAAGTGAAGGGAAAATGCAAGTTATTAAGGTGATCTGTTTCATCATTTTCGCTTCAATATTTTTAATCGACACGAATAACTGTATCATCATCGAGATCCCCCCTGATGAACTTGACCAAATTGGGGCAATTTTGCTGCAAACATATATGGAGCTTCCTGGAATAACAACAAGATCGCTAATACCTAGAAGAAGAGCAGCAATTATCATAATGGTTAAAAAAATATCATGCAGAATTCTAAAGCTTCTAGGAATCCTATTTACATTGGTTGGTGCAAATTTATTAACAACAAGATTGGAGCCTTTTGCCATAAATCCGAGAGTCGAATCCGGGCTTGTAAATATCACATCAAAACCATTTACTTCAACTCAATTGGTGGACAGCTCCATTATTAACACCCCACGGGAAATGTCGGTGAATTCCAGACTCGATGCACACTCACACAATCACACAAACTGACCTCGCTCACTCACTCACTCAATCACACACTCACTCACTTGATTCACTCATGCCATTGCATACACGCATGTATATGTAGCTCCACTCGAACGGAGCCCATAAGAAACACACAGCAAGCAGAGCTGGTGATACGGCGATCGTGAGAGAAAGATAGCGATCCTACACACGATCGTTGCCCATATGAAATACACAGTAAGCAGAAACGCTGCACACTCACACATTCACACATACACGAAACATGCATTCACACATACACAAAAAACAAGTTTTGTACATGACGTCAGAACTGGTTTTTCAATAAGCCCCGCCCCCCGAAAAACCGGTTTGGACGAAATGTACAAAACTATACTACTTTCCTTTAATTACTTTTCCGCACACCACGTGATGCGTAAAAGTATTGCGATTGGCCAAAATTTGAGAAACCCCAAAAATGAGTTTTCTATAAGTTTGGAACCCATAGAAATGCAGTGGAACCGTTTTTAGCTCATGTTGATGTGGGGCTGTGGCACGTTGTCCTTTGTCCGCCGTCCTTTGTCCGCCGTCCGTTGTCACGTTTTTTGTTACCACGATAGCTCAAAAACGACTCCACCGATCGATTTCAAATTTTCACAGTTTTTTGGAAATTATTAGACTTAGATCCTATCAAATTTTGAGCAATATTGGTATAGCCGTTTCGGCGCGCCATGCTCTCAAGTGAATATACGTTTATTGCCCTAAAAATGCCATTTTTATACGAAATTACCACAAATAAGCTTAATAAATGTTTTCTGCTAGCCGATTTGACTTTTCTGGGCCAAACTATATTGGTTCTGAGATTCCTAAATACAATCATTCCATCTTTGATGTGAAATTTCTCAAATTTGCAGCCAAAATAGACAAAATTCATAAAATTAGTAAACGTACGCCATACGCAAAATTGTTTACCAATTTGAGCTCAAATCCAATCTTTGACTCGTGGATCACTATTAAAAATGGTTTGGACTTCATAGCACTAAGTTCTATTCCATCAAGTTTTGAGCACTATTGTAGTATCCGTTGAGGCACATGACCGACTCAAGCGAATGTGGTTATTTTGCTTGAAAATTCAATTTAATATGGAAAGTACCGCGAATATGCGTACTAAATGTATTCCGCGGGTCCTTTTGACTTTCCTGGGATAGACTATATTGGTTCTGAGATTCATAAATATAATCATTCCATACATGTAGTGATACAATAGATTGGATTCAGAAAATAGGTGAAACCACTGATTTTTGACTCACTGCTCCGAACCCATATAATCTGCTTATTTTTTTAGAAAAAATGGTCTAAATGAAATTTGAGGCCGATTTGATGATGTTTTCTTGTAATTTCAATATGTTTACTTTCACATTAAAACTAATTTTACAAAATCACTTGATGGTTAAAAGTGCGGAAAAGTAAGCCTTACGCATGTAAGCCCATTTATATATCTTAGGATTCTCTTAACTGCTGCCCAATGTTGAATTCCAGGGTTTTGGTTATATCTACATAAAAGGTTAACCATAGGTGCTGACGAGGGTCCCCAGGCCTCAGATTACCCCCCCCCCCCCTGAAGATCGACTTCAAAATTACCCCCTTAAAATTTCTGGAAATTGGCAAATTACCCCACTCATTTTTCTTTCATTCGAATGGTCTGTTCTGTGTTTTAGAATCGAAGTCAAAAACTTTAACAAAAAAAAATTGAACGAAGAAAATGTGAAGCACAATCAAATATATATGTATGATGTAAACATTCGACATGTTCGATCATTCGAACGCCATATTTTTTTCGATTCTGTTTTCTGTCAACGTATGAAGGAATATTTTGTGACTTCAAAACACCGAATTCGAACAAGCATAAATTATCACTACACAATATGATGACTAAACACATGACGACAAAATGAATTAAACTATTTATGCGTGTTCGAATACATACCGCCGATAGTTTGGAAAAATTTGCAGCTGCTAAATACGCAGCACAGTTTGTGAAAAATGGTCATCTGAGATCAGATGATCCACAATATCGTAAAACTAAAGTGGTTTCATTGTTAGAAGACGACGAGAAAGAGAAGAAATTTTTGCCGAAATTATCGTTCTTGTAAAGATTCTCATGATACGGTTAGAAACTAAATTTGAGCCGAACATTCATACAATTTAATTACAATTTAAATGTGAAACTACATATTAATTTTGAATAAACTGACTATTTCTTCTTTTACACTCATAATTTTTGGACATTTAGCTTAACTCATTTAAATGTTACCCCCTTAAAATTCTCTAGAAAAATTGAAATTACCCCTCCGATTTTTCATGAAAATTTTGAAATTGGTTTGCCCGCCAGAACAGAACCAATTGGTTAACTCGCTGGCAAAGAGTTCAGCAAATGACACAATATTTTTGGAAAAGATGGCAGGCCGATTATTTGAATCATCCGGCAAAGTGGCAAGTTGGAACAGTAATTGATACGCATCCGGGAGATGATAATTTCACGAGAGTGGTATCGCCAAAGGTCCATTTCCAAAAGATGATTCTGGCAAAAGTATTAGTTCAAATATGGTCATAGCTGTTGGCAAGATCACAGATTACCACCCCCCCCCCTCGATCCTCGATTGAGCAATTACCCTGGAATTTTGAAATGAGGCCACAGAAGTTTTGAAATTACCCCCTACAATTTTCGATATTCTGAAAAGTACCCAACAAAAATTTCCTTCCATTGACTATATAATATAGAGTTAATTTTGTGTGCAAAATTACCCCTGTAATTTTTTCTTTGCAAAGAACATGTTAAATACAAGGAAAAATATACATTAAATAATGATATTTTGCGTCTTCATCCAAAACTTTGTAACGATTCACACGTTATCACAGTTATTTTTAACTTCACTCGTATAATATCTGCATCAAGTTCATTCCGTTCAAATTTATATCAAATAAAAAAGATTTTTTTCTTTTGGAAATTCTATTTTTAACTATATGAAAAAAAAACATTATCTGTTTCATTCATATCATTTCATTCGCTTCGTATTTAAATGAATTGCAGCCGTACCAACCATTCAGAAACGATTTGTATACAGAGCCGAATAAAGAATTACGTGCAATCGTGGTTTGTTACATGACTCTAACGGTAATAATGGATTTAAAGATTACGCGTTATCAACACAACAACCGATCGTTAAAGGAAATGGTGACATTGAATCGCAATTAAAAGAATACCAAATGGATCTGGTCGTTTACACTCGTGATAAAGCGTGTGACAAGTGTGATCTATTTGAAATAATTCACGAAGGATTTGTGTCAAAAAAATATGCTCTTCGTGAATTCAACAGGAAAGAAAGTTCGAATAAAGTGGACATTTCTTTAAACCGATGTGCAGTCGAAAATTCAGGGTTTCTGCCAGAAAAATTTAAACTGGGCAATCCAACACCGGGAAGTGATAACGACTGTAATGGACCCCATTTTATTCTCGATGACCATATTTTGGATGTTATCAATCCAGTGAATACGCAGGTATCTTACATTGATGATTTTGCCGATTTGAATGGCGAAGGAAGTTCAAACCAATGTACATCATCCATTCCAGCGATCGATTTGAATCAAGTTAATAAGACACGCATAAGAGAAGCAGTCAGTCAAGCGAATGATACCGCTCGTAGAGACGTTTGTAATGTATTATTGCTTAATCCTGATGGTGGAAATACGGGAATAGAAGTCGAGCGAGAAAACAATAGAAAAAGGCGTATCAGCAATGAAAACGATTACTCCGAAGAACTAGAATGGAAAACTATGTCATACTTTCAGCCGCAATGGATTCAACAAATTAGATCTCATCAATCAAATCTGATAACAAAAAATCTATAAACGAGCATGCGAAGTGTTCTGGTCATACGACGATCATTCAAATGCTCGAAGAAAAAAAAGCCAAAAGGTTCATTTTTCATAGAATTTTTTGCAAACATACTACAAACAATCAATTTCACATTTTGCTTACATCTTATATAGATTGCGTGTGGATTTTGAAGCTATACAACGAAAAGAAGACGAAGCAAACGAAGGCATTTTGAAAGTAACAGCTGCAATGTTAAGAACAGTTTTTGTGGAGATAAAAAAAGAATATACCCTTCGATTCCCATTCTAGTCTAGTTTCACTCCAAAAAATGCATGGAGTTAATATGGGCTTCCACCACTATGAGAGGTGCGGTGCCGTAAATATGATGGAATCTATGAGTAATCAGATGCACAAACAATTTATGCGTCATATGCTTTCTAAAAATTCTCCATTCTCAATCATTATTGATTGCTCCACTGACTCTCAAGACAACAAATTTTTGATCGTTTATTTCCAAATTTTGGAAAATAATATTACCGTTGTATATTTTCTATGGATTAATTGAAGCATCATCTGATGTCACTGCAAGTGGTCTCTACAAAAGCATTTCAAATACTTTCAATTCAGAGGAAAGAGCTTTCAGTAATTATCTGAAACACAATCTAGTTGCATATGCTTCGGATGGAGAAGCAGTCATGGCCGGACAGCAAGGTGGCCTAATTAGCATTTTTCGAAAAAATTCAGATAATTTCATATATGCAGTCCATTGTATGGCACATCGCCTAGAGTTAGCTATTGAAAAAGCAATGAAGAAAGTTCCATATTTCGATAAATTCGAAAAATTCATTAATAGACTTTTCCAATTCTATAATTTTCACAATAGCAAAAGGAAATCACATTTAAAAGAAACTGCTGAAAAGATGAATATGAGAGTGTACGCACTTAATTACATTTATCATACGAGATGGATATCTTCGGAACTGCAATCGATCACTAATTTGAAAAAAAAATGTGGGAAGTATTAGTACAAGACTTAGAACTTCTGTCACATGACATGAACTACGATCCAAAAGCTCGAGATTTAGCTAAAGATTTATTCACGGAAATCAAGGGGAAATCAAACATTTCATATCTGATATTTTACATCATTTAAGCTTCTGGTCACTTAAGATGCAGCAAAGAACAGCATTGCTGGTTCGACAATTCCACACGAAATCGAACAATTTTTTGTATGATGGGTCTCCGATTTGGTTTGAGCATGCTATTAGTTTCTTATTTTTGTTAAAAAATGAGATAGCCAAAATATTAGCTCATTCTGTAGACTGGTTTTCTGGCCAAGACTATCGAATTTTTCGATTTTTTTTTTGAAAATACGTAAACACCATAACATTAGACCAAACAGAACTTTGTAACCCGTAAATGGATTTTTGACATCAGCATATCCCTGGATAGGTATTGAAGTGCTCTATCATAATAATATATGATCGGATACCTCCGGGTACATTGGGTACATATTTTTCATTTTCAAATCTTCAAACGCAAAAAACTCGAATTGACGTATATTTTTTTCTCATTTTTTTCTTCCAAAAAGTTTTGTCTTTTCATTCTGCGTCAATCTTAAAATGTAAGTCACTCGGTCCCAGGTGTCAATTTTTAGCTCCTTTGGCTTAAAAATCAAATTTCACCCATTTTTTGAGGGTTTTTCGCTAAAATTTGCAATTTATATGCAAACTATGCTTGCAAAAACTGCTAAAATTATCTATAAATTTAATTTTCAATCATTTAAGGCTCATATACTTGCATATGTTTAACAAAAATAAGAAACTAATAGCATGCTCAAACCAAATCGGAGACCCATCATACAAAAAATTGTTCGATTTCGTGTGGAATTGTCGAGTAAAATTGCAAATGATTTAACTTGATTACAGATTAAAACTACAGCCATTTCACTTTAATTCATGGAATGTTCATTGCTCACATCTCACTGATATATTCACACTTTTTTTTATTCTAACTCAACTGAAAATTCATTGTAAATATAAAAAATGTCTTAAGAATATTTTCTGGTTCAGATTCATTTACTCGGAAATAATATCGTCGTCATATAAAGACCAAAATTACGAAGAACGGAGTGCTATGAGCAGTTCGAAATACTCAGCAAAAGGAATGCTTATCAACCAGAAACGAAATTGTTTGTCTGTTTTTTTTTCTCTCTTTCTCTCAAACTGAACAAAACAGTGCGCTGAAAGTTGTATGGTTGTATTTTTTCGTTCCTCTTTTCGTTTGCTCATATACGTCTCTATGCTATTGACTGAACATATCACTCGTTGATACACACTAGTGCGCTGAAAGTCGTATTGTAATGCATGTGTAACGTAGGCTTAAGCGCAGAACAATGTAAGCGCTAGCGTGAGCGCGCTAAGTTCATGCAGCAATTAAAACGTTAGTGTTATACTTCTCCTCAAATAAACCACTTGTGATGTTTCAATTATCCTTATTAGCATATGCAAAGAATGCAGTAACACTCAAAGTAAGTTAATCAAACCTTATATGGCGACCAGCAAAGCAAACGAGTAAGATATAAAAAGAAAACCGTGAATTAAATAATAGAATTTAATGAATTAAGTCATTAGTGTGAGAAAAAAAAGGACGATATTTGAACAATTCAGTGAAATTAGTGAAATACACTGGTGAAAAAAAAACACACGACGATATTTCAAAAAAAAAAACTCTATTTGAAAAATATACAGTGTTTTAATAACAATGGGAGGAAGTTCGAGTTCAGAGAAACGCAAAGAATTGGACAATCGCGGAGTTCTAAATGGTAATACAATTAAAAACGAGATAGAAATTGGCCAGATTGACAATAGAATTTCGGTGTTAGAGTATCTCGTGGGTGTAATTCTATTTTTGATGATTTTACAAATTGTATTAAAATTCATAAGTATGATCAAAAAGCAAACCAAAAAAGAAAATGACAGAAATCGGCGGCTAGACATCATTTTGCCACGTACAAACGTTTAAAAAAAAACACACACATTTTCCAACGAACAATAAATTGTCATAGTTGTGTGGACAAGTGAACTTATCTAGAAAATAATAATCAACAACAAAACTGCATACGCCGACCAAAGACTACTCTATGTGGTGGGAAGCAGATTTGACATCAATAAAACAAGGAGGAAAAACTCTTCAGGAATACTACGATAAAATTAATCAAACCTTAAATATGGTCATAACTAAGATTGTTAACAAAATTAACGGGCTTGACAACAATGATGGCCTATTAAAACAAATTCAACTACGTACTAATTTTCGTTTGAATTTCAAGACGTAAAAATAATGGTTCATTTTCTTACAGTGGAAGGTGGGGATTCGAGAGGAGGTCTAACCATTGAAAACTAGTGAAAACAGAAACGAACTTAGAAATCCCGGCTTATTTTAGTGCCATTCCATATTACCATCAATGGATCCAGGATACAATCAAGAACAATTCAGATAATGCTTATGCATGACACACAGGTTATAGAGAAATAAAAACGCTGGAAAAAGTTCGTGTTTATTAATTGGAACTTCTTTAATTCGCCAAAAGTCATTGAAGGCAACATTTTAGCCTTGCGTCTCGAAAAGGGACATTTCTCCAATTTTCCTGAACAAGCTGAAAAGCTAGCTGAGGCTTACAGATGTAGTTTAATCGTCGAAGGAATTTCTAAAGCAAAAGCACAAGAAATGACAATCGCTAAAACAGTTGATCTGTGTAGAAAAACGGCAAGATCCGAATTAGCCAAATCAGTATTGGCTAGCGCATCATTTGAGTAACCAAGTGAGTCAATAAATATTTGGTCAGTCTAAGACCAGCGTTCAACAAAGCAGCATTACTTTTACTCATACCCTTACTTTCATCTATTGCAAATGGTTAATTTTTTTCAGGTACTAATTTCTGCGGAAAGGATAATGTTGCCACGAACTTAACTGATTCAGGCTGGGATGTCGGTACCGATTTGTGTTGTAGATCACATGACTCCTGCGGGCAATATGTATTGTCAAGACACGTATATACAAGCTCACCTCGCAGATAGCGACTTTTATTTTATTTTTAAAAACATTTGTTGCCAACAGAATCGCTGCAATTCAGCACAAAACCACTGATTTTGGCTTTGTATGGAGTTTGGTACCGATTGAAGAAAATCCGGCTGACCAAGCTTCCAGAGGTGTAACACCATCCAAATTGCAAAATTGCAAATTGTGGTGAAATGGTCCAAACTGGTTAACACAACCAGAGAAATTTTGGCCAAAATCAGTACCAATTCCAACTTGAAATGAATGAGGACGTCTTGTCTAAAGTGAAGTTAATTTCTCACATTAAATTACGTGAACCACTGCTACATGGCAAGTGATTCAAATTCAAATCAGACGGCCAAATGACATTCCCCTTGCTTGAAAGCTATAGTAACTTCACAAAATTGCAACGAGTAGTAGCATATGTGTTGAAAGCTCTAAATAACATGAGAACTCAAAGTTCATTTGAACCGCTATCATTGAAAGAACTCCAAAACGCTAGTCGACGGGCTTAAGTAAATATTGATCTATTGATTCAAATGACTTCTTTATTCAAATGTTATAGTCATAATGCTTAAGGTTAATTTTATTAAATAAACTGCGTTTAGAAAACGCACAGCCAGCGAGTATCACGCAAAGCTTTTTGCTGTCTTGAGAACCTTGTTGGAACTACCATCTAGTTACCAACTATTCACACAATTTATAAATATATAGTAGGGTGGGTCGATTTATGAACAATTGAGTGAAAAACGCGCGCTCAGGTCTCAAATTTTTTCTTGTGACATCCCAATTAAAACGCCATCGACCGTATGTTGATATCTTTTGTGGGTCCCTCGAGAGTCAAATTTTTCGGAAAAATGCCAAAAAATGGCATTTTTCATACATGTTATATCACCGTTAAAATAGTCTCCCGCCCACTCCGATGCATTTCTTTGATTTATATCGACAAATAATATTTTATATCCATAAAAGTATTTGTCAATGGAAGAATCTCGTGAAAATCAATTTTTTGCTTTCATTCATATAATCATCGTTGTCAATACAGAAATCTTTTTTTTCTTCAAAATAAAATATTATTTGTCGATATAAATCAAAGAAACGCATCGGAGTGGGCGGGAGACTATTTTAACGGTGATATAACATGTATGAAAATGCAATTTTTTGACATTTTTCCGAAAAATTTGACTCACGAGGGACCCACAAAAGATATCAACAAAGGGATGATGGCATTTAATCGGGATGTCACAAGGAAAAATTTGAGACCTGAGCGCGCGTTTTTCACTTAATTGTTCATAAATCGACCCACCCTAATATATAGTCGTTAGGTCGTATATCAACAACAAAAGAATGGACACACGATGAATTCCAATAGGCTTAGTAATTATTTTATTCATATGAAGTGTTCGATTTTTCTTTAGTATGCTAGGAATGGAAAGAGACAAGTTTTTTTTTCGAGTGGCCGGAACAGTCTAGATATCTAGACATTCATCTTTTGCTTAAGCTGTGAGTTAATAATTGCACTAAATAATGCTTCAAACACTGTAAAAATATGAGATTCAACTGAAAATGGACCTATACTTGTTTGTACAGCTGTATTAATAACGAAACGTTTTTTACTTTCCGCGAAACACTGTTTTTACTATGAGAGCACTAGTAATGAAATAGAAGTCAGTTTGTTAGAGTTGGAGTCATTTGACACCGAACTTCAAAAGACATCAAGAGAATCAATAATTAAATTTAAATCCAGTGTAATCGGAGTTTTTCTTTAATTATCGAGTTTTTGCATAGTTAACTTTCATCCTATTGAAAGACACTCGCTTAAAAGTGACTCCCAACGACTAAGTACTCAGAGTTCTTTTCTTATTGATTGTTGATCATTCCGTACTAGTGTAACGTTAATTCATGCCTAACCGCGCAAGAATAAACATGAGTTCATTTAATGTGATTTGTAATTTTTGTTTCTAATAATATTAACTGTGTGCATTCAGCCTTCGGTTGAAATCGTTAATAGGAAAGATGTTGACATCAAAGAATTCCCATGGATTGTGACAATTGATTGGTATATGACCGTTTGCACGGCTTGTAATGACTATGTGTGCGGAGGAACGATTATTAGCAAGAAATGAATATTAACAGCGGCCCATTGTGATTCTAGTAAACGTTTGATAGAACGTTACCTTATACGAGAGCAGGGACCAACTCGCCACTTTTGTGGGGAGAAAAAATCTACATAAAAAGATCAATTCCACATTCCCTGTACAACCCAGACACCGCGCACAACGGTATTAAGCTAATTGAATTAAGTGAGGAGTTACAGTTTTCTGATCAACTAAAGCCAATTCGAATGGCAGACGAAAATTTCACTGTAACGGAAGATCTGAACGTCAAAATTGCTGGATTTGTGTTTGAATATGAGTGGTGTATTTTCAATGATGATCTAAAGAAAGCTGATTTCACAACTTGCGATCCGATACGATTGAGTGTTTAAAAGACAAAAATAATGTGACAAGTTTAGATTTACATCTCGTACATCACTGGAAATGTTTTATATGGGAAAGATATGGTATCGGAAACACATCTTTTATTATTGTAAGTCAAATTCAAACAGTTTCAATTTCAATGGGCATATATTTTATTCTATTTCCTATTAGGATTAGCTCAATGTATTGACTGGAATATTCAACTGAAATATTCTTGTTTACTATTACTCTCTCTTCTATTGACAGACACTGGATACAGGTGGTTATCTGGATATATGGGTGTACACTACCAGTTCCTTTTATGCTGTCCAAATTGGCAAATTATTAGGAAACTCATTAAAAAAAAATACATTCAAGAAATTTAGACATTCATTTAATCGGTGAGTGAATAAATGATATTTTTGACAAAAAATTCGGATTGAAATTTAAATCCATGTTTCGCTATCTCTTAAGCTATAAATTAAAATATATTTCTGTTCAATTTCGATTTAAAAGAACATCGATTAGAGGATTTTGTGTTTAAAATGTAGACGCACTGCACAATATATTGTGGCTTGACTACGGAATGCCGCCACTGCTCAAAAGACTTTAAACATGAAAAAAAAGCACATTTTGTTATTGTTTTTGTTGCTAAATTTCTTGGACTGAATCATAATAAGAAGGTAGAAATTACTTGTCTCCGCCAAATATAGCCGTATTTTTCATTGAAAAATGTGTTTTTCTTGTTCAAAGGCTTTTGACCAGTACTGTACGTGAATTGTTATGCCATTCCTAAAAATGAAGGAATGAAAATTCCATTTCCAACATGACGATGAGAAAAGCTGTCTAAAAAAGCTTGATTACTTGATTGAATGCTTCACTAAAGTTTCAAAAACAACAAACGAATAATTTTATTAAAAAACTTACATATTCGTTTTCATTTGTCAGCTCACAATTGCTTCGATTCACTGGCGATGTTCACTGTTCACTCTCGTGGCTGATCCTCGTTCAATCTGAAATTTAATAATTCAGGCTCTTAGTTTCAGTGTTCATATATCAAATTGTCAATTTTCACATAAAATTAATTAATTCTGCGATGCAAGGAGGATTGGTGTCAACCAATAGAAAAGTTCTATTTTCGACGGAAAACTAAAAAAAATAGCAAAATTAGCACTATTAAAATCGCCATATGAATAGCATTGCCATTTATTTCTTTTGTTTTTATGGAAAATTGATTTTTCACGAAATTTTACGAAAAAATATCAATTCAAATTAAAGTTTTTGGTTGTGATTCTTGAAAAATATCAACATGACACAAGCCAAATCGATGATACATGTGCTCACAAAAATAATAAATCGTTTGCATAACACTAAACACACTCATGCTAGCGATGCATGATGATTCGTTGCCGTAAGAAATGGATTGAAGCAATTAGAGATCTTTATAACGGTACATTTTCGGTTGCTCTCCATTTGAATTACAATGTATGGCAATGTTATTCTTATGGTGAAAAAACTTCAGAAAAAAACTAGCGAAACATGCAAAAATTAGATCCGTGTCATTTCCCCCATGATAGCAATTTATTATCAGCTCGATTTGAGTTACTCAATACAACTGAATGTTTGATTAATGAACCGAAAATCAGATAAGGTGTTCAGAGCCGTTTTTTCACCAATCTAGTGCGTTTTTTTCACAGTAGTCCTTCATTGATACGAATATCAGTATGCGATGTGATTAACGTTTGCATCCAGTTGGTACGCAACAGATCAGTAAAAAAACTTCTGTGTTGCTTTGTATTTATTTCCACTTCTTTTTCACTCAAATCAATTAAAATCACTTCAGATACCGCAAATTAACATTTGAAATGGTCATTAAAGCGAAATACACATGTAAACGTACACAATCATCATCATCCAAAACATAATTTGTCTCATTCGTAACATTCGAGAATATATTTAGCACATTTGTACCACATTTTTCGTTTTGTGTCATATCATAGATTTAAAAAAAAACACATCAAACTTGTTTATTATAAATGTTGTGGTTAAATACGTTTGAAGCATCTATTCATGAGTTAAACCGCTTTTATTTTTAACTGCGTTCATATGACCTATTTAGACAAGTCTCTTAGAATATAATTTGCATTCACTGAGTGGCGTAAAGTAGATCGCGAAATAACTTCAACTTTCGATATTCAATTGGTTACTCTTTACTTGGTTACTCTTTGCATACACGAACTCATTCATTGTTAGAAAAAAAATCAGTTTCCAAAAAAAAAAAAATCATTTAGAATTCATTGAAAAGAACTTTATTCTGTCGTCACACTCAAAATTTCACAATACGCATCAAATAAAACACACATTCACTCGGCCATTATTCCATTTGCCCGTTTCGAATTCAAAAATACACTTTTTTTCTTATAAAAGCGAACGATTTATTTAATCAAAAACACTTTTCACCAACAGCACTTTTCGGCAAAAACGAAAATCATTTGAAATGAAATCTGGAATCAATGGCGCTAATAAAACTGAAAAAAAAATAAATAAATTTCAGCTTGACTTGGGTTTTACTCTAGTTCAGACGACGTTCTTCAACTAAATGAAATGACATCACTTTCGGTTTCAGTAAAGCGCAGCAACAAAGAGATGTGTATGAGTTTGCGAAAATTCACCAATTCACATGTTAACATTTGAATAACTCATATATGTTTGTCTCATTCACATGGCTCTCTGAACGCTATGAATAGAGAACAGTATGTAACCAATACGTAACGGGGCTATTGAATTGACTAGTGTGTTATAGCGGCGAACGATGCACGGAGTAAGTAAAGAAATATGAGCGAGAGAGCTGTTGTTGCTTGTGCAAAACGCGAGACACCGGCTTTTTCTCTATATTCTTATTCATTCATATAAGTAATACACACGTCTATATGCGTCTGAATAAGGCACCAGCACCAGCTCAACAAGTATTCTCTACTTTCGAGATTTTCGATATTCACTTTCCGTTTCATTTGGATATTTATCGAATTTTTTTTCGAGCAACAAAACTTATTTACTTCCGAAGAATGCTTTGGAACTGGTATCAATGTTATTCTCTTCAGTTAAATGACTAGTTAAGATTTTGCGTTCGTAAAAATATTATGTCTAAGTATTTACTATCTCATTGTGTGATTTTAATACTGATCGTGCGAAATGATTTTGTTTATTTTTGTTTGTTACAGTTTTATTTCGTTTTTGATGTCGATTTTTTGTTGAAAAATTTCACATTCATTCTGGAACAAAAAAAATTATTTGACTGAAAAAACGTGTGAGCAAAAAAAAACGAATTTCAAATTAAAATTCAAGTTTGAACAAATCAAATCCAAACAAAAGTGTGTTTTTTCAGTTGCCCGATCATCAGTTTAATTTTATACCAGTCTGTAAATTTGACAAAGGTGCGGTTTCAAATAAATGCGTTTAATTGTTGGTGTAATTTGCTTACGTTCACACATTTTATCGCTTTTAATTCTGAAGAAACATTAAACTGTGTAAAAAAAATGCATTCGATGCGAACAAATTGACGCCGTGAACCACACATCACCAACACACATTCATATTGCTGATTCGAGACATAAATTCTTCATCTTGTGTGTATTATGAAGCATATTTGAGCACATATAGAGATTATAGTCTTGATTCACATCGGACTGGATCAGAACAGTTTCAGATAACGTTTTCTTTGCCGGATTGAAATAAAATGGACAAATTTTGATAATTTCCATATTAAAATATAGCGTCGAAAATCGTTGCTTTTCTATACGTGCTTCATTCAAATACATACGAGTGAAACCAAATTATTCATCAATACATTCATTTGATTCCATTCATACCGTAATGAGAGATAAAAACAAATTTCACTGTGTGAAATAAACGGCGAAATTAGCTTCAATTCAATGCAAAATCCAATCGATTTTAATGTACTCAAAGTTAAAATTGTTCAGTAAAACTTACACTTAAATCTCGTTCCATACGTCGCATCACATATACACTGGAGCGTCTTCATATATTTGAACGTTTCCAAACACTGTGTAAGGCTAACACTGTAAGCACTTTTAATGAGATTTATATATGAAGTCATCAAATGTTCACTATATTCCAAAAAATCTGACAAATATTTTCGATTGTTAACAAACTTATGGTCAATGCTCATTTCATGCTTTTTTATCAATTCAGAAATAAATTCAATTCACACTATTTTATTCACTTGACCAATTCATTCATATGTAAACTCAACACCACCATTTTTTCCGCGTTTTTAAAATTGAAATCTAGAATTCATGGCTACCGAATGAGTTTAATGTATAAACAAAAATTGGACTGTAAGCCTATCTAGCCCGGTTAGCCATCGCTGGGTGCAATATTTGCACAATAACAATTTACATCGCAGATTTTTTTTTTAAATTTTTTTACTTGAAACGAACTGGACAATCCAACGGTTTTTTTTTCTTCTAAAAATGCATTTCAATTAGTTACGAAATAATCTATTTGGAAAACAAAAAAACCTTTGGGAATTTTCCACTTTGTTTAACTTTAACGTTGTCCTCTGCAGCTCAGAAATCGGCTTTATTCACAGTCAAGCGATGCACTTCAACTAAATAAAATGACGTGACTTTCAGTTACAGTAAGTCAGAGCAACCAAGACATGTGTGTGTGTGTGTATGAGTATGCGATAGAGTGCAAGTACTCACATGCGAATATTTAAATAAACTCATATTTTTGTCTCGATCGCGCGTCTCTCTAAACGCTATAAACAGAGTGTAACATGTAACCAATACATAGCGAAGCTATTGAATTTAGTTGTCTGTTATGGTGGCCAACGGCGTACAGAGTAGATGAAGAAATACGAGAAATGAAGCCGTTGTTGCTTGTGCAAAATGCGGTAGACCGACTTTTTGCCAATAGGCAATTTTACACGAAGTCGCGCAATAAAAATTGCAAGTTATGTGTATAGATATTCACATGCATGTGAGTATGCATGTATAAACGAATATACGCTTGAATAAGGCACCATATAAAAAGTACTCATTCTCGGTGTGCATTACATACAAATGCAATTCATATTTTAAATAATTTTTATTCGTCTTGTTTGAGACAATTTAATTGCGATTTGAAAAAAAAACAATATTCCAAATTGATGCTTGTTCAACAGAAGAGACAGTATCAGGACTAGTGGTTTAAAAAATGATTTAAAAATAACTCGCCTTAGAAATGGTGCCATTTCCAGTAGAAATATCTCAAATCTAACGCTTCATTCGATGTTGAAGTCACTGAAAATGATGAAATCATGTAACAAACAATTGCATTTTAAACACTCAAAATGACAGCCAAGAAATTCGAAACGGTCGTTGAAATGAAATTCAAAACCATCAGCAAACCCATCAGCAAAACATGTTGACATTGAACATTGGAAACACTTGAGATATTTCAGAGTAACGATATGCATAATGTCCATTGCAATACTGCACTTGCATTTTATGAGGCGTATAAACGAAACATCAGACTGAGTGAGTGAGAATATGTCGAGTTCAAATCAGGTAAAATTTGCTGAAATGGTCTATGGAATAGAATTCAGAGTTTTAAGTTGATTTTAATTCATTTTTCTTTTTTATTAATTTTTTCATTGGTCAAACTATGAACCATTTTTATTCCACATTTGATCCCCTTCAGACAACCGGTTTCCATATACTTTCTTCCATAGCACATTGTATCACTAGATCACAAAATTACATCGTCGTCGTATTCGTAATTTGATAACACGCATTGCATGAAAACTGTTCACTGAGCTAACTAGCTATTGTTGTATTTGTCTGCCTTGAATTCACACTGTATAAGCACATTTAATCAGCTTCATATATGTTATTCCGTTGTTTTTTGTGTCGTTCAATTCATCAAATTTTTAATACACATTATACCAACAAAAACCACGACAAATACTTTGAATTTTCTTCTCATTCTTTATGCTCATTTTGTGTAATCGTCGATTCGCGATAATAATAAACGAGAATTCAATTATTCAGAATTTTATTAACTTGAGCAATTTATTCACATTGGAACTTATTGCGGACACTTTTTTGCATTTCAATTGTCAAATGTCAATTCCATTTTTAATTCTAGAGTTCATGTCACTGAATGAGATATTGAATGTGAAAAAAAGCTGCACTGCAAGCCTGATTTCGTTGCCGTTATCAAAGCTCATTTGAAATAAAGACGGACAGAAATCTGTATAAAATGAATAGCATTTGTTGGTCCGTCGTCTTCACTTGATAAATTTTGGATTTTAATGGTAGGCATTATTTTTTAGTGCTGTTCTACACAGTTTGGTGTCGTCGAGGGTGTCGTTTAATAGTATTTTCCCACATTTATATAGATGTTTTGATTTAATTGATGATTTCGCAAAATGGGAATAATGAAACATTACTATTGAGCATTGAATACAGCCAAAAAATCAGAGCAAAACTAAAATGAGTGAAATCGATGGATAAATTGTAAAAATCGATCAGTTATCCTTTTATTTTGGTAACCTGAATGTAGAACAACTGTCTCCTCTTTCGAAACAATAGACAAGTTTTGTGTGTGTTTTTTTTGCATTTTATTGAAGTTGGTCGGCCGTATGTGTACAGTACACTTTGAATTGATTAATAGATCAATATGAAAGATGCATTCCAGTGACGATAATGAAAAAAGTGGTCGATGTTTGAGTTCATTTAAATCAAATTGTTTATACCATTTTCTTTGTCGTCCATAATAGAATGACTATGATTTTATCAACGATTACTAATTAATATGCATTTGACTATAAATCAGTACCGTCTGCTATTTTATTTGACAACAACATTATAGAGAATAATTCTTAGAATTGACTCCATTCATTTACAAATGGACATAGTCTATGTCACATGGAGAATTATAATGATTCGGCTGTGGAAAAAAATGACTTTAAATAAAGTATGCATAGTTGTACAAATACAGGTATATTCACAATACACAGAAGGGATTTTGCAAGAAAGATTGATTTGCCAAAAGTGTCGAATCACTAAAAGTGCATTTTTCTACACGTTTTGAGCTTTCAGGATGCAATGAAAGCGTTTCAAACACATGTTGCTGTGGAATATTGTCATTGGGATAGAGACACGGTCCAAACGTTAGTTTGACTTATGGTTTCGAACGTAAACAATCATTATAAGAATGATAGTGCCATGCATTTCTTATGATGATTTGTCGCCATGTAACAAATGTATTAGCGCAATGTTTTTCTCATGGAGAGAAACTGAAAAATCGCCATATAAAATACATTGTACCTATTTTCCAAACGAATGTTGGGTTTTTAATTAATGCCCAATATTGTAAAGTTGTATAAGTGTCCATTTTGATGTCTCCATTGTGAAAAAAATGATTGCCAGCCAACTGTTAGACGACTATAGTCGTTTGATTTGGGACAATAGACGTCTGAAAACGATTTATATGTCTTTTAGACGATTTCAATCAATTGCCAGTCGTCTTTTGTATCAATTTAGTTTGATAATCAATGAATCGTACTGACGAATTTTCTGGTAGACAACCTTGAATAGAACAGGATACCACCGAAAACCGTGAAATTAAACCAACAACTCAACGATTACCAGCAACAATTAGAAGACTGAAAAAGACTGAAAAGTATAAAAATCTTTTTTTTTTAAATATTTGAACTGAATTGAGTTGGTGGTTGATTTTTACTTGTGAAAATGTACGAAATTCTTAGAAAATCGAATTGAGATATGAATATTTTTTTGAATCATGTGGTTTTGCCCCGTGTATTTCCCAAACAAGGTCTACGAAGAGATCAACAAAACGAATTGACGGATGTTATGGTAGACAGTGTTGCAAATATCATCAACAATGCTCACCAGGTGCCATCGTGAAACAGATCAATTGACTGGGCCCTGATGATACATCTGCAATGTATGTAAGACTACAAAATTCAGAACCAAATTCATGAAATATACACCGCCAAATCGAACCAGTGGCAAATCAACGAAAGAAAACTGAAAAAGCCAAAAAAGTACAAAAGTCTTTTTTTTTTTAAATACAGTCTCTAGCTGGTATTTGAACTGGATTGAGTTGGTCGTTGATTGAGCTGAGGAACGGAAATTTGCTCATTTGAATAATAACAAAACAAAATTGGAGTGTGATTTACATTTACTTTGTTTCTAGCTGCTTTAATTTTCGCAATTCATAAACTTTCAAAAGTGTCGTTCATAAGGAAATTAATTACGTCTAACATTTTAACAAATCAATGCAAAATATACTTTTTTTTTTTAAAAATAAGAAGTCGAGTGAGAACGCAATTCCAATCAACGATAAAGATTTTTTTGGGCTTGTTCATAAACATTCAAATTCACACCATTGGTTGCAAACTTCATTGTCTCTTTTGAAAAACGATGAAAAATTACAACAAATTACCAATCAGTTCTGCTTGCTTCAAACGTGATTGCAAAATGCTTTGTCAGATTGTTTTGTTTTCGTTTGACACTTGATAATTTTGTTGTTATTTTGTAGCTGATCAATTTTTGTTTTCTGATGACAGCATTTCTATCTTTTTCATTGTCACTTCCACGCACTCAATTCAGAAGTAGCGAAATATTTTCAATGTAGTGGTGGAATGACACTTTACCGCCATTTGGTTTGCATGTGGCAGTAATATCTATGTAAAATACAAAAATCTATCGTCAGAAATCGCACACACACAGTCATTATCGTCAGTAGCCGAACACGTTGCAATATAATTTGAATTTGTCAGAGCGCAACAATATGATTTGTGGTACAGCACCTCTCGTTTCGACACACAGTGATACTTCATTATGATGAAAGAAGCAGTAGAAACGCAATCATAGTAGCTATGAGAATATTTGTGAGTTCTTCTTCACGTCTTCTTTTCTTTTTGCTTCTATTCTTTCATCGCTGTGTAGCTATGGTTATCCAAGGGAGGTGAATACTAAACAAATGATTTTGTTGCAATCTGATGAATATAAATAATAAATATCCAACATTTTTGGCTGCAGCCGATTACAATTGTGTGTGCGATAGCGATAGTTGAAAGAACATTTTGAATTTTACAAGAAATTTCCGCGAAAAATGCCATTTCACGATCACATTTAAAATATTTTACTACTCCTGAATTGAGTTAACACTCAAATGAATTTTTTTTTCTTTTTCATATTGAGACACTTTTTTCTTCAAATAATGATTTATTTTTCATTTCGAGAATTTCGATATTTTCATTACATTTTTGCAAATCAAAAACCACACCGTTATATTTTTGCCGTTATTCCTAGCCGAAATCCATCACTAGCCATCGTAAATACATGAAGTGTTTCAATTTATGAAACAAATGTTTTTGTTGATCACATTTTGCATTGTTTTTTTTAGACAAAATGAAGCTAATAAACTGAAAAAGGTGAAATAGAAACGATTTTGAGCAAGTTCTCAGACATCACAATAAAAATAAAAATAATAAACTAAATTAGATTGAGTTTGCAGCAACACGGCTAAAATCGCAAATGTGATTTTATTGTGTAGAATAAGTGAAAAATTGAAATACCAACACAAAAGTGTGTGAATAAAAAAATGTGTCAATTTTCAACTAATATATAAACAAACTGAATGAAAATAAATGGCATATCATTACATTGAGATGTCAATATTGTGTAGCGTGCAAGACAAGTGTCGATTCGCGAACAATGTCACAAAAGAAAAAAATCAAAAATTGAATAAATTGGAATCGATGTTGCCTTTGTCCACATTCATCGCTGTTGCGTCTCTGTGTATTTACATGTACAGTACCTACTGTCGTATGCATCTAGCCTCTGTTCGTTGTTCACGAGCTTTAGTTACCGAACGTTATCTGCTGATATTTGCAAATGTAGTTCTCCTAATGTCAGCAGATAACGTTGTCTAATACTACAAACTCAATTTAATATGGTTTATTATTTTTATTTTTATTCGGGATAGCTAATAAACCTTCAAAATGTCATTAAAACAAAATATACTAAAAATGACTGAAAATGGATTTTCAGTAGTAATTGTCCACTTGGTCTTTTTATTCTGACCGAAAGAGAGATTGCGCCGACTACAATCTAAACTTTGGTACCAAATTATATTTGTACTGATTTATTAAGCCGCGATCGAAAGAACCATGCTTGACAGTTCATGTAAAACAGAACCAGTTTGACATTTCCATTTGATTTACATTGAGTCTTGTCGCTCTTAAATCAAATGGAAACGTCAAATTGGTAAATGTTTGGACATCATTCTTTATGGGAATCATTAAATCGCTCTATCATTCAGGTTACTAATAATGTTTAATTCAAATTTTACAAACTAAAATATCCATTTTTTTGAAGACATTGAATCAATTGAATTTGACCGGTTCCAAGAGGCAGCTTATCTAATCAATGATTCGTGCAACTGTGCAAATGCAACAAAATTTTTTATCATCAAATAAATCCACAATGCTACTTATCATTTTGTTTTGGTTTGGTTTATTAACAGATGACGTTGAAGGTTCAATAATCCTGCCGATAAGCGTAATCAACTTCAATTGCCATTTGGAGGAAACATTCAAAGAGATAAAAATTGTTTCACAAAATTTTTGGTTGAACACCAGGACATCTATTCCAACACAATTCTTTAACAAAATTAGTTGTTTTCATTATAGACTGTGCTGAATTGAATGAATTGAGTCCGTCACCTCCTGATAGTTTCTGAAAATCTGCTTGAATTTCCAAGATGTTGGTAAAAATTTATAATGAAAACAATGTGAATAGCTTCACTAGCTCCATCGAATGATTTCTCAAAATGATACATTGTTCATAGAAGTTTCTCTTATAAAATGGTACACTTGAAATTGTTTAGAATACTTTCGTCGATCATACACAGCTGAAGCCAAGCCGCCGTACTGAGTGAGAGCACATCCAAAAATGTTATTCACAAAAAAATATGTAACTTCACTTTAAAAAAACTTGTCGAATTGGTGTGTGCCTGTGCATTTTCCTCACTCTTCTTTTCAAATGAATCATTTGAAGTGCTAATGCGACAAATATTCACTTCAGTCGAAGCCTCAAATAAAACTCGCCAGCTCCTGACCGAACAAAAAAAAAAATGATTTCATAACGGTCCATCGCTATTTATGTTTCATTGCGTTCGTGCAGCGATTGTTGTTATTTTGAGTTTCGGTTGTCGAACGATGTGTTGGCATCTGTATGTTTGTTCAACACATGCTTCGTTCATATGTGCGCGCGCATTCAATTTCATGCTAAATTTTGTTGATTCGATGCGCGTATCATTTCCAACAGCACATCGCACACATCTCTGTTTCAGTCGTTGTCGAACATCCGAAAAAAATCCATCCAACAAATTTTGGTTTGGATTTCAACCAATAAATTCTCTCGACGAAGAAAAAAATTGCGCACCGCATTTTTTTTCTTCGATATTATTTTTTAAGTCTGTGTCAATCGTTCGATAGTTTCTAAGGAACATTTTGTGTGTATTTGTTTTTATTGCAATGTTTTTTTGTGTTGGTTTTCTTGCTTAAAAAATTGAATTAGTTGAAACAAATTTAGTATTATTTGTGACTTTGTAATTGCGTGTAATTCTGACGAATCGAAACGAAATACGAAATTAAAAAAAAAAAAATTAAAAAAATACGAAAAAAAACGTCAACAAAGTGGCAAAACGAACAGAATTCATTGGATAGCAAAAGAGAGGAATAAAAAATTTCACGAGCAAAGATCAAATTTTATTCGAAAATATCCAACGTAAGTCGAATGTTTGTTACTTTGTGCATGCTTTGTTGAATTTGTACGATTGTGCGGGCGAGAGAATTCATGTGAATGTTAAATGAGATCGTAAATTGTTGGGTTTTTTTTCATTGTGTAAACTGTAAACTGTGTTGTGCTTGTTCGATTTGTTGATTTTAGTAGTCATTCACACAGCACAGCAGCCTTTCATTCATCAACGGTGATGTTTTTTGCACACGCCATACCGACCCCAGTTGGATTCAATTGGCCCAATTGGCAAAAATTAATACAAGTTGTGCAAAATAAAATGTATGAAAATGCAAAAGATCATATGCCACCGTAGAACCGAGAATAGAGAGTATGATTGGGCGATTGGGCATCGCATCTAGTTTATCTCATTTGTACTGTTCAGTGCCAGTTCAACTTGTTCTATTATGGTCTTAATTTGAGCATACAGACTACGAATAATGTTTAATTCGTGATGCGAGAAAGAGAAAAATGAAAATGAGCAAAATCATAATCATTTTTCTGTTGTCACACCATGTTATCGTCTTTCGAAAAATGTGAATTTTTGCATTTGATTCAAATATTAGAAAAAATTATCAAAACACGCGCATTTGCCACAATTTGCCACAGCTAGATCTTCCTACTTGGATGACAAGAGATGATTTTTAAATCGTTTTCATCCGAATCGAATTTGCATTATAAATAAAATGACACGTAAAGCACTTTGCTAGAATATCAAAGCATATCAATTTAAATATATAACTTTACACAAATAAACCGGAGATTGGCCACTAGCCACGGGCAATAAAATTGCAAACAGCTGCAAATCAATTAATTAAATGATTTCAAGAATAAATATGACTAAATGCGTTTAAAAATGTATGAAACGATCAGAGTTATGCTCAAACGACTCGGAAAAAATGTTTGGAATAATAATTTATAGGTTTTTTTCTCAATTCTGACAATTCGGGACGAATCGTTGTTTAGCACGTTTTAGGTCACATCACAATAGATCACCGTTTCAAGTCCACTTCATCAATCTAATCGCTCAAGTGTAATTGACAAGTTCTTTTGGATTACAAACGAAACAGTTTTTTTTTCTCTAGTTTAGAGATAACTTTCATGAGATTAAGTCTGACTACTGACTCAGTAGAAGCATTTACAAATAGAATTATGATGCTGTGTTTAAAAAATCACAGTTGAAATTTGTGTTGAGTAAAAAAATTACTGATATATCTTTAAATCCTCATTTGCTGTGCTCTTGTTGATCGAAAATATGAGATCGTATTTTAGACGTCAAACGTGCCTTTCTAATGGCCAGATATGTCAGAAAGGCAATAATTTATTTTTCACATTATTCATATAAATTCATATAGATCTAAAGATTCCAATAGATGCTACTGTGTTATGTGTTAACGCATCGGATTAAAGTTGTCCGCATATTTCGATTTAAAATATCATATTTGTTTACCTTGGGAATTCACGCATTCCATTTTTAGCGTATGCTAAAACGTTCTCATCTCGCTGCTATAATGGCCGGCTATTTTCTAACATATGTTCCCGACTATGAGATTATGCCTTAAAACGTTGTAAGCTTTTGCGTCATTTATAATTCATTTCACTAAGCTGATGATGTATTTACTGAAATGATTTGTAAAATGATCGTCCGCTCTTTCAGCCACGTCAATGTGCATTTGAGAGGCAATTCATCATTTAGTCTAACAAAAGAATTTTTATAGCTTGTGCCCAATGATAATCCCATCATTTTCAATTCTCTAGTAAAATGAAATTTTCGTTTTTGGTTTTCTGTTCACCAGGAGAATCTTGAGCAGGGATTCTAACATATGGCTTTACTCGACGATATTCTCAGGCAATAAGCTTTGCCAGAGTCGGACAGAGGAAAAATGCAATGAAAATCACTCATGTGTTTAGTAAACACTGTTTACACGCTCACTTAAAATACATTTGTGATTTATTATCAACAAATAAAAAAATCGATCTTCAAATTCGTTTGTTTTCATATATGTTCTTTGGCTACCGAGTTTATGTCCAATCAAACGGTTAATTCAAATGAGTGACCTTCATTCAATACAATTTCGAAATTTGAAAGTAATTTTAAATTGAAGAAACCGAAAAATTGGAATTTCTCTCGAATATTTCAGATCAAAATGCAATAAGTCTTTGGAGAATTCTACTATCTACTGATTCCGATGTATCACAGCTGTTTTCACTACTTAAAATCAGAAAACGGTTTGAATGGGCGTTACCTCTGAACTGCTAGCAAAAAACATTGAAGTGTTTTTATTTGCTAGAAAACTGTTCCAAACAGTCGATTTCAAAATGCATTTGTCTATTTTAAATGAGTATTATAATTTATAAATTATGAAATATATCAATAAAACTGTCAGTTTGAAGCAACTTTTAATATTTGCTGTTGAAATCGTTGAATCAAACCCAAATGATCCATTCTAATCCTTATCTAAATCGTACTTCCTCAATCAGCGTCGAATATCGGGGAATCCATTTTGACAAAACCATTTGACCGGCTCAACACTCTCATCATTACAGATTTCTTATTTCACTATAGCAAAGCTTAGAGAATTACCTAGTTGATATAGCGACAGCATTTAGATATTCAGATCTTTTGATGAGTTGGACAAAAATGTTCACAATTCAAATGTGTGACATTTCCGAAAGTGTGCAATGACTAAATTTAGACACGGAACCGCATCTCAAAGCGGATTCACTGGGTTAGATGCCAATGTGTCTGTCGGCATAACTTTCGTAACAAACCGTAACGTGTAAAAAAACACGTGAACTCAAAAATGTTGCTTGTTGCATTCTTTGAAACTGTGTTCTATTTTAAGGTGATCGCTTAGACATTATTTCAAATTCGTGTTGTGGTACAAGCAAGTGTTGCAGACAAATATTTGCTAAAGTCAATTATATCCACTAAAAGTAGCATTTGGCAGAGTTTTTGCCAATTTCGGCTACTCTTCAATTGCCGTTCAATCATCAATCGGAATGATTCAGTTTCGATACGATATAATTACTTTTCGCCAAAACTCCATTTATTTCGCACTTAAAGCAAAAAAGTATGCTACAGAAAAACTCTATCCATATCCATAATCCCAGTTGAACCTGCGGGAATTTCACACTTTTCGGCGAAAACACCCAAAGATTATGTCATTTTTTGAATAATCAAAGAGAAAAGAAGAATTATTTGATTTGAAGCCATTACCAGCAAGATACAGTAGCATTATTCAACAGCAAAAGCCGGTTTTCGTTGGCAATCTGAAAATGATATGATTAAAATGTGTCAGTCAAAAACAAAATATTTGTTTTTTTAAAAAAAAGAATCGTTTTTTTTCAATATCAATATTTATTTTACTGTATTAAAAAGCACTACGAAAACATAACGCAACGTTAATGGGTTTAAATAAACAAATGATTTCAGTCAACAAACAAAATCAGTAATATTCGCTCATATAAATACTGAAGATTGAGCTACTTTATCGCTCTTCACGTCTATTATCGTTTACTGTTCAATTTTTGCAAAATACAATCGTCTCGAAAACACAAGCAACTGCGAAAGAAAATAATTTTGCTTGGGGAAGGAATCGACATTGTGAAAAAGAAAACTTAACAAGAATTGTTATTTAAAAGCTAGTTTAAAAGTTGACATTTATTAAATTCAAAACTTTGAAAATGTTCAAAAGCATATGTCTCCTCATAACTGTCATTGCCTTTGCCTCTTCAATTAACGGTAAATAGTATTTTATTTACTAAATACATTTGGAAGTGACGATTACCTTTTCGTTGATCACACGGAATTATTCTGACTTAATTGGTGGTAATAAATTTAAATTCTCAAATTCACACATTAAAATAAAAGGTGATCCAAATAGCCAAAACAAATGCCCAACTGGATTGAAAGAAATTATTATCAACACGACCGATTTATATGGATTTTTGCATAAAACTGAAAATATCGAAAGTATGCCAGATGAGTTCAAACGATCATCGTTCATAACAATTTGTGTCCATCCAGAAGACCTTGACCAAAGCTACGCTAAATCTTCTCGTGACATTTCGATTTAGATGCGTTTTTATTAATAAACCGTTAGGTACAATGACACTTTCATCTTTCAAGTTTCGAGTTTTTTTTTTCAAGCATTTGTGTAAATCAAATATTTCATGCCAACAAATTGCAACATTTTTATTTTGACCAATAAAATTGCTCTTAAAATGAGACAATCATTTTGTACACTTGACAGTCGAGTGTTGTTTTATTTTCATCAAACTTCGTTCGTTTACACCTGCAAAAAAAAAATGATCAACGCGTGTGCAAATATTCTGACTTATGAGTCTGTCGTCGAATTTGGGACAAAAATAGCTATATTTGATGTAACTTCACAAAATTTATAGAAATCTACGTTGAGTTACGAATGTGTGCCAAGGTGTTTGCTGTTCTATCCATGTTTTTTGTTGTAAATTTGGTCCTAAAAAAAGATACACACATGAACTTGTTGAGCTTTGGCATTTTTAAACAGTTTTTTTAAAGATATTCGGTGCATTTATTATTATTTGCGATTGCAAAATAAAAATCTTTCCAAATACTAGAATTACCTTTATCAATAAAACGTAAATATGAGTTTAAAAAACATTTGCTGTTCTTTTGTTTCATTTATTCATTTTTATGTATTTTGGTTTCATTTGAACTTAGCCTATACATTTTTATGTAATTCAATACGATGGAAATGAACTAAATCGAAAATGTTTTAAGGCCATTCATAATTAAAAGTAGTTAAAAAAGAATTGAAAATGGTTTGGATTTGTGAAAATGTTTGAATAAAAATCTTGCAAAAAAACTGTAAAACTGTCAAACATTTCTAGTGCACCTAATTTTTTGTCGTTTCGCAATTTGATTTAAAATAAATGATTGTAATCAGAGTGATAGACGGTAGCACATATATTTTTCACACAATTTGTGCATTTATTTAATAAATGTTATTTAACCTGATAAAATCTGTATAAAGAAATGTTTAAATATGCAGTATTTGCATCGGAGAACGCGAGATAATTACTTATGGTATAATTAAGCCAAAATTAGCCAAAAGTTAATAGTAAAAAAAAATAGTTAAATGAAGTGAACTTGAAATAGGTAGAAATAGTCTTGTCCGTTCGCTTCTAGGACTGTGAATTACAGCGTAAATTATTTTAAAAAATCTTGTTGTAAAGGTTCAAAACGATATCCATGTCAGGTGACCATGGGAGGTGACCGTATTTATTGAGAAATGCAACTCATTTCTCCTTTGATGAATCGTTGTATGCTTTGGCATTGAGAGCAGTGCGCAGCAATTGAAAATCTGGATCTGATGTCATCATTGAACGATCATTTGATGAGCAATGTGGTGTAAATTTGTCGCATTTGCAAAGAAATCCAATTTCTCAAATCTGGTTTCATTTTTCGTTGAAGGCTCAGAAATAGAGCATATTTTGACTGTGGATCATTAGCTGCTGTTGGTGCTTGTGTGTACCGATTTGATAAAACATTTTCAACAACATTCATCATTTCGTTGATATTTGTAAACGCATTTGTGCCGATCAACAGAGATTCCATCAAATATTTAACCATGGCTGGCATGCGATACATGTTTGTGCCACAGAACTGTTGATAAAACTCATTCCGGTTTTGACATTCACCATCGCTGAACATAACATCCGTGCAATTTGAACAGGCGATCAAATTTGCTTCTTCCTTTAAGCATGTACAGCACAGAGTACGATCAATGTTATCACCAACGGAGACGAAACTTTTTTCCACCAAAACAGTTTTTCCGGCGTCAATGTCACACTTGGCCACTACATGACGACCAAATTCAACATTGTATTGAATTTCTAAAACGTCAGCCATACATGAGAAATTTTCATTTGGTTCAAAGCTGAGTTTTGGATTGAATTTGTTCTTTTGAGTGGCTCATTGCATTACACTCTCACACTTAGCCTTGCGTCGCATCAATTTTCCCATATGCGGATAATTCGACTGCACGGCCAATTCTATGTCTCGAAGACATTGTTCATACATTTTCTTCCTTAGAAAGCATGCCGCTCGATTTGCATATGCAAAGCTCACATTGTCTGTTCCAGTTTTGGCAAAAGATAAACTTTTTGAATAGAGTTCCATCGCTTCATTATACATTTTAAGGTAGAAATAAATGTTTCCCTGAAATCGCAAATGATCTGATATTTTGTTATTCTTCTCTGGTTCAAATGTTTGTTGAAAAAAATCGCACTTCCAATCGGAGGATTGAATTTTTCGGTTACATTCATCGAAGTCAACAATTTGAGATGTGTCAGCAAATGAATCAATGTACACAACATCATCACTAACTTTTAAGTCCTTTTTCCACAATGTATCCATTTTTTTAAGATAAAATCGTTCAACTTTACTCTTAAACGCTCAATGCAAGACTGAATATAAAAATGAGCGGCCATATTATTCGGTTTTTATGTGCTGGAAAGTAATTTGTCCACACGCTTCACACTTCGACCGCAGTAAGCATTGGAGTGCGTGAGCTGCACATAGCACCGGGCGCAGTGTGTGCATTTATCAAAGTATTAGTGTCCAAACGAACAGTTCGATCTATAACATCAACAGTGTCGATTCGACACAGTTCACTTCTTTGCATTCATCTGCGTAGAAATGCATGAACTGTATAGAACCTGAAAATTCAGATTGTGTTTTTGAGTTTACTTTTGACTTCTTTACGACTCATATTGACGCCTGTTTGCGCATTTCTTCTTTAAACTGTACACTTTACTGTGCAAAACGATAATGGTGAACACGAAACACAAAACCGTCTTGTAGTCGTAAATTTGTTTGAATATTACTTTAATTTACAAAATCATAAGCAATCGGATTTATTTCAATCCTTCCAAGAAATTGCTTTGAGTTCAGATCGGCAACAATAAATTGTTTATTTCGATGTTTAAAAAAAACTATTATGAAACAATTTCAAGCAAACGTATCACCGACATGCGGAATGATGTCATGGTTAGAGACACGGTTCAACATTCTATGAACGCTCTTTGAAAATGCTCATTTTATGCCTTCTGTGTTTTAGTCCGTCAAATAAAATGGTTTCGTCTTGAATGCGTGAAATTTTGGAGAACTTGAAGTGACTTCACGGGCATAAAAGTCAACAATTAAAAAAGTGGTATTCAAGCTGTTGCTCTATATTGTTGCTGGTAACTGGTAACAATTGACAAAAATGTATTGATAAGCTATCTTCATCCAAACAATTTGAATATCGTACAACACTCTAACTGAAACTTTCGATAAATACGCGTGACATTTGTTTGTTTATGTTAGCCAGTTTATTGAGAGAGTCAAACAGTACAGAAGTGGCAATTTTGTTTTTAATTACCTCACGGAATATTGCAATGGGCAAAATCCGAACTGTGTGTTAGATTTTTTATGCCCATTTGCGGTTTGCTGATGAAAAAAAAAACTCAATATAAGTTACACTCATTTTGAACGAAAATCGTGGTTCATCAATCGTATGAGTGTGAGATTTATTTTCAAGAATGCTACTAGCTACAATTGTTGAGGATTCTTTTAAATTTCCATTGATAAAATAATGTTTAAAACAATTCCCCAATCGTCTATAGGCTAATTACAATTCGAATGAATTTCAGTATTAAATCGATGATAAGACCAAAATAAACCGAACATTTGTTTTTCTTTCCAGATAAAAATTCAAATACTGAATTTCACCACGTCAAAGGTACATCGCTGCGTTGAATTGTCCAAAGCTCGTTGTGAACAAGCTTGATTTAAAAACCTGTCAAATGTTCATGAGCTTATTGTTCAGTATTTAGAGACTGATAAACATAAGGAAACGAAATAAAATCATAAATAAATTTAAAATAAATTGGAAGTAGATTGTCCAACCAAAATGGAGGAATCATCAAATTATCAAGCTGAAAATGTAATATGTATTCAAAAAACTCAAATCTGTACGAAAGATGACAAAATGCAGAATGATGTTGAGTTAAAAAGGGAAATCAAGCGAAAAAAACTGACATCAATTGAATGGATTGCTGCATCAAATGAGACAATCGATGATATTGATGCCATTGAAGCCGAATATGCTATTGTTCAACGTGAAAATAAACGCCAACGCATTGAAATTTCGTTGAAACGACAAGCAAATAAAGAAAACGATCTGAAATTACACAAAAACAATGGTTCAAATTCAAAAAAACCGTTTGTAAGCTGCGAAAAACCGACAAAAGATGGCAAAACCAGTGCCGATACCAATAAATTACGCTTAAAGTATGAACAAATTCATGCGAATACCGTTCAGAAGCTAAATGCTCAAGCCGAACAATTGCGTATGGAAATCAGCACCCTTCGAAATGCCTTGGCCAACGAACAAAATGCCGTTCGGGCACTTCGGTGAGTTTTTGTTTTGTTTCTTTTTTGAAAAGTTCAATTTTTATTTTTTAATCTAAAACTCCAATTTTGTTCTTTGTTATATGTTTTAGCGCACAAAATGATGCAAATTTTCGCAAAGAGAAAATTCAATCATTAAAATTGCGTGGCGAAAAACTATCGGGTGCTGGTTTAAAGCAGAATCAGCGGGGCGGAGATCCAAATACCAGATCAAACACTCCAATTTTGGTTGCATCGTCTCCAAATGGTCAGCATCCAGAGCATACGACACGAATCGATCGACTTCTTAAGGAAATCGATGCTCTCAAGGAGACAAATAAACATTTGGCAGAACAAGTCCAGGTGAGGTCAAACTCTATCGAAACTGATATGTTTGAAATGATATTGTTAAATTTAATCCTGGAGTAAGCCTTGACAAGGGCTATCGACTACTCGGGATGAATTGAAGCTCTTTCCAGAGCGTTGCATTTTACATTTGTTTATTTGTTCATTTTATGTATATTCCGTCATCATTCGCTTTATATTTATTATGGCAAAAAGTAATCACATTTCCATTAATAATACGATTACTGCAACACATTAAATATCACTTGATTCGCCATATGGCTGCTGGCTGCTGGCGAATGGCAGAAATTATTTAATATATTCATTGTGTACATCATGGTTTATATATTAAATTCAATCAAATAGAAAATTGAGTGACGATGAAAATAATTGCAATGAAATCTCATTGAACTGAAAATGTAATTGTTTCCATCAATTCCACACAACGCACAGAGTTACTGTGTGAGTTGTAATTTGCATATTAAAATCGGATTGTGCATAAAGCCCCAATGCACATATGAACAATTGACATGTTGATCAAAAAGTATCTTCGAATCCGGAAAAAAAGCGTGTAATTTTTGTAGCTTTGATCCGTTTTGGAATAATGTTTCCGTCGTATCATTTAACGTTACGTGGTATTAAAATGTCCCTGTTCAAACAGAAATCATCAAAAGCTGACCGCCAGAAAATTACTGACATACGTCAATTGAAGGATGACTATGAGCATCGATTGACGCAGACGGAGAAGGCGTCAAAGGTGGAGATAAATCGATTGGTAAGTGTTTTCAATTCAAATGAATTCAACAGCTACTGACTTTGCTCAATGTTCACTGAACAAACTTATCTAACCGTAAAAGTGTGTGGGTGGTTTTTGGGAGCCATTTCAATTAATATTTGAGATGCTTTTCAGGTGAAACTGACCAGGTGAATTTAATATAAGGTTTGGAAAAGCTTTTCACTGTCGAACGAATTCGATTGAAGTAATTGTTAAGGAAATTCCAAGAATGTTTAGATTAAAGTGAAATAGGAGCACATGTAGCATGTTTGGTTCAAATGAAATACAATTTCATGCATCAGTCACATCAGGTGTCACATTATCGCCACTGAAACATGCCTATGTACTTTACGATACAGGTGTTGTTTATGTACTTTAAAGTGATTTTACCAGCAGATTAATGATTTGATTCAATTGAAATGTCCCAGTCTTAAATCAAAAACCTTTTAAGTGTGTCGCTGGAACGCATCGAGACTATTGGCATTTTTGTGATGCCAAAACACAAATCGTTCGCAACTCTTGATGTTGATGAGATGGAAATTCGGTTGATGGTTTCACCACAATGCCCATGTTCATTGCTCAATATCGACACGAATCAACCAACTAATAGCATTCCGCTTCACCTGTTTGCTGAGGATTTAATTAAATTTTGGATGCGATTGCACCCGAATGAATACCGGATACAAATAATTCTGTGGTTACAGCAACAAAGTATTTTACACTAAAGCACGCATGATTCTCATGTTGATGTAAATTCAACGGCCAAAATAGGCCCGCGAGTAAGTGGTCCCGAGGGGAGTGGAGGGGAGGAGGGTTAAAGCACCGAACACTTTTGGAGGTAACAACAAAATTCAATTTTATTGAGCATGAAAAGGGGTTTTGGTTCTAGGGGTTTGGAGTTGATCGGGGAGTGGAATGTCCAAAAAAACCTGTGCGGAGGAACTGGACCCTCCGACGAGGGACCATAGTGGGAACCTATGACGGTCCTGTTAATATTGTTTGCGATGAAACTGATTTTCTTCAATGAAAAACGATTTTATATTCATCATTCCAAAAACATTTGAAAATTTATTTGAATTTTAAAAATATGCATTTTTAGGTGCAATACTATTACAAACTATGGATTTCCAGATTCCCAAGCTGTGAATGAACCAATTTAATTTGAAGGATGTACAGAATATATTCTTAACATCCACCCAAAAACAAATTGCAGTCAAAATCGCACTCCAATAAAACGAACCGGCAAAAAAAATTGTGTTGCGTTTCATTGACGATAAGCCGTGGGAAAGTTGATGTTGTTGACTGTATGTGACTTGTTGATGATATTCGTGCATGGCCATGCATTTGTTTTTTTTTGGTTGATTTTGGCTGATGTTTTTAAGCGTGGAAATGTGTGTGTGTGTATGTATGCAGTGGCCTCAGGTCAAAAATTTCATCTCTTCCAATTACAACGTTTGAACTGTGTTTTGGCTGCAGGCGCATTCACTCAAATTCACGCAGGATGAGGAACTGGCTTTATCATGCGATGAATGAACAAGTGAAATTCAATATCAATGAACGTTTCGCTACGATATTAATATCTCATAATCATCGTATATTCGTATCGCTTTAAAATATTGTTGGTTGTTTCCAACAACAACAACAAATAAAGAAGAAAAAAACGTCCAAATGCCAGGTCGTTGTTTATCGGTGAAAGGATTTGCTGGATTTCAAGCATAAAATGAAGCGCATCACAAAATGATCCAAATATCGGATGAATGGTTTGTGTGTGCAGAGTGCATGAGTGGGCGGATCATACACGCACATACAAAATTGCACTTGAGTTCGCTTTACAGCATCGCACCCGAGGCAAGGCACTCTTTTTGTTGTTGTTCATTTGGACTCGTTCGCTGTGTCTGTTATATTTAGCAGCATGTTGTTTTGTGTTCCTGTAAATACGTACCGAATGCTACGAAGAATGTCCGACATTGCGATGCACGTTATGTGTGCGCAGTGCTTTTTTTGTTGTTGTGTGTGCCTCTCCTGCAACAGACTAAACACCTCATCTCTGAGTCATGTTTATTGTCGATTCGCTTTTTTCATGTCTCGATACGGTTCATTAGCCACGAACAAAAACACAAAATTGGAGGAGCAAAAGAGAGAAACTGGCAACAACAACAACAACAAAATACACGTCCTGAATGATAAGAAATTTCAGCATTTTCGCAATTGTGCGACGATATAATGCAATGGGGATAGAGAAATACACGCAATCAAAATGATTGCAGTGATTTCAAGTGCCTGCAGCTACCTTTCATTTAATACAGAAGATGCTCAACTAAATGAGCAGCGCTGCACTGGATTTTATACGGGCTCCGTTTTTTTTAAACAAAGAACAACCGAATTGCGTGTGCAAATGAACCATTTGCTCTGGTGCAAAATTGCAATTTTATCGATCGGAAACATGAACGGAATATTACAAACGGTTTAATTCATTTGGTTTTTGCACACACCAAATCAGCTTCATATAATGAGTCATAAAATAGTTACATTTGTAAGCCATTGACTGATTACAGATATCACTGACTATTTACCCGCAAATTTATCTCTTTCTCCAATAAAAGAAACAGTTTCATCAAGGGAACAGTACGAGAAGAACCAGATAATCTGGTCTAGAGTGAAAGGACTTTTGAAGAGAATTTATTTGAATTTATCGGGAAAGAATGAAGAATCCATGGAAAAACTTGCTTGATCAATCCGAAGAGGCCAAAATCTGGCTCTGGCTCTGGCTCTGGTTCTCGACCCATGAAAGTACCGAAATTGTTCAATTCGATGAATCAAAGTGGGTTCCAAAAATTTGTTCGAAGAAGTAGAAAAATGCTCAAAGAAAAAATACAATCAAGAGAAATTGACTGAAAATCGGACGAAAATGTTGAAAACATAACAAAACTCCATAATTTTTATTACTCCATAAAAATGTGGTTTCATTCAATTCTTAAAGTTAATTTTCCATCCAATCAACATTTCTATTGCAATTCCACTATTCGAAATACCGTGCCTAATCTAAATAAACTTAAATTAAAATAACTTATAATTAAAAGATTGGCAAACCAAGGAAAACAAATCGGTGCAAGCCGCTGGCATTATCATTGTGGCATTTTAATGAATCTAATTTGTAGTGGCAATTCAAATGTGTTTGTGTGTGTGTGGAAGTGGAAGTGTGGAGTGTGATAGCAGTGAAGTTTTGTTTGATGGTTTAACATTAACATAGCGATCTCATGACTGTCGCGATAATTGCAAATCACATCGGAACACATCAGCACAAATGAAAGTGAATTTTTGACATAAAACAAATCGCTGTGCTTTTAGCTCGCAGTCATTCATTAAATGGAATGAATTGTTATAACAATTAAATATGTTGTAAAATGAGCAATTGTAATGATTTAATTACAAGCGATGGTGTGTCTTTTTGTTTATTGCCTTTGTCTCTCTCTCTCTCTCTAATTGTGTTGTTTCTATTGAGCCCACGGCACTTTCTATTCGATAGCGTATGTACTTACGTTTTGTTTGTTGTCATCACGACCTGTGACTTTTGACAGAGAAACTTCAAACACAAACATACTTTAAATGCGGTCTCTTCTTTTGCACTCGAGTATCGGTTGCCAGTTTTGAAAATGATCTCATCGTATTCAATGATAATGCCACGGTTATTTACATCGAATGATGAGATTCTTCGATTTTGTTTGTTTTAGTTTTTGTTCAAATATGAACATTTTTTTCTTCTTTAGTTATTGTTTGTGAATATGGGAAAAATAGAAAACACCGGGCGTCCAACGACACACGAAATTGATATGTGAACTGCATTGTGGTTTGTGCACAAATTTTTCATTATTTACAGTAAAAGTGAAATTTAAAATCAAATAATTTTCCTTTTAATAGCGCGCTAAATGGGAACATGCAATTGTATTTTAATTTAACATCTTGGATGATTTTTTTCTGTGTTATTTGTTTCAGTTAGAGGAAATTAAGAGTAAGAAACAAACGATTGCCTTTCTACAGAAGGCAAACCAGCAAACGCAGCTCAGGAAATCACAGAAGAGTTCGATACCAAAGGTAAGTGTTTTATCGATATTTATCCACGGATTTCATATTCGCCATATATCACCTATAGCTCATTCCAAATCACTGATCTGGTAGATAGCATCTTCTAGGTGCATAATATTTAAATTTTCAAAAAATCGCTGAAGAAGCAAATCTACGTAGAGTGGTCATTGATCAATGGCCGCTGAATTTTTGATCAGTTTCATTCATTTCGCAATAAATCCGCATTTCATTCATTTTAAATTCGGCTCATTAATTGAGAGATTAATTCTAAACTGATCCAGATCATCTATTTGAAATTCGTTGCCCGTGGCACATAAGCAGCTTTTGAAGCCTCAAAGTATCAGTTTTGACTACATCACCTTGAGACCCTTCTCTCCAAAGATCATCTTTCGTTTTTATTTTTTCATTCTTGAGAAATTGTTGAGAAAAAATGATAATTTCTATTCATTTGTGCTATATAAATAATTATCTCTGTCATGAATCTTTGCCACTTGTTGGCACAGCGATAAACTATGCCGGAAGCAGTATAGATTTCACTAGGTTCGACTACTAACAGGTTCAAAAGTTTAAATTTAAATAAAACTAAGAGCTAAGAGTAAAAGTTCAACAAAATCCAAGTGAATGGGCGACAATATGTCTGGGAATGGCTATTAATTGACGCGGTCAATTAAAAGAATAATATATCATCAATTCAGCATAAAGATGGTGTGTCTTTTTCCCTTAAACCATCAATAAAATGCAAAGTAAATTCAAATGATCGATTTTAGCATAAATATTTTATGGTCATACCTACGTGTAAAACCTAGGTTAAAACCTGATTGAAAGAGTCAATTCAAACATTGCATAAATCTCATAAATTTGCCGTATTTTATAGCTGTTTTATATTGTTTGTTTCTTCTCTCGCCTCAAACACAAATGCCATAATTTGTGTTCTGTTGATTTTTCACATTTCTTTTTTTTCCAAATGTTATTGATCTGTGTGGTATTATTTGAATTTATAGCAACAAATAAAGAGCTCACGGGGCGATATTCACAAACAGCGAAACATATCAAAATAGCATTAAAAAAATTAGAATAACTAATAAAGCACTAAAATAAATTGTGAATCAATTTTCAAACAAAAAAAAAATTGTTCAAGCACTGGCTTTTCATCCATTAAGAACAAAAACCCAAATTGTATGATCACGTTCGTATGATCAATGGATCTTGCGCGTTCATATCGATTAATGAACATTGATCACGTCTATTAAACCATCGCTTATCGATTTTATACACCAAGGTGCATGAACCTTGGGTGTCATTCACCGTTCAACGCAGGAGCCGCAATCATTTTCGCAGCAAGCTTAACGTGAACTCTTCAGCATCTTGTTTCCAATTTTACTGTTACTTTTTCTGAATGAATCAAACTTAATAGCTAATAATCGCAACCGCAATCGCAACACCATATTCAAGTTCAATGAATAAATCAAATGAGAAAAAAAAAAGAAAAACCACTCCAAAATCGTTCATTGGCCGTTCAAAGTCTGCAATAAATTTTTCATAGAATTTTTGTCAGTTAAAAAAAAAAACAGAAACTTCAAGCAAATCCATTGGCCAAACAATGGCGCAGCATAATTTATGAGTTGAACCATTTAAATGAATAAATTTTAAACCTTTTCATGTGTGTTTGACTATTGACTATAAATTTCCACATAAAATCAAAGAACGAAACATACAAAATTACTGAACAAAAATATTGAACGACAATCAAATGCGACATGGGCTTGAATGTTTCAAACTTTGTCACACACCGTAAATGTGTAAATAAAACCAACAAAAAGAAAAAGAGAAAAGAAGTTGTCATCACGGTTTCTCTTTTTTGCTGCATAAAACGCAAAAAAGAAACCTGTTTCGAAGCCACCCAACCACTACGGAAGGAACATCGTTGAGCCGAATCCAACAAATAATCGATTTGCTTAATAAATCGGACATTTTAAGTGTTTACCATCACATCACACAGTGTCAAAACAACAACATCAATTGTTCCGATCAAATTGGATAAAGCCAAGAATAGTTTAGGCAAAATAGAAAGGTGCAAAGTAATTCGTTAAAATGCTACAATCAATTTTGTTTTCTCGAGATTTGTTTTTTCTGCCATTGTTTTTTGCTGCTGTTTGAAAAAAAACTGACGAAAGAGAAAAAACGATCGTCAAATTGAGAACCGTATGAAATTTCGTGCATTTAGTTTGCAAATTGCTTGGAGGATTGGAGCCTTAGCATCCGAAAACGTGTTCAATGATGTGCAAAAGGTAAACATGTTCGCAACAAAAGCACCGTAAGTGCCCTAAGTTGAGCCAATAAAGTGCAATGAATGAACTTAAACGCAAACCAACGAAAAAAAAAACCAGCAACAAAAGCAACAAAAACAATCAAATATGAATGGCCAGGGGCCAATGAAGACACGATACCTGTAGGCCATAGCCCATCAATATGATAACATGGATGGACTGCGTAATGACCAGTGTATAAGCTGGCTAATCTATATAGCGTCAGAATCTCGCAATTGTGCAGTGCATCGTAGAAGCGTGAGAATTAAATGAATGGAAATGTAATTTTCGATATACCGTAAAATACATCGCGCGCGAATTAAGCATTGCTGGTTATGTGCTACGTTCTACGCGGTGTGTATGAACTGTGCAAACAGCATCGATTTTGATTAATCATTCAACGGCCAGTTTTAATGGTATAGCCATTGAGCTGAAAACCATCCATACCGTTTAGAATGCAACAACAACAACAACAGCAAAAACAACATCAACCGCAGTGAAAACTGAAAGAACATCACTTGGGCAAATTCGTTATGCGATTTTTGAACATTTTGAACCAGCCAAATGAAATGACTATCAGTTTTTTATCGATTGAATCTCCGTGTGGCGAAATGCCATCAGTACACTCGACCGCCCCAAAATCAATGAATACTGTGTGTGTGTGTGCATCGTTCGAATGCGTTTGCGATCTCAATGTTGTGTTTATGACTTTTTCGACTCGGTTTTGTTGAATAGCGTGAAAATAACCATAAACAGATTAAAAAAAAAAAACAGAACAAAGAGCAAGATGATTGTTGCGGTAAAGCAAGCCGTACGGCGATGACTTTCTAACGATTAAAAAAAAAGTAAATGGTGAAGGAGAAGCAGGGCTGAGCTAAATCGATATGATTACTCACTTCTCACACAACCGTTTTCGGTGGTTTCCCCTTCAGAATGCTACCTGCTGCACACAAAGCAAGTGTAATGAAAGCCACATCGCTGGAGTGTCTTTATCCAAACGTGAAAAAAGAAGACGAGAGAATGTTAGTCTGAAGCTCAGACTCTGAACGTGCACGATCGGCGGGGAAATGACCGAGCATAAGCCACACACACACACACACAAACACCAAATAAACACGGTGCGCCAAATGCGCTCTCGCATAAGAAACATCGACCAAATAAAAATACCTGCTTAACTGTTTGCGGCATGCGTCGCTAACTCCAAAAGCCACCAATGCTCTTCAAAGTTTTGGCTGTTTGTAAACAATCGCTTCAGTTACTGTCTGAATCGCATGCGCATCACACCACGTTTTTTGCACTTTCTTTCTTCGTGAACATTTTTTCGTTTGCAATATTCAGTTTTTGTTTTTTTTTCGCTTCAGTGTCGTTGATCTGATTTCGATCGCTGTTTGAACAGAGCTAAAAAAACATACAGACAACGTTGTGAGTGTAGTGAATTTAGCGATGAAAAAACGATTGTTGATTTTTCTGGTCTCGAAATTGTGAATTGCATACATTATTCAAATTGAAATGGTTTACTGTGCGAATTGATGACCGTTAGATTGGCCACTGTGACTACAAACTAGATAATCATTTTTGGTATTTATGCAAATGTGGTTAAGTTTTTATGTGTGCGAATTTTGAGTTTGGATTTTTAACGTGTTTATAAAATACAAACAAAAAAGTTTTGAAATTTGAGCTCAGAACTCTCTCAACACCTCCGGATTTAATGGACAATAAACAAAAATAAATCTCAACCGTAAGACCGTGTCATTTTGTGTAGATTTATGCGAATTTTGAATCGTTTGTGTTTTGAATACATAAAATGTACTTTATGAGTATCAATTGAACATTCAACAAAATCTGTCCATCAAAATATTCCAAACCGATTGAAAAAAAAAAACATAAATCGAATGAATTGACAATTCCAAGAAGCAAAAATATAAAGAATAGCGAAACAAAGTGAATTGAAATGGTGAATTTATGTGAAATTCTATGCGCACAAGACTATTGCTGTTGAATTCTTCTGTGTGCATTTTATTTTCGAACAATTTAACATTGTGTACGTAAAATTCTCTTGGGATGTGCCATTGAATTTGTTTTGGACCTTTGAAGAAAGAAGTCATGTTTATTGCCTTGCATTTGCACGCATTTCGTAGAAATTCAATTGTGAAATAATGTTGGGTATGGACGGTTTTCGTTGTTTTAAATCGAATCCACCGTCGTCGCCACCGTATCCAAATGAATAATGAATGAAGGCATTCGGTGTGTTGTGAAACGTTAAAAAAAAACAAATACAATTTATTTGCGCTCAGTTGCATCTAGAACTAGGAATTGTTGTGGTTTTTTTTGTATCGTGTGTTGATTTTTCTAGAGTTTTACGGAGCAAAAACAGTGATTTTAAACTGGCTACTCTAAGTGGAATTGGCTTTTGTTTTTGGTTCTATCTGTGTGCAACACTCATACACCCATTGTGTGTATGTTTAAGTGTTTTTTTTTGAGACTCAGCATAGAAATAAAAAAAAACGTATTCCGTATTTTCAATGGATTTTTATGTTTCGTTTGAAGCGCAATAAGACACTCGAGTGTATTGTGCCCGCCGTCTTGACCATTCTACTGTGAACCTATTGTTTTACGTTAGTGTTGTTTGGATGCGTGCGATGAACTCATTGCCAACATAAACAGCATCGTCGATGCCCATTTGTTGTTGTTGTTGTTGCTCTGACCAGTGAATTGTATATCGAATTCAAGCCGCATACATTCAGCGAATTTTGCAAGAGAAACAAAAACACTGTTGCTTTTATTGTTGCACGAAACCGAAACGGAAAGACACAGAATCAGTTGCATTTGGGATTATTTGCATGGCATCAATTGGATTGAATGACAATGGAATTATAACCACACACGATCCCTTTTTTCAATCCAATCACAATATAAAGGTAAGGTTTCGCTATGCATTTCATTCAAATTGCATCTTCTTTTGATTCATTTGATTTTATATTCTTTATAAAAAAAAAAGGATTTTCGTATGGGTTCGCTTGAATCTGATCAATTTTACTTGTTCCAGTTTGATTTCGGTTGGTTTAGACATAAAACCCTTTTACATGGGTAAAAAACCAGATTTCATGAAAAAAAAAACAAACCTTTTTTCAACATCCTAATGACGTTTTGATAAGGAAATATATGTGTTATTTGAAATGATCTTTATAGGTTTTTATATTAACAAATTGCCATTTTAAAGGCATCATGTGGATTTCAAGCTGATTTTGACTAAAACAAAGAAAAATGAACAAAAAAAAAAACAAAAAATGCAACAAAAGAGAAAACATCGAAGACTCGTCGACGAAGAGACACCGAAAAGGTCCATTTAAGTCTATCAAAGCAAGGTTCACCAAAGCTCAGATCAACTAACAAATACATTCTGTTTGCTGCTATTGGACTTGCTGGCTCAAATGCCATGATATTTGTAGCTTGGCTCAAATTGTGTAGAAATCATGATATCAATTTGATCTTATTTGAAATCTAAAATCCATTTATAAATTTAAGATTTATGATTTCCGAATGTTTGCACTAAATTTGAAAAAAAAAAATCAACGTAAACCGTCTCTTTCGAAAGGATTCCAAAAAATTCCGGCATTTCGATTGGAATTTCAATTTTCATGCGATTTGCGTTTCAATTCACAATGCTTAGCGATCTTATTTCGATGACATGATTTTTATTGATTTCCATGATTCATTCCGACGAACTGCTAAAATCGGAGTCATGCATTCGATTTTGATCAATTTTTGTTTGTTCACAGTGCGCACTGTGCGCTCTACAATATACTTACACACTCTCACCAAATGTCGTTTTCTATTTAATTTGTGCCGCTTGATTTATTACTTGTTCGCGTTGGCTGTTTTTTTTTTATTTCATTTTTATTCATGTTCATTGAATTGAGCAAAGCAAAGCCAGTGAAATATCCATTACACTTGACCCCGTTCACAAGACAACAACTCATATAGATGCGAATGAATGTGTGCACACGGCGCGCCCATTTCAATTTGTTTTATTTTTCAAAAATGAATAAAAAAAAACTAATATTAATGGAACTTGATTTTAATCATCAATGTGTTGTCAAATAATTGCATTGTGGATATTTTCTCATTGAACTTAAGTCTGAGTTATGATTGTGTTGAATTGGTTTGCATTGGTGTCGTGAGGTTTGGATTTGTTGTGGATTGTGGTTTCAGGTGGTGAGATGAAGTCAACTTATAAAAAATAACTTCTTTTTTTTTCTCACAATCACAATTCGCATCTGTTAATGAATCAATTTAAGATGATCCTCAAGACCATCGATAAATACAAGTTTGAAACCATTAAACAATCAGAAGCACCCTTCAAAACATCAGGTTTTTTTCAATTCGAATCTTAATCATGTTGCGCAATTATCAAATTAACCACGATTCAAATAATTGCATGAATTAAATTCGATTGACAGAAGTGATCAACAAAGTAAATCAACAGGTCAATGCAATAGCAAGATCACTTTTGCTCTTGCGAGACCTGTAATCATATTAAAAGCATCCATTACCCGAATCAATCATTGGCGAATAAGCAAATTTACTGAACAAACGAAGTGCCACTTAAAAAAGAACAATCCTGAAGATACATAACAAATATTATGTGAAGTGTTTGCGTTTGCAAATGGAGATGACACTGATATCGCAACATCAACTGCAATTTGCGCGCGCTGAACGACAGAGAAAAAAAAATGAAATCGGTTTTTGGAAAAATAATGACGTTGGAATGTATTGACAATAAACATGGATGTTTGGTAATTTCCTGCAAAACGCAATGGGCCTTAACCGGCAAATGTGTAATTCAATTCAATTCAAATGAAATGACTATTTGGGGTTTGGCTTGCAGTTCAATTGCAGCTTACACAGTAAAACTGCGTACTGTTCCGGATCTTTACCAGCAATTTCAATGCAAATCTTAGCCCAATGAGAATTTATGCATACGATGAACAATAGCATCGTGTGGCACGGGTATTTGTTGTTGTTTTTATTGTTCGGGGCCATTTTATCGGTCGATAGAATTCGATGAATGCAAAAATTGTAGACGCTTCAGTCAAGAATGATTGCTGTGCAGTGACGAAGAAATTTCATGAAGATTTTCTCTCTCTTTCTCTCTCTCTCGCTCTATTGCAATTTTGGTATGCACTTTAGGTTTTTGTGGTTGAACGGGAATCGAAAAAAGGGCCCTGAATTGATGTTGTACAGTGCATTTCGATTGCAAACCACGAGCTACAAGTAACGATCCACTTGAAAAATACTGATTTCTATCGTTATTCGGCCATCGTCGCTCGCTCGCTCGCTCTCTCTCGATAAATATAGTATAATAATATAAAATTTACATTATGCATTGTTTACCGTACAATAACTGACCTCAATTTTTGAAAACTATAATATTAACAATAGAAAGGCGAAAATATCAAATTCCAAATGCAAACGCAATTTTTTTCGTTGTGCGACGTTTGGTTTGCCGATTGCTGTACTGCTGCTAGAATGTTTTGCATATATATATGAATTGTTGCTGTGTGCTTGTTGGATATATATGAAATCCGATGGTCATTTGGCCTCGTGAACCGCAACTAAACAATGCACAGCCAAACACATCGGATCGTCTATACACATACAACACACACACACACACATCGTCCGATTTCTTTTCAAAACACCAAAGAATGCCTACCAAGCCATAAATTATTATATTTATTCGCTTGTCGATTTATTTAATTAAAAACAACAAATGTTTCAATTTTTTGTTTTGTTTTGTTATTGTTGTTTACATTGAAACGTCCGTGTACAAAGCCTAAATATTTATCAGAATTTGGTCGAAAATCAATTTCAAGCGACCAAAAATATAAACAGTGCGAGCCAAAGTGACTAGAAATTACCCACAAAACATTAGCACACACCAACTGTTGTTTGGTTTTCAAGTTGTGTCGATGGCGAGGCATGTAAAGCGGCTTGCAATGAGTCAGTGCAAAGTGGTTTGGTCTGACGAGAATATTATGCCGCTAAAATTCAATTAATGAATCGTTTCAATTGAACGATCACATGGGACCGCACAATAACAAAGTTATCATTCGAAATCGATATTTTGTTTTATTTATTATTAACAACGAGCAATTGTGTTTTTGAATTTTCTGTTTTTTTCTTTTCATTTCGCATTTACGCTCCATATAAGAACGCACGACCGTAATTGCGATCACAATTGCCATCGTTGTTGGTGTTGGCCGTCATGCCGTCATACATTTGTGGGGAATGGATTATGGCGGAACAGAGACGCACAGTGTTCACTGTGCAGTTTTGCAGACATTTCGGTCGGCAACTTCGAAGCTGTGTGCTCACTATTCATACGTGTATGCCAATAATTTAACCAAACACTTTGCCAACCAATGCGATTGCACACACAAAATTCTTGCATATTATTCATGCATGTAGACCAAGCTCTCAACCGTCAATTGCTCTCTTCGCGTCTACACTTTCGTTCCATACTTGGGAATACTTTATTCTCCTTCATTTCGTACATAAGCTAAACGAAATTCATCGGCAAAAACTGATTTTTTTTTTTGCTGTTGTACACCAGAAAATCCACCAAATCAACCGTTTTGCGGTTAAAACACATGCACACCCATTAATACACATTGCACAAGCAACAAGTTGCTTTCCAACCACATCGGCTGCATTTGACTTTCTTTTTAAGCACAAAAGATAAATTGAAACGAGTTTTCAATGGGTTTTTGGATGCAGGTCTCGTGTGTGTGTGTGTGTGTGTGTGTGTGTGTGTGTGTGTGTGTGTGAATGCTATTGCAAATACAGTTTGGTTTGCAATTTTTTTTTTGTTTCTCTTCTCTTTACGATTATCGCGACTTTGAACGGCACAACACGAATAATAGTTTTGATACACTTATTTGACGTTTTGAGGCTACATGCCAATGCATTTTGATGGAATTCGAAATGAATCATGATAAAATATTGTCATGGACGGTGAGACACAGTGGCTAAGGGTGTGCATGTGAAGATGCTGATAAAACTTTAGTTTACCACGTTTTTTACTTCTAAAGGTTTTTTTTTGTTTTGTTCATAAAAGAGATTTTTATCAATTGTTACACAATGTGCACAATGCTCATGACATTTTTCAGGTTTTACATTAAACTTTAGCCACTCTTTGTGATCTCGATGACTTTTACTTGGATTTAAGTCAAGATTATCAATTGTTTAATTGAATTCGGAGAACTTCAATGGAAACTTCGTGAACTTTTGCTATTTTTGTTCGATTTTTTATCAACGAATTGAAAACCAAAATTCAATTTGCGATTAACTCGTTCCAATTTATTCAGTTTTATGATTAATTAATTTAAATTTCACCAGATCTTGTTGAAAATGATTAAATTCATCTATTTTTATGGCATTTCCGTTAATTTTGCATAATTTTTAGCAAAAATATCGCAAAAATTTGCATAAATTTCATATGTTTCTATCATAAAACATCATTTTTCATCATATTTTATTCAATTTTTAATGGAATGTCTTGAATTTTTATTAAATATGTGTAAATTTTCATCGAAGTCATCAAATATTGTGCTGTTTCATGCACAAATTTGATGATTTTATTATGAATTTGCTAATTTTGCAGATGAAAATCTCAACATTTCCCAATCGTTTACATCGGAATTTGCTAGCCCAAATCGGAAGACTGTAGATTTTTATTCAAATTCCACATTTGTTTCAAAGATGAACGTTAAGCGTAAAAGTGTTAATTATTATTTTGTGTGTGCGTTCTCGAAATTTCCATTAAAGATCCATCAATTATCTTCTTATTACGCCAAAAACCTATATCCGAAACGATTCTTGGTGTGAAAATGATTTTGTTTTACCAAAAATAGAAATGGAAGTCCAGCGGAGATCATGTCCATTAAAAGTTTTAAATTCAATTTCATTTCACCAAAACTGAGATATTTCCGCTTATATTTCTCGTTTTTGTTTTGCATCAACATCTTACAATCAATTTGGAAATAATCAAAACCCAATTAAAAGTACATTTTTTTTCTTCTTTCTTTCTTCTCGCGGTGAACGCCAGTTCATTGGCTATCGCTGGAATATAATCAAATAGAGAGAAAAAGTGCTAACTGCGTCAAAATAGTGATTTATTTTTTGGCTATAATACCGGACGCCGGTGAAAGTAACTAGCACAACAAAAACAACGAAACAAAAAACCAACGCTGATCGATTGAAACCTTTCAAAAATCGAATATTAAATGTTTGAACTGAAAACAAGCTTGAACAGCGGTGCACACAACTTGTGCTCTCTACTTAATATACTGTGTAGTGTTTACATTTGCACATGTGCGCCAAATTGCGAGAGAAAGACCTTTCAATGCCCTTAAAAGAGCGTTGGCTTGCAAATCACTTCATTTCCATTTTGGAATTTGTGTAATTGAATCAAATGCAGCGCCCAAAGTCTATTTCATATATGCTATGAAGTGCTAAATGCCAATGGACGATTAACAATCGAAACGCATGCACTAACCAAACACTCTTAACGCAATTGGACAGACTCTGGCGTTTTCGAAGAGCGTTCACACAACGCTTTAACGCTTATCCCAGAACAATTGAAAGTCACACATTCACTTAAAATACGTTCGATCGCATTTTCAAACGATCGTTATGAATTGCACACACGATAGAAATGGGCTGATTGTTTGCTCGCTTGCGTGGACGTGCTAATAAATTATGTAAATGAACGTCTGACTGAGGCGTTTTGAGACTCAAGTCTCTACAGAAACATGTATACGAATCGATGATTTATTCAATAGAAAGAAAATCGATGCTATCGAAGTGAAATTAAAACAATAAAATTTGGTCTAACATTTAACAACCTCCACACGAATTTTTCATCGAATGGGTGACATTTTGAGGAAATTGAAATCGATTTTTGGTTAAAATGGAATTATTTAATTTAAATGAGAAAAATTGACGCGTAAAATGCCTGAAAACAGAACTGCAATGGTTTCTGGGCCGTTTCTAAATATGGTTCAGTTCTGAAACATCGGACTAAACAAAAAAAAAACCTGCCTGAGCTCTTAGGCAGGTGATCAAATCGCCTCCAGAATCATTCAGCTCTAAATTGTTAATTCATGTTCTTCCAATTAAAGCTTCATAAAACGGCGTTCAAAGCGAATAAAGACGTTAAAACCGCTTATTCGATTGGATTTCGTAAGGTCATTGTTTTAAATGTTGAATATGTTGCCGAATGCTGTAATGTATTTTAAAGCGATTTTTAAACCAATTTTATCGATCAATTTGATCGATAGTTTGACGAGTAAAATTGATTTCGGAACGGCAGGCACGTCCATGCGGCAATCTACGGAATTTATGATCAGTTCTCATCGATCGAATGGAATTTATCACTTAAACCTGGGAAACATTTTAAAATCCGTAGAATCCAAAACCAACCGTGCAGACTGTCAATGTTTCAAGCATGGCAAAAAAAAATATGAATGGAATCATGCGATGGTTTGATGGACAGCCATCGTCAGCGAAACCAATTTCATGTGACAGCTTAAAAATGTAATCTCTGTCTTCGCGTCTTCAGAATATATCACTTTCTATAAAAATTAATTTTCGATTTGTCGGTGTTTGGTAAGAGTGAAATGTTCGGCACACACGGAAGCGTGTTTCATGTTCACAACGAATTATGGAGGCAAAAGCAAAATTTTTTTTTTAAATCGACCAAATTTTAAAACCAAATGTATTTAATCATTGCCGAAATGAAATGGAAACGATAAAAGACACGAAAAGTTTCGATTCGAACATTTCGAATGCAAAGTGAATCGCCGCGGTGATTATCATGTGAATTGAATCATTGTCTCTTTGTAATATCGTTTAATGTTCTGTGGCCTGCCTATGAAATATACACAAAATACGTCTATTTCTACATCTTAATTCCTATTTAACACACACACACACACACAATCAGCGATGTTCAAACATGTTTGAAGCGACTGACCATGTTTCGCATATGATTACTTAAAATGCATCATCAATGGAAAGCGGCTTAAAAATGCGAAAACCTGAGACGCACACACAGAGAGAGGGAAACCGGCCTAATTAGCATGTTTATAGTCGCAGTCGGCAAAATGCGTCGAATTTTATGAGCGTACAGCTCAAAAAACGTATTGAAATCGACAGTTTTTGCCGTGGTCTTTTGTTGTTTAACACCATCAATTTGCATTTCAATTGTGATGAAATGTTTAGCCGAAATGCGACCGTTTAAGAGTTATATGCGGTGTGTTGTCAAACAAGCAATTTTTCGCTTTTGAATGTGTGCGCGCGCATAAATGTTAAATGCAATTGATGTGGCCGGCAGTAAAAACGAGCTCGGCTTTTTAATGATGCGATGGAAAATGTGAATGAAGCATCTCATTTGTCCATTGTCCAGTGAACAATGTTCCGTGCACACTGCAAATATGCCCAAGAGCCTTGGTCTAAAAAGTCTGTTTCCATGTGATACGCACACACACATACGGTTTGCGACACAAAGTTGCACCTGGAATGCAGCGGAGAACCAAAGGTTTTTTTTTTGTTTTGTAGCTAAATGTTTTTAACTGAAAATTACACACGAAATAATATGAAAAAGGAGCTGTGTCGGGGTTTTTTGTGGTTGTTGTTGCTGTTGCTCGAAGATGTTCAACAGGTTCCATTTGTGTGGAATTTTCGGTGTTTTTGTGTGTGTGTGTGCAGATAATAAACAGTGTGGTCACTTAGCATCTGGCGTTAATTGAAATTATTCTTCAGTTTTTGTGGCATTTTGGCTAGTATGTGCTCACCAACAAAAGAAAAACTACATTTAAATGTACCGCTAAGTAATTTGGTCGAAAGCTACTTTTTGCACCCAGCGAAAGAGAAGTATATGAGTCTCTTTCAAAGAAATGAGCATTTGGCCCACTTTCAAATTACAAATTTGATTCAGAAATACGAATTTTTTTTCTGTTGGTCAGAAGTGTAAGTGTGGCTAAGCGTGTGACGCGCGCAAACAAGCAAATGGAATAAATGGAATGAACAAAATGATAAATGGGTGTATCTATTTTCAATAGAGTGCTGTGAGAGTGAGAAAACTAAATTATGAATCCGTAATCACCGGGACCATTTTTGGCAAATACAAAGAGTCAAGTGAACTTATAAGCTGGAGAGTTGTAGAGAGCTCAAGAGCAGAGAAATGAGACAAACGAGAAAGAGATTCACTGAGAAAAGAGCGCTGAATGTCAAGTGATGGTCCATAATTGTTAGTCCATTTGAGCTAAAGTGAACTCAACACCATTGTGTAATCGAGAATAAACACTTGCCATCCGATAGAATGCTAAAAGCCACACATCGCATGCTCCTCCGCCCGATGGTGTATGTTGAACGAGCGTGTAATTAATCTTATGCTACATTATTTGTGTGCGTTTACTCTGCCTCTGTCTAGCTTTTCTGGTTTCACTCCAATCGAAGAAGATGCAAACAAATAAACGCACTCTCAAGCATTTGTAAGCGTAGCATATGTGCTATTTTCATACTGTACCACATAATCACAATGGCAAATACATATATTCTTATTAGAAAATCTACTATTATTTCGACTGAAATTATTTCGGTTATGAAACATCCCGCAGAAGATATAATAGAAACAAATCAACCATATTATTACATGGTTGTGTGTTCCGGAATACGTGCCAAACACACGAAGACACACGCTCAACGTCACAAAAGCCATACAAAAACGCAATGTTATAAAATCACTCGGCACAACATCACACACACACACACACACACACACACCATGGAATTATAACAGCCCGCGACTTGTGTTTTCTTTTTGCTTGCTACAATAATACACAGCAGTGAATTCCGTCAATAAATTCCATCTTCTTCTGTGAATACCGTTGCAATTGTACATTTGAAATTCTAAGAGACGAAAAACGTGTTCGCTTATCAAAACCTCACCATCCAAAACCGTCAATTGAGCATACCGTTTCGGAATGCTGTGCGTGTGTTTGTATGTTTCACATGCGAACGAACGTGCCAAGCGGAACAATTTAACAAACGCTCAAATGGCTTACTTATAACATTTTTGCCGAACGCATTTTTCATCGTTTGCCAATTTCCATCGACGCCGAAGCGGCTTCTGCGCAATCTTGTGTGTGCTTTGTGCAATTTGCTCAACATCATAATTGCTTGGATTTTAAATCAAAATTCAAATAACACGAAGCAAAAAAAAAAACAACCGAACAAATTGGATTTTTTGTGTTCAACACGGAAATTGGCGGGGTCTTTTTGAACGACAATTATAGCTCACTGAAACAGCTGGGCTGTTTGATGGATTCTTTTCTCCAAATCAATGTGATTGAGTTTAAAAAAAGAAGAAAGTCATGGCTCGTGATGGCTTTAGAATTTCATTGCAAACGACTCATTTCCAGTGTGTAATCATTCGAACGTTGAAATTTTCTTTTTTTTGTAGAGTCACATGAGGCCCCAGTCAAAATCTAACGCGCTATGGACCAAAATCAAACAAACATAGCAATTGTTGACTTTTCACCAAACAAACACACTCAATTCGGTCGATTACCAATCTCTGTGTGTGTGTGTTTGTTCGTTTGAGTTTTGGAAATGAGCACAAATGTAAGTTGCGAAGCACTTCACGATGTTGCTCTTCGACCCACATCCAAACACTCCATTCCGCATGCACTCCGTTCAGTCAGCTCCATTCAAATCGATTCGCTTGTTGTTGTTTTCGGTGTTTTTTGTATCCCTTCGTCTCGTGTTCGCCACAATAGCGACAGATATCAAAACAAAAACAGTTAGAAGTCTTTGTACGCAGTTAGAAGCATGCATTTAATTGTTGTCTGTTAAACAATCATCGAATGGGTTGGTGTACATTTATTTTTGTTGTTGTTGTTCTTAATGCTCAATGCTCGTATGTGAATCGTAGAATTTGGTTCGCACAATCACCGAGAACCCAGCGATGCTTTGCCAGTTTTTTTTTGATTTTGTTAATGCTGCAACGACGAAACAAAACAAGAAAAAAAATGGCTTTTGAACGACGCATCTCGCATTTCATCATGGCACTGAATTCGAGCAAATGTGGCATTTGACAAACCATACTCACTTCCTCTTGTTCTCGATACACATTGTTTTGCTCTTTCTCTTGCATGCCCTTTCTTGTTCATTTTCAGCTCTCTCTCGCTTTCTCTCATTTTTGCCAACACATTTTGCATCAACTAGAGTTGTTCACGCATACAATTTTTATAGATTCGAATCTAATTCGAATTCGATCCGAATGTCTTGGTTAACCAAGACATAAATCGGGTCACAGATATCCAAACCAAATCTGATAGCTTTTGTGTCAGACTTCGAATAAATCCGGCATTTTGATTATCCGTGAACGCCTCTAGTTTCAACGTTATCTCTCCCTCGCTGCACCTCGCGACTAAATACATTTGCAAACACTGAGTGTTTGTGTTGGAATCAAATTAGAGACGATGGAAGCAAAAAAAAACAATCCAAACAAAACAGAAAGAGAACGATTCTTGCCGAATCAAAGTCATTGTTTTCTTTGCAACGAATAAACTCACAAAATAAAACGCCAACCATTCTTTTTTGCAATCTTTTATTCATCATTTGTGTAAATGGTTAAAATGCATCTCAATTTCCCTCTGTGTTTCGCATGCATAGAAACCACCAAAGAGTATTTGGTGGCGGGATACACGAGCTGGAAAAAAAAGAAGAATGCACAATATTTGTTACTTTGTGCACACCGAGTGTAATAATCACAGTGATTCATGACAACAACAACAAAGACGACGACGACGACGACTATGAAAACAACCAGCAACAACGGCATCGATTTACTGAATTCTTACCAGAACAAATAGCGATTCGTTCAGCATCAGTTGCAAGACCAACAAAAAAAAAAGACAGCGAGAACCGTCGACGAAATGGAAACAAAATCACTCTTCGAACACAAAATACGGAACAAAAAGACAGACAACATACGATTCAAGCACAAAAATGCTTAATGAGAAAATGTTATTTATATGCGAATGAATTTCGCTCGCAGCTCGCGCTCTTCTCTGGTGTTGCTATATCTGGTGCGTGTACACACTTTGCGGTTTCATTCAGGTGCAAGAATCAGAGAAAAAAAAACAACAACAACAACAACAACAACAAAAAGAAGAAGAGGAAGCAACGATGGTAAATATACAACATGAAAATGCTAAAACATTTCAATCTGGTGTGCTGGCTCTTTGTTGTTTGCAAGTTTTCATTTAATTAAAATGAAAAGAAAGAACACGGTAACAACAACTAAAAAAACACAACAACATCAACTAATAGCAACAAATCAGAGCTCGTATGCACAGGCGGGGGGGAGAGAATGTGGGATTGGAGTCGAGATTGAAATTAGAGTTAAAGATGAAAATAGCATTAATTCATGGATGTTTCAGCGTTAAAATGTCTAGATCGTTCAGCATATTTTGGATTCATACACGCAAAAAAGGGGGCTCTCTCATCAAAACAAAGAAAGAAAATTTATACCATTCGGCGAAAAACACACACAAACACACACACACACGCAAAGAGGCTAATGAAACACTACAACCGACCGTAATTTGTTTAAATAATGACTCTTTCACGCGCACACGCGGCCGCATACACACAACATCTTTATGAACACTAAAGATTAATTTTGTTTTTCTTTTTGTTAAGCATTGGCCATGAAAACCTTGAATGGGCTTGGGCAATAGCTTGGGCCAAGCTCAATTGTGTGCTTTGTATTTGTGCATTTCTGTATTCAGAAGTGTTCAGTTCTCATAACAATTACAAGGAAATTGATACCATCGAATGGTTGAGAGTCAAGAGAATCATTCACTTCAGCGAATCTCCAATGACTAGTTGCTTCTCTCACTCCTCACAATGCGGCATTTCAAAATGTAATTCTTCATTTTCACGTAATTCAAACCATTTTCGTTCATTTGCAACTCACTTATAAATTATAATTCATTAATTTGGTCTATAGACATGCAAAAGGCACACAATGAACACCACAATTGCACACATTATTCAAAAATGATGTCAATTTTTTAAAGTTTGGTTCTTTTGATTCAACATTCAAAAAAAGCGAATTGCTTGCGATGTTTCTTTGAAAATTAAGTCAAATTGAGTTTCGTGGTTCTTTCATAAAGTGGTTAAAATAAACGGAGAAAAATAATGAGAGACGAAGAACCGAAATTAGTTAAACAAAATTTGATAGCTGGCGAACAGAAAAAAAAACCATTGAAGAAAATGCGATGACCGGAACCAAGGCACCGGCCATAAAATAAAGAATTGTCTGGCCAATGAACATTATTAAATTGATGAGATAAACCGCAATTTTACTGTGCGGTGGCTATTGTTGCGATTCAATGGAAACTTGGATGTGATGAGACTCACGGATGGGAAATGATGTTCATCGTTCAGGTGATGGGTGTTTATATCGATTAAATACGCCACGACTGATCGATATGCGCGATTCAATTGCGCATCGATTGTTAACCTACAAAATCATCAATTCAAATGCTGATTTGAGCCGTTAAGCTCTCATTGCAAAACTCAGTGGAATTTGAACAACGGTTTTCCATGCCAATTTACCGGCACAATTTATTTAAAATCGACATCGAAATGCATCAATTTCTCTGGCCACAGACTCTGTACTACAAAGAGACTGTCTTTGGGTGAGTTGTGTATTTTTCTCGGTAAAATCTAGCGCCATTTTGGAATTAGATTCGTTTGTTTCGTCGCGCTCTTAAATCCGAATGGGATGATGTGTTCATTTAAAACAAAAGCCAATAAATTGGATCCGAAGGGTTTGATGTTTGAATCAAAGAGCCAATATTGACTTACAAACATTTCAACCATTTCGGCTTCAAGCATTCTTTCATTTCGACAAATGAAATCTCATTTATTCATCAATAAAAACCGCTTAATTTGATCAATTTTTATTTTGGTTAGCCTGTGGCGGCTCTACGACACATAACCGATATTCATATTTTGTGTTTTGTGGCTGTGAGATGGCATTTGCGCAATCATCATGCCTCAATAGGTCGCTTAAATGGATGGTACTTTGTCTTTTTCTCTTGTTGTTTTCTTTGCATTTTCTCAATTTCGCTAAAATGTTAAATCATGGCGCTGGGATTCAACCTCAACGTCGCTCTCAACAGTTTTAACTCTCGCAGCATTCGTGAGCCGAAACTTTCACCATGCACTTGGCGAAATGAAAAACAAAACATTAAAAAAAAACCAGAAAATCAGCTGAACGAAAATGAAAACGCAATTTGGTTGTAATTTGATTCTTACTTTGCATCGCTGAGCGCTCGATGGCGGTAGTTTTAACCGTTTTTGATGGATTTATGTTTTAGAGGTTGGCATTTTAAAAATGGCAACATGCGATTTTTTTTACATTTTTAACATGATGCATGCATAAACACCCAGGCGAAATGCATCAGAATCGCTTGTCTGCCGCAAATAAGATGTTTTCGGGTCAGTTTTTATCACGATGTCATGATCAAAGTCAAAAAACGAACCGAGAGGGAAAAAAAACAACAATAACAAGTCGTTGGTCGACTTCTTCTGGGCTAACAACAATATTCATGTGTTCAAGGTGTGTATTGGGTACCGAGCAACGTGCACATTCACTGCCATGAGAAAGTATCAGAATCGATATGCAATATCCACTTTGTAAGCTTTTTAGTCTTCTTTTTTCTCTCTCAACTCGGTGTCGTTGTTGTGCTGCAAGACAAACAACTGATTTTTGATGTTCGCCAATTTTTTTATATGTTTTGTAGCTCTGCAAAAAGAGACTCGAATCAAACGAATCAAAGCATTGACAGTTCCCTGTTTTTCCCTGTTAAAGCGCTTATTTCTGCATTCATTTATCATGACAAAGTGTCAAATTCATAAATGCATCGATTTCATGTGTAAATTGGTTCCGGATGACATTTGCCAAATGGGTCGATTTTGTCAAAGCGGATTTTCAAAGCAATCAACTAATGTCATGTTCGCCTGCAAGGCGAATACTTCGATTCTCTATTCTTTTTTCCCCATCCGCAAAACAAAAAAATTAAAACGTAACTAAAAGAGATTGCCAATTTCCGATTGGATTTGAAATTTCAAACGGAATTTTTGTGTTTGAGATTGCAATTGTGACCGTGACATTCATTTATACGTGAACAATCTGACCACTAATTGAATAAAATCCATTATTTCATTTTAAGTCTTTTCCATGGAAATGGAGCAAATGAGATTTGTAATGACATTTATTTTTTTGAGAAAAACACAAACAGAGCCGTTGATGAGACGAGCTGGACGGAACCAAAGCCAAAACAAATTCGCTCAATTGGATTAATACCGTCAAATTGAATCGATTCGTCAGTTCAATGCGAAAAATGATGTAAATGTTAATTGATAATTTCATAAAATGTTTATCTGTTTGTGGAGTTTCAAGTCAAAATGGCATTTTTGTTGTTGTTGCGGAACAGCTGATGTAACAGTAAATTGTGAGTTTACTTGTTCTCAATAAACCATATATCACAAAATTGCAGTGTGGATTGTAGCGAATGGTTCAAACTGATGATTTCAAATAGCTCATGTCATGACTCATGAATAATGAACATTTCAAATCTCAGAAGGAGGCTATTTGCTGGAAAAACTAACACAATCACTGTTGACTGACACGCATCGATTTTAAATCTTGGCTCGCTTTAATATCGAACTGCAAATGATCAAAGCGAATTGAATGCAATCATTTCAGAATTGAATCATACAAATGTTGAACATATGAAATCGTAAGAACAAAACCAGAAACGGTTATTTTGTTGTTTCAAACAACTTGTTTGAATTAATGGATTCGAATTTATGTTTTAATTTACTTGAAAGTTAATAATTTTCGAGAGAAAAAAAAGGCGAAGCATGAGAAACAGCCTCATGTGCACCTCAACTAATTTCAAATTGATTATAATTAATTATTGTGTTATGGAATATGGAGTTCTAATTTGAACATAAATATCATGCAAGATGCCGCCGTCCATGGTCGATAGACCTACAGCATCGAAAATCATTATACTTACGAATCGTTAGAACATTAAAAATGTATATATTTAAAAAGTGGAAACAAAACACATTCGAACTGATTCCATCACAGAAGACAGAGGATCCATATGAATGAGAGGTTTTTCTGAATCATTCAAAAGTTATTAATGTTGAGAATCTATCTTGATTTCAGATTCAATCTGAAAATGCATGAATTTAAAAATCGAAAAAAGCAAACAAACCAACAATCTATTAAGTAATTTGAGAAAAAGTGATAAGAGAAGTCTTGGGATGGGAATGAAGAAATCGAATGAAAAAAGAATGAAGAAGAAACCGAAAAAGTGTGTAGTAAAAACAACAAGACAAGAAATATGAGAAAATGGAGAAAAAATGTAGATAAAATGAAATGAAGAAAGAATAGAAAAAGAGTGAAGAGGTGTAAAGAGAGAAAACCCGTGAACAAATAAAGAGTAAAATAACAAAAAATGCTCAAAAAAAAACTGAACCAAAAAAAACGGTTTCAATTTTGAATGAATTGAGCGTTAAAATAGAGCCATAAGCGCCAACTCATGAGAAAAACACCGATTGAAAAATCCATTAAATGGCCCGAAATTCATTGAGCCAATGGCTAAAATCCACGAAATGTTCGTGTATTTTTTTTCATTTATAGAAATGAAATAGACCTGAAAGCCCCGTGGCAATTACAGCATCATCGAAAATGGGGTGAAATGCATTTCAATCGGTTGAATTGAATAGAAAAAGTGTCTAAAAATAATAATAAACAAAAAAAAAACTGCATATAAAAAGGTGCATTGAAAATTCCGTTTTTGGTAGTTTGCGAAGTGGCCTTTTTTTCACCGTTCACCGTAAAAAAAAAACATGTGCGTTCATCATTGGCAGTGGATTGATAGCGGTAATGTGTGCCTTGTGCCGCCGTTAGTATGCATTTGTTCAATGTTCATGTTATATGCATCAATTTGTTATGCCTAATGAAAATCGAGCTGGCACTAGATACGTTGAGCCTGTAATAAAGCGATTCATTGGAATTGCATCGTCCAAACCGCAACCAACAGGAAAAAAACAGCTATTTTTGCATACAAAATCGCACTTGTATTTGTGCACTTTGGTTGTTTTTTTTATTGCGTTTCAATCTCATTGCGGAATTGGTCTGTGAGTGTGTTATGTGTCCAATGAGCATGACGACAGCATACACACAAATTTATAGCATCGCCAGAAAAATGCATAAATCAGCTTTGTGTTCCAATTTTCTCATTCGATAAAATACACTCGACGATTGAGTCAAGACATCATTTTGCTCTACAAATGTGTATTATTCATATATGAATGGTGTAGTAAGCGCCAAATGAAGAATTGATTAAGTTGATATGCTCGAACCAACGTTCCGTTATCCATTGAATTGCCTTTTAATTCGGTGTGGCTCAATGAGTGAGCGAGAAGAGAGGAAAAAACAACAACCGTCAAAAAAGTCGTGCATTTCACGAATATTGGTTCCATCAAATTCAATTTAATAAAGCAACAATCGCGTTTGAATGCATTTGAGAATGAAACATTTGACACGGTGTATGCTCCATTGTCAGGCCAATTCAATTAAAAGCCTCGTACTTTTTATCTCTCTCTCTCTCTCTCTCTCTCTCATTCTCTCATTACCCTTGTGTGTGTGCTTTGTAACGGTCTCTTTTCATTTCTCTTGGTGTCTCTTATTCTCTTTTAGCGACAATGCAACTGGAACAATCCATTTGATGTTTTACCGCGCGCTTCAATTCATTAAATTGAATTTATTTATCAGAGACCCAGGCATTTTTTATTTTTTAGTGAACGTGTAATGACAGCAACAAAAAAATGGGGAGAAATATTTCAACGGGGCTTTTTTCGGAAATTAAACTTGAATTCGGCAATCGGGCCTCACGTCAATTGCATGCACTTGGAAGACCAGCACCGGTATCGTCGATGTAATGCAACTCGATAATTTCAATTCGAAATGGTAGAACGCCAAATTGTTATATCAGTAAAAAACGTGCCACCTTTTTTGTGGTTGATCGACTTCAACACTTGAATCTATTAGAGAAGCGAATAGTTTCAAGTTTTTTTTTTTCGATTTCTATTGACTTGAGGTCTGTGGTCTTCTTTCGGTGAAATGTATTTCTCCAATCAAATAACCAGAGGCGTAGCTGTAGATCTTAATCATCACCAATTCAAAATTTTGCCACAGGCGACCAATGTTTTTTGTCTCTGGGCAGGTTTCAAACTGATATTATCACTTCACGATTTTGTCAAAGTCATTTGAAACCTAGTTTTAGCATAATTCCTTGCTAATTCATTAGAAATGTTACCAAATTTATTGCGACGCACCAAAATCTATCGCGGATCTAAAGAAAAGCCACCATATCACTGGTTCAATCTCAAAATGTGTGCTTTCCCTTCGATGTTTCGTAAGACATTTAAGAAGATAATTTGGTAATTATTGGCAAGACTCAACAGTTTTTGTGGCCAATCATGATAGGTGATCACTAAACAAGGTGCTTACAAGACCTTCAGCACCTCACATATTCATACTTCCGAGAGTCGCCTGTAATTGAAATGTGGTATAATTCGATTAAAAATTTCATTCGCAGAAAGACATTTTTTGTGTGTTAAACTTTAAATCATGATTGTTTCGAATATTGTCTTTTTTTCTCTGTTTGGCAGTGGCTGTCGTTGATTTTAATGAAATTAACTTCAGTACACGACTATTCATAAAATGAATATTATATTTTTAAAATGCCATATAACTTTCATCGTGAGACAATGGGAAATATGTGTGTGTGTGTGTTTTGCGTATCCACATTTCTAGGCTTGGTCCAAGTGTATCGAATGCATTGATGCGAAACGAAATTATAAATATTACGTTGTGAAATGATCATTTGAAAGTTAAATAACAAATCAATTACTTGCTGCAAAATTTTGCGCATCATTAGCGTTGTGTGACCGCGCCCATCTGTCGGTCTAATTGCGTTCTTGTTGTGCCCATATGTTTTTCGTCTTCGTTGCTATTTAATTCGCGGTGTCTGTCGTGCAATTCCACAAAACGAAAGCCAAGCATCAAAATTGATTCCATTCCAGTGGTTAAGTGTGTTGTTGACAATGTTATTGTTTGTTCAAGCCGATTCCAAACCAACATCTTTGCAATTTTCACCCGAAAAGTTTGTTTATTTTCGGTTTCCGTCTTGGACAATAACAAAAAATTGTCATTAAATGACAACACAACCCAAGCAGCCAGTTTTTGTCTTATTCTTTTTTCGATTGCGCATTTTTGCAGACAGCAAAATATGATGAACGCACATTTTATTCGCAATGAAAACAACTTGGTTACAATCATTTGTTTTCATTTGGTGGCATTTGTTTGTTGTCTTTGGCCATTTTATGTATGTTCGAGTTTGTGTGCTAAAACGCATTTTCTAAACGATTTTTCACAGTTGAGTGAAGTGACTCATTAAAAAATCAATGAAAACCGGCTCAATCGATGTTTCAACTGATGACTACTGGCCAACTCGTAACATCTGTTGTATTTCGCAAAACCGAATTTTCTTTCAACTCTACCGTGCAACCAAAAAATCGGTTTCATAAAAAATGATTGGAACGCTTTTACTGAGCTAGAAAAATACGATTATAAGCTATGGTTGAAAAGCATTTTCAATGATGTTGAAAGTCCAATAAAATATAAACAAATCGCCTCGTTAATGACTGAAAAACGAATCAAAATGGCTTTAAAAACATAACAAAAACCTGATAATATCGTCGATTCAATGGAAGATGAAACTCGTTAAATGGTCCATGGTGCAAGGGAGTCGCGCTTCAAACGATCGACCACAAGAGGCGACAAAATGAGACGAGCACAGCAGTTGAGCTCGCCTGAACACCAAAATCTTTCTCTCTCGTAAAAATGGCTCATTGTTTTTGATGAAAGACACATTTTACCGTGGAATTTCAATGGGTCAATAAAAATGAAACGCATAAAGAAAGCGCATTGTTATCGCCCGCCATGAATATTGTTTTGAATTATGATTTCTTCACATTTTTGTTGTCGTTGTTTGTTTGTTCATTTTAATGGTTTGCGTGTGAGTGGCCGTGTATGCGCACGCTTGTGGTGTGTGTGTGTGGTATTGTTCATGGCTCATTGTCCACTTTAGCTATCAAGCAATAAACATTTTCGTTTGCTTTTTTTGTGTGACAGCGAATAAATGCGGCTAATGTGCTGTTGTAATTCAACAAGAGAAATAAAAGTTATATGGAAATCACCGTGCGCGGATTCAACCAGTTGAATTAAGATATATATTGAAATGGTATCATAACAATTTATTCCAACTTTAATCGAATGACTTTAGATATGGTGCGATGGCTCTCTCAGGTGGTGAAATTTTTGAGTGATGACGCGATTACAGCGAGAAATCGTTATGCACTTTAAATGCGGAAGCATTGGCTCGGAGTATTTTCTTGACATTCTTTTGGCTTGAATCACTTCGAATGTGTTACAATTCAACGAAAAGAAAGTGATCAAAAGACTTTTTGATGGGTTCATTTGCCTTCAAGCAAGTTCTTCTATTACAAAACTCACATTTTTTTCCCACCTGAATTGAATTTCTTGATGATTTTTTCCATGTGTTTCAGAAATAACATTTTTTTTTGCCGCTTCATTTGCTTCAACAACTTCATTTGCTTCAATTTCACTTCACTTGAAGTGATTTACTTCCCTTTATTTGCATTCGCAAATAGTCAAAATGCGAGCAATTCTTTTTTTTGTTCTGCGTTATTGTTGCAACGAGTCACGTGAGCGTCTGTATTAAACGCGAATTTATTTGTATCTACAAGCTCTCGAAACATTAAAATAATTAAAATGAGTAAAAACAAAGAAATGATCCAACAAAGGATTCCTTTCTCGACTTTATTCTTCTCTGTCTTACTTTCGCTTTTGCAAGATTCAGAGTGAGTTTTGAAAGGCAACGAAAGAATTTATCATCCGTTTGAAAACTGCATCACGCGCAAAAGCATTACTTTGAAAATCATTGAATCAGCTGGAATATTCATATTTCTTTAGCTCAACACTGAACCAACAAAAAAATTATTATGCAAATTCCATCTTTTTCGGAGCATTTTCTCCTTCTCAACGCTTCTTTTCAACGTTTGCAGTTTTTTTTTTCTCTCCCTTGTTCTTCCATACGAATGAAACTTCTAATGAACGCCAATATTTAACATCATTGCGCGCTCGCGCATTCAGACACACGAGAAAAAAAAACGGCACCGAATTAAAATTTTTAATTAAGAGCTCAGAAATACAATGAACAAAAGGAATACTGTCGAAAACATCTGAAAGTTACAGGGAAACAGCGAACACAGGCGAATGAAAATAGAGACAGTGTGCTCAGTGCTCACACCACACAAATTCACTGCCAAAAGGATGCTAGTTCGTTATTAATAGTAACAAAAAAAAAATTATGCACCAGATTTTTTTATATTTTTAATAAAAGAAAAATTTGGTCGCTCTAGACGTTTTTTTTTTCTCCATCGGTCATGTTCGTTCACGCTTTTATTTAACTGAAATCAACAGCATAAAAGTGTTCGGTTGTTCAATGGTTTGGAAACACCCAACAAACGGAAGAGATTTCAGGCAAAATGAAAGCATATCCGACACAATGTGTCAACACAAATTTTCAACAAAAAGAAAACTCTGGCCTGAACTTTGTGTGCAGCTCACTTTGTTTTAATGGGCAAACTAATCAACATATCATAGTTTTGGCACTTTGGTTTCAATATAACTTTATATACACTTTTCTCTTTCAGTCCCTTGGAGTCGCCTTCTAGGTCGCCTTCTGTCCATTTTTCCCCCGTTTTTCTGTCCTCTTATCTCTTGCTCTCCTTCACATTGTACAAACAACGCAAGAAAATTATGTTCATCAGATTGCATTTGATTCAATGCATAAAATGAGCTCATTTTTTGTTGTTGTTCAAAATTCATGTAGATTTATTCTTTCAACAGCAACAACAACAAAAAACAAGTTATGCAGCCTTTTTCAGCTCCGTCATTCCAAATTGTATGTTATTTGTGATTAATTTTTCAACACATTTCATTCGGTTGTACTTGGAAATTATGCTTTTTTTTAAATGGTTGCTTGAAAAAATATGATTTTCTCTTTCTTTCGAAATAGACTTTTCTCGTCGACAAAATGAATTTACATTCTTTTTGAAGATTTTCATAAATTCTGGCAAGAATGTGTTTTTTTATTATTTCAAAATGCGTCAGAAAATCAAATAAAGACTCTTCACTGCAGTCAAGCATGTTTCGAAGAAATTCTCATTTTTTTTTTTTTAAGAAAATGCGAAAGAACATTGTTGTTTTGGTATTTTAGTAAAGTTCTCAAATGAAGAGCAACTTAAATAACTTTATCAGTTTCATTCATGGAATTATTTGCGTTTGACCATGAAGACGGACAAATTTGGCATTTATTTAACATAAATTGAATTGAAAAGATTAGAATGATAGAAACCAGTGGTTTCAAAACTAGAGGATAACTTCTACTGGTTTTACATTCTTAACTAAAGTCTTTAGTCTAAGGAAGACCTATGATATTGCTATAGTTTAAGCATTTCGGAAGAAACAATAAAAGTACCCTTGAATCGATCAAGCTTGTGACAACAGAATCCATCACAGAAATTAACATCCAAATCATTGTTATATCAAACTTACGGAACGACCAACTTGAGAATGTTTGAATCTGTGGATAGAACTTTGCTTGTTATTATGAATATGTAATGAGTGCTTAAAGATTCATTGTTATAGATTTCGTTCAGCACATGAGATGAGTGATTGAATTATGCTATGAATATAGTCCACATTGGGGTGAAATCAATCTCATGGGGAAAATCTAAAATAGACTTCACCTTAAATAGATTGCTTACAAGACATTTTCACAATTCATTGAAAATCAATCTTTAGGATGCTTGTTCGAAAAGCCGATTCCAAACGTCTTCGAATTGAAATAAAATTTCCTATAGCGATGCAATGAGGGGCTACCCTAGTCAACATTCCATCCAATTGAACTCTATTCATGTCTGCGACGTGCAAAAATCTCTTAAATTCATACTTCAAATGCTAGCTCGTCGCATGTAGAATTGGATAAAGTGCTCGCTCCGCTCTTTTCGCATACCATAACCTAGGTCAACAAGCGTTAAAGCTCGATACCTCGTCTCGAATGCGTGCTACAATTACATTTCGTATCTCGTTTTGAATTGTCATCATATCTGTATTTAAATATTTCAGCTTAAATTCGAACTGCAAGCGAAGCTTATTCCAACACTGATTCTCTCGCTGGAGAATCGGATTCGGCTTCAACACACAAAGTTCGATGATCAAACCATCGATCATGTTCCAAATGGTTTTAGCAAACCTTTCGCATCTGGCAAAAGGTGAAATTCTTTGCGTTTGTTTGTGATTCTATTTTTTTCATTTTCGATTGAATTTGCGACTACACGTTGGAAAAAAATCGGATTTGTAATAAATTTCCATCGATTTTAAAACAGTATCGCATTGTTAAATCGTCCATTGCCATCGCCGTCGTCGTCATTGTCAACGAACACAAAAAAAAAATTATACGAATTTCTCAATCGAATTCATTCAAATATTTACCATTTCCATTTGGAAAAGCATGTGAATATAAACCGCAATCGAGTTGATGCGATGAATACGAAATGCAACAAATGGAATAAATTGAAATAATAAATTGAATTACATTCGTAATCCCGACTTTTCCGCATTGATTTTTCTCTTGAACAATTTCATTCATCGAACAGTCAGGAGAGAAAGTATTGGTTCTGCCATGAATATGGGCAAAATGTTCAAAACACAAAACATTCTTTGACACAATAAAACAAATTGGCCATCTTCACTTTGCGATTTGAGACTCCTTTCTTGAGATATATTCATATCAAACTTCCATTTTCTAAGAATTTCGTTCATTTTCACACGTATTCATATTCCATGATTTTTCGGCATGAAGATACATTTTGTGCATTGTATGAATATCTAAAACTTCAAGCGGACTTGAATACCTTTCAAATGATGCAAACTGCATGAATTTTCATTGGAAAATACGGTCAGGAGAGTCAAAAACGTGAAAATCAGTTTTTGTGTAAAAATGTACTGAAAACCCGACTCACGTGCACTTGAATGCACATATCTCTGGAACGGCTATACCAATATGGCTCAAATTAAATAGGAAACCTCCGGTGACAATACTGTGCAATTTAAGAATCCATTTGTGAGTCATTTTCATTTTTTACAGTTCAATTTTCTGAGAATTTTCTAAAAATTTCGTATATTTTCAAACATGTTCACATTTCATGATTTTTCAGCGTGAAGAAACATTTTATGCACTTTTTGAATACGTAAAACGTCAAGCGCGCTTGAATACCATTCAAATGACGCAAGCAGCATGCATTTTCGTTGAAAAATACGGTCAGGAGAGTCAAAAATGTGAAAATCAGTTTTTGTGTAAAAATGTACTGAAAACCCGACTCACGTGCACTTGAATGCACATATCTCTGGAACGGCTACACCGATTGGGCTCAAATTCAATAGGAAACATCCGGTAATAATTCTGAACAAATTTGCTTTTGACACTTTGGGATTTGAGACTCCGTTCGAGAGTTATCGTGCTAACGTACAGACTACGACGACGACGACGACGACGACGACGACGCCATTTTGCACCGGAGCTACCAGAACCGAGTATCCAAATAAAAAAAGTGAAAATCAAGTTTTGTTCCCATGGTGAACTGAGACTCTGGTCAAAATTTGAGCCCGATCGGAGTTCATTTACTCAAGTAATGTTTAGTTGAATTTTTGAGGCAAAACCAATACTTTTCCTAAGCACATTTCATGTGCGGAAAAGTAATATTGCGAATTGTAAAATCAATTCACCTTTTTTTTCTCTCTCTCTCTCTCTCTCCCTCATTGGAAAAATGATGTGATTTTGTATTTTTGTCTTTCCCTCAGCAACAAGAACCATGAACCATATGTTTCAATTTCCAGATTTAAACAAAAAATTATTAAATTTTCGATTAAAATCCAATTAAATGAAAATGCTCTGTTGCCGAATCGGGGAGTGGTAGAAGGACGCAAAGGATGCACTTTACGAATTTAATTGCAAATAAATTTATCGATTATTTGCATGTTTGCCGTTTGGAAAATGTAAAGTTTCGGATTGTGCGAATCCGATAAAGGGCGTCCATGTAAAATGGCGATTAAATAAAAATCAGCAAAAATGCAATTGTTGACATCGTGAATTTGTTAACGGGACGAGAGAGTGAACATGAGTAGCATATAACGTCATTTCCATTGTAATAAGCACACTCGTTGCTCCATATTTGGACTTGGCATCCGATTCTTGTTAAAACAATGTTTTTTTGTTTTGTTTAAATTGCAACAAAACATGTAAATGCTAAATTTATGTTTCGAAATAATTTTATTGGATTTAAAGTTGGTTGGCAATTCGATTCAGTTCTAAAAATTGAACAATAGAAAAAGTGCATTTTAACGAATCATCAATTTAAGAAGAGCATAGCTCAACACCCAATCTTATGTAAAACAACCAAATAAACTACACTCAACATCTGAGAACTGCTTTAGCTTCAGCTTAATTAACAAATGTATTTCGTTTTTACATAAGAAAATCGCATAAGACCAAACAAACAAAAAAAGAAATCCTTCGTGTGATTGCTGGGAATGTAACTTTCTATCCGAAAAGAATTGGCATTCGAATCGAAATCAAATGCGAAATCTACATTTCAATCGAATAAAAATGTGTTTTTTTTCTTTTCGAAAAACAAAAAATATTTGTTACGCCATTGCTTGAAGCGCACCACCACAAAAATCAAATGCAGAAACACGCAATCCAAATTCATCATCATTTTTATGCAGTGTAGAACATCGATGTTTGTTTTTTTTTCTAAACATTGGCGCCCAATGACGTGAACCATCAACGAACACACACAAACACTCACACTCAAACACAACGGTGCAACAAGTTCCATTCTGTAACTGTTTTGATTTTGATTGTGACTGCGATTGAAAATCCGTGCATTTTCGATTGTGTGTGTGTGCTTTTTTCACTCATTTTGTGCGATTACACATCAACTTTTCGTGTATTTCGTTGTTGTTGCTGTTGTTTTTTTTTTGGCTTCGATATTTGTTATAACTTGTAACACGTAATCAAATGCAGTCACAATTGCAATTGCTGTTGAACAAATGGTGCATTTAATGAGTGAATGAAGTATATATTGTTGGAAATATTTACAATCGAAACCAAAATTCAAACGAAAATCCAATAAAATATCAAATGAGTTGAAAAACTGGATTAAAATTGGAAAATTGGAAATATTGAACGAAAAATTGAGCAATCAATTGTCAAATCGTAATGGCAACATTTAACTTAATCAACACGAAAATGGCTACCAAATGCATCGATTTAATTGGACTCAACATGTTGAGCACATGCATGTGTATGGAAATCAAATGGAATGGATCGATGTTGAGATGTTCCAACCGAACAAAACGTTTGAATGTTTTACTGTGAAATCGTCTCACACGTAAAAGGGATTGCTATCGCATATGACAATGACGGAAATCAAACGTTTCATGTACACCGCAATTCGTGTGTACACTCTATCAACATTCAAAACATGAACTATTTTACAAACGGTTTTCCACTTCCAAAAATATACCGAGAATTGAATTCATTGGATTCGTTGAGTACATTGTCAAATCAATGTAACATTTTTCGTAAATTTGCATGCATAAACCGCCATCCGTTTTAGTCTCTTCAAGGCTTCAATTAACGTTAAATGGTTTGTGATGGCAAACCAAATGAACACATTTCATTTTTACTTTCATTTTTATCAATCGAATGCAAAATGTTCCATTGCTTATGGAATTTGTTTTTGGATCAAGTCAGTAATGAGCTAACAAACTTACTCAATGTAGAAGTGTGCACGTGCTCGAATAATGCGAAGGTTATTTATTCAAAATCCGATTCGTGGCCACCTCTAATTCAACGGAACCTGCAATGAAATGTTATTTCTAATGCAAATCCACTTTGATCTAAGCTTTAGCCATGCATAAATGATTTTGAAACCGGCCGACTACGATCAAATGTTGGTTTGGTTTTGTTGAAATCTCAATGATTTCAATTATTTGCAATGGAAATTGCAATGCAAATTTCAATCGAATATCCGTTGAATTTGGATGTTGACAAGGCTATTTAACAAGGAAATGCACTTAGTTTTCGTGAATTTGTATGGAGAATTGAACAAATTACCAAGAGAAGAGAAGACAAATCAAAGGATTTGAACAAAAAAATCATCAATCACTACCGAAAAGGGGACAAATATCAATCCACATAAGAAAAAGAGCAGTGAAAACGCCATAAACCCAGTAGATCATGTCATCGGAACCATTCAAAACCATTCATCATTTCTACAAGCGTTTAAATCGAATCAAAGCTTTAGTACGAATGCAATCAAGTAATTTGTCCACTTCGTACGATGTGTTTGATGTGTTTTCATCACGTTTAAAAGAGCTTCTCATCACAGTCGAGTCAAAATTTGCCAAAGATGGTATTTCGGAGGCGGTAAAAATTCGTTTGGCAGCAATTCAGTTGGCTTTACACTTTATTCATTTGGAATCACTTCTGCAATTATCACTTGCATGGTCCGCCCGTGTATCCGTAGCTGAAATCAATGCTGAGATACAAATCGTTGAAAATCAAATGCGACAATTTGATGAGTGGCATTTAAACGAAGTGATGTGTTTGATTTATTTTAAATTGATTAGTCTTTTGGCCAAAATCAACTACAATCCGTTGAAAAATGTTAATATTGCAAAGCAATGGCTTGAATCAGCCGAACGAATGTATAAGGAACTGGAGCAAGTGCATTCGGATGAGGAAAAACCATATTACGATTTACATGAACTCTTTTCAAAATCGGCTACTCTAGTCCCATCACCAGCTGGACGTGTCACTTTGCATAAACTATATGCTGAAAATAAGGTACTTCTCGAGCAAATCCATTGCTATCGTAACAACGAAGCACTTTCGGTGATTGAATGGCTTCGTACGCATCAAGATAATTCCATTTGGTTGACCAAACTTCTATCAATTGTTCCGCAGTTACTCGAACAAACCGAATTTAAAATTGTTGCTTATTTATTGCTTATCGCTCGAAAATTAGCCACGGAAAAAGACGAAGTGGATATTCAAAGTTCAATTGCCACCAGTTGGATGTACTATTTTTTGGGTGTTTTTGATCGATCAAAGCAAATTTTACACACAAATTTAACCGAAGACAAAATGGTATTTCGACAATCATACGGTTTAAAAAGAATGTATCGAAAAATGGACGCAAATAGTTCGGGTGATGTGAATCGATCAAATGTTCTGAGTTCAAAATCCATATTTAACTGCTTCGCTGATTCCATTCCATTGAGCCGTGAAGAGTTGCGGCTGTGCACAAATCGGCTAGAAAATGTTAATGATGCAAAAACGATTTTGGTTTATTCAATTGAAATGGTCGAAAAATTGATTCGAGAGATTGATTTTCGACAAAATCCAATGGATTTCATCATTCATCACTATCAAATATCCGATTTGCTATCAATTTCAACGAATTTAACGGAAAATTCGGAAAATTGTTTCAATTTTCAAGTGCAACGATTTCAATATCTTCAAAAAATGATGCAGTGGATTGACAAGTATCATCCAGACGTGTTTAATACACTTGCCGTAACCTTTTTAAGCGATTTCAATGAAGTTATTCTCGATTTATACGCATTAAATTATGATCGAATCTTTCATCATATGAATTTTAATACGGATGACAAGCAACAAATTCGACAACAACTAAAAGACAAGTTCGCCGAAATGCACGAAGTGAATAAGCATGTAATTGCATCTAAGACGGTTGCGAAGGAAACTTATATTGCATAAAATTTAAACCTTTCTTAGCAAAAAAAAAACAAAAATGTAGACAAAAATCCAATAAAATCCGAAAAAATAGACAAAAACGAGTTGTTTTTAAAACTGCAGCCAACATTGTTGGCCCAACAATGATGGAAACAAAGTATTAGCAGAAGAGAGCTCGTTGGACGGGCGTCATACCTTTTGATATAAAACTTCGGAAGGTGTTTGACAAGCAAATATTTACGCTGAATGAAAGACAGAAGAAAGTTCAGCACGACGTGAGCAAAAGTCGTGCACGTAGACGATGAAAGGTTGACGACAATCTCTTCATTACGATACACATGATGACTTGGTAGAAACAACAACAACAAAAATCATATCAACATTTTTCGCCTCATTTGAATCACGCAACGTGCATTGAACTCGTCTGTTTGAAACGCACAACTTGCAGCCGGTTAACAGAAAAACAAACACTTTTTCTTTTCATTTTTTTTTTTTTTTTCGTTATGCAAAATACAAAGAGAAATATTTGTATGCAGACGGAAAACTGACAGGCTGAAGACTTGAGATTTCAGTTTTAAACATTAGCATTAACGATAACGATACACAGGGAAACTAGAAAATAATTCACTGAAGTTTATCATTGGGTGTATCAAGTGATTAGCATGTAATCGATGCATTGAATCGATTGATTTGGATTCGATGGGAGTCTGTGTAGAGGTGTTCATCGATACAGTTTTGATAGATCGGAATCCGATCGGAGACGTTAAATTAGGGTCAGATTCCGCATGATATCACGAAAATACAAAGAAAAATCCAATAAAATCCGTTAATTTTGAGTAAAACCGACCTTCGAATTATCCATGAACACCTCTGGGTCTGAGCGCCAGGTTAAAAAAAAAAACTCATTGAATTAGTGGAGAATGGCAATGCAAATTTCACTGTGGAATGTTAAACATTTGTTTGAAATTTTTTTTTGCGCGTGATTGATTTTGCAAAACTGGAAACGAAAGAAACAAACAAATCGTGCACTGCAATAGTGAATTAGGTAAAAATAAATGAAGCGACAAAAACAACACGCCACATGTTTGGCTTTTACTTTTCATTCAGACGCAAATACTATTGCTAATTTCAGCGCAATGAAACAGTGTAAATGCGTACATTATCGGTTGTTATCTTTTCTTTTGTTTTGTTTTATTTTTGTTTTTCACCACCCGAACGGCAGTTGTGAAAATAAGAGAGAAAAAAAAACTTGCGAAGACAAGAAATGAATATATGGAATTTAACACACACTTTTTAATAATGCGCCATAGTCAACAGCGTATTTAAAACAGTATCAAACTCGTTATATCCCACAAATTACACTCACTCAATCAAATCATAATTTTGCCCCAGCACAAAAATGGTGAAAATCGAGAGCATTAGAAAACGAACCAAACAAACAACTTGGTAGGCAAATGAAAAACAGCAACAACACCAGCCACACCAATAAACAGCACGGCACTGAGAGAATGAAAAACGACCAAGTTTTTCAATTTCAATTGCAATAATCATCAAAATCAGTTTATAATTTAATGTTTCAATTCAGCGTGTAATCGATGTCTGTGAATTTTTTTTTATTTCGTTGTTCGTTGTTTCTTTCTCTTTCAATTTCGTCTTTCTCTCTCTTCATTCGTCTTGATTGTTTTTCATTTTTGTTTACCAGTCAGCGTTATTCTGCTTGCTCTTCATCGTATAAAGAAGAGCACACATATAAGAGCACTCGATAGCTTTGGCTCCGGCATGACTATGGCTGTTGCGATACCATTTATATATAAATATGCGATTCAATTCGAAACGCAGGAAGACGTCTCGCAATTTTATTTGATTACTTTCACTTTGGTAGCAAAACTAGCATTTAAGTTGCATTTAAACAACGCTTTACCATGTCAAGTGACTGTGACTTCATTTAATAATACCACGAAGACCCAATGATCATGATAAATGCCAACCAAATGGTTGGTGACCAATGGGACCACTTTTACGCATCGCACACATTTTTTGTTGTTGCTGCAAACAAATCACAATAAATGAATGGAATAACAGACAAACGACGGCAATTGTATTGACATATCAATGCAATTTCAGGTGAATCGATTTTAAATTCACTTTTAATCGATTTAAAATGCCACTTTTTCTTTACACTACTCAAAGCGGTTACAACTTGGATTACGATTGATTTAATAACTCAATATAAAAATCTAATTCCAACGCTTTTACGCTGAGATTAAATTTTAAATTGAATGGAATTTTTGTTTGTACAAAAAAAAAAAAATGTTCGTACAAAAACTCACGACTTTTTGCTCTTTTCTGTTTTCAAATTCTTTCGCGCCTTTTTCCGTGATTCGCATCGATTTGCGGTTAACAAATATTCAAAAGTGATCATGCTCTTGACCCCCAATGAACTTGAAAAATCCAAATGAATCCAACATTTCCAGACTATTTTCTCTGAATACTCTAAATACGTTTCATTTTCCGTAGCAACATCATTTATACGCTTAAGCCCAATAACTTTAGCAGTTTAGCTCATTTAATCGGAAATTCTCAGGCACTCGTCATCATTTATGAGCTACCATAGAATTGAATGGTGTTAATTCACACTTAAAATGCCTATCGACTGGCCACTAACCACCCAGCGACTAGTTTTCTTGAAAATGGAGTTTAAGTGATTAAATTGGCAAACGGGAAGTGTACACATTTGAGCTGCTGCTGCTGTTGTGGTGCTGGTACTGTTGCTGTGTAATGCATTTATCAGTCAATCTTACGGTCGATTAAAGTGCAAACATTAATTGCATTTGCGGATGTTGGCAGAAAACGAGTCAATCGACTGTTTTAAATGTGGCATTTTATGGCAATTTCCAATTCGATTCAATACTTCGACTATGGGCATAATGATGTGTGTGTGTGCGTATTTTGCAAACCGAAGCACAACCAAAACTGTCTATAACTTAAACTTACAGCTTCCATGTGAGTAAATTTCAAAGTCAGTTGAAATGGTCGTATAGCAAAATGTAAAGTTGCAAACGTAAGCAACACAGCAAAACTGGAAGATTGTATGTGAATTAATCGACGAGCGATGTGAGATGTGCGATGTGTGTACAATGGATGCAAACAGTCGAATATTTACACCATCATATCTCTTCGCCTTGTTGGTTTATCGCGCATCGATTTTATTGGTGTGTCGTCTCTCAATGCGGCATGTTGTTGTTTCTTGTGGTTCTGCCATCGCCGTTTCGCATGCACGCAGCCCATAAATTGTCGAAAATTTATGTTCAATTTATTAAACCGTTTAATCCGTTTTTATTGCGTTCACAATTCAACTCAGACAACACACACACACACGCGTTTCGCAATCAATCTTCAACCATTCTTCAACACAAGTCCACAATGGATCAATGAAAATGTGCCCCAGAAAAATATCCAAAAAAAAAAACCATAATCAAAATTTGTGTTTTATGTGTGCACAAAAGACATCACAAAAGTGATCAATTTCAATTTCACCAATTTTACCGCGTATCAAGTCAACAAACTTAATTTCTGTTTATGTGCAGTGGCTTTTGGTCTAAATTATGATTTATATACCGAAGTTTCTGCGGGTTTATTGCCATTTGTGCATGGGATTATGATGATTTTTCGTCGACTACCTGTTGCACTGCCATGTTAAAATGTCATGCGGCCACAAATTGTTTGCACAAAATAGCGGCAGCCGTTTCAATCAAATTCGATTTCACGAAAAGTTGTTGACATCAAGAAGTAAAAGTAATTAGCGTCTTTTGCTGTTGTGAATGTTTGAAGCATGAGCGATTTTAGTGTGATTTGATTGTGCAATCAAAATGTGTCTCTAGTGTGTTTTCTATGCAAAAAATTCTACTGATATCCCACTGATTTTATGGAAATTTTGCTCGAAAATGCACCAGCCACTGGGTTGTAACAGTGTCGACAATTTTGCCGGCAAATCAACAAGAACACGATGCTTTGTAAGTTTGTTACTTGTTTCCGAAATCCAATCAAAAAGTTCTGCGAAGGAGTTTAATAACCTTTTGGGTGGCTTGTTTTATGGTTATTTACGTCATAAAATCATAATTTTTTTTTTCTTGTCACAACACGAACAGAATGGAGTTTAGCATAAAGAAGTGGAAAACACTTTGAAAGCTGAATGTTGCCAGTGACAAACGGTGCGCAGGTGCCTGCGAATGCATTGAAAATTGAAATTATTTTCACAACTTTTGTCACCAGAAATTTTGCCGTCACTCGATGCAGTTGGCTCATTTTCGAATCATGCTACACACATTTTATGTGGTGACAAATTTCTTTTGCCATTTTACCATTCTCATGCAACAAACTATCACATGAATTTATTATTATTGCATCTTTGTTGTCGCTTAATTACTCTAGCGTCGCACACATATTTCTGCCATACATTCCGAACAACAACAAAAACACGTTCGAACGAAAAAATTTGCTGCAAATTACCACTGAGCTGATCATGTGGTGCGCACTGCGCACATACGATTCGATTAAACAAACAAACTTTCTAAAAAAAAAACAAAACAGCCGCACAGTAAAAAGAGTGTATTATGAAGAAAATTGAAATGATTATTCTGCGATGGCTTGGTTGGCAAATGTGAATTTTCTTTCTCGCTAAAAAAAAAATAATTATCGTGTGTGTAAACACGACAAATAGCTTTTGATTATGGATCGACACGACCGAAACCAAAAAGTGCCTGGGCGTCGTGTCTATTGAGTTATTAAATTGTGTGACAGCAACCGGAAATTTGTCATGTGACAATTTTTCCCCTCTTGATTAAAAGCCATTTTCTTCGTGTTGTGTCTTTCTTTCTGTTTTTTTTTTTTTTTAAACATTGCAAAACATTTTGCCTAGCCGATTTTGCGTTGGTTGATTTAAGCGCGACAATATGCGGCTCATACCACTAGCGTTAATTTTGACTAAATAAATCATAAGTTGTTGTTAAAGCGTACTAAAGCGTTAGAGCGTTTTGTAGCAATTTCCGAGTCATTCGTTTTTTTTCGCCAATTTTCTTCCGCAAACCACATGTTGCAAATTGTTAACTTACAATTTAATTCGCTAGTCACAATTATAGCACCGAACACTGTCTAGTCCATTTTTTCTCTCTCTTCACTTTTCCGTGGCCATTTTTGCGCCGGAGTTTTAATGAAATGATCAACAACAAAAAAAAAAAAACGGTGATTTGTTTTTAACATCGTTCACCATTCGAATTTCTTAATCCAATTTACACGAGATCACGCATCGACAACTAACTAAATCGATTTGCACTAATTATAAATGAATTTATGTATTCATGATAACAAAAAATAAAGTGTGTCTGGCGTATAAATTCTGCAAAACGAACGAATGTGTAAACGCACACAAACGACGATAATTCGAATGAAAAGTTTTTCCGTTTTAAATTACGTTCGAGAATAAACATCGAACATGATGAGTGTGTCAGCTCTTTTAACAATCAATCATCTGATGATCGATCGAATGTATGCAATTATCAATATGAACAAAGAATGGTGAGATTGCAGCTACACCAATTAATCGTAAACAGGAAACTAATTATGAGCTGCTCAATATAATCATATTGATTTGAGAGACAAAATGTTACCGAAAGACTACATTTATTTATTAGAATGTATTTTCTCTTTTTACGGCTTCAAAGGTATATCAACGTGAGTTGAAAGTAACTTATTGAAATTGAGGGGAGAGATGGACAAGTGGACATAAGAGGGATCTTTTTTTCTAGAAATATTTTTGAACATATTGACTCGAATCAGTACCTAGTCTTCACGATGCATTCACATTTTTTTGAATCGGTCGACAGTCGAAGGTTCTTTGGTTGCGAATAGTCTATTTCCGAACCGCATAAGTCATGATTTTTTGGTTTTACACCTTTTCTGATATCTAAAAATTGAATAAATTTTCTCGCATTCCAGAGACAAAATCCACATTCAATCAACGAAATTGACATTTTTCGTTACTCCTCAAAGATTTAAACAGCTCCGTGCTGCGTGGAAAAGAATCAATGTCATGAAACTGAAAACAGATACTCGACTTCTTGAATCTTGTTAAATATTTAAATTTTATCAAAATAAATTGTTTTTACAAAATATGAAGCAATGTGGTCTCCCTTGTTGAATGAACTCGAGTAATTTTTTATCTCGCATATCAATCGAATTTCACTAATTTTACGTGAATAACAACAAAGAAACAAATCTGTCAACTCTCTATTTTGTTGCATATAAATCAAGTTCTCATTAAAATTCCCTGCATGCGTCAAGAAAAGAGTGAATTATTGCTATTTATCATCGCATTGATCAAGCCGCTTTCTGTTTACCAAATCAAAGTTAACATCTTCATCTTCGTTCAAAACAAAATCTAAAAAAAAAAAAACGTTGAGTTCAACTGAGATGAATCATCTCTAACGAATGCGAACTGAAATTGAAAAATGTCAACAATCAAACTGAGCACTACGGTTGAAATGAATGACAAGTCTTTCACTCCTGTTTTTTGTAAGAAGATTAAAATCAGCATGGCAAAATTATTAAAATCAAATTGTTATCATTCTGTCATTAAAGTTAACAGTTGGCCGTTAACAGTTGAATGGTGTCACCAGTGATGTTGTTGATAAGTGAGTTAAATGAACAACAAAAAACGGTCTTGTCAATAAAAAAAAAACGTGTACATATTCTGGGAGCGCGAGACGATTTCCATTGAGAAGATTCATGTCAAAAATGATTCGTGATTAATTTGATATTCACAATCGTTTTCATTATCAATGGCATCGCCTTTGGTGTGTAATGTGGCTACCGTTGTAACAGTGACAAACCAGAATTTTACATTCGTTGTGTGTGTTTGTGTGTGTGTTCTTAGTTGTGAAGACGGCTGAGCTGTGCTTTCTGCTCACTGAATTCCGTTGACTTTGTTGCATGACATCGATGACTGTGGATTCTGTTGACTGTGAAACGATGAGCAGCAGCAAGAACGAAAGAGAGAGAGAGAGAGAAGTAGAAGCAAAGAAGATTGTACGGCCGTTCACGACCTACTTACCAAATGAATATGTGCCAGTTGAGCGTTACACTCATACATTCCAAATTAACGGTTTTGCTTTCAAAAATAAAATTCATCATTTAGTGTTGTCTTTAATTTTATTACCTGTTTGGTGTATATTTATTACGGTGAATTGGTTGTTGTTTGTGTTTGTATTGCCACTTTCGGTCGCATTTTTCGAGCTGCTGCTGGGTGCTTTCCCAAGCAAAAAAATATGCACACCTGCACCGGGCTAATTGAAATGGAAAACCGTGAAAATTTATTTTCAAGTCCACAATTCCACGAAGCGGAACAATAAAATTCATTTTAAAATCGATCTTCTTCTTTTGTTTCTTTTTCATTTGGGAGAATGAAATTTTCTCTCTTCATCAGTCTTTGATAAATAATCCGGTACATCGCGTGATAACGCCCAAACGACCATTTCGTTGATTTGAATTGTTCAATTGCAATTGAAAATCTTACACATTTTCAACGTAAATGAGATTCGTCTTCACTTCGGAAAATTAATTTTCAAATGAAAAATTCATGAGAACGGACGAACGAACGAGAATCGTTGAGAATCGAAACAAAAATATGAACCGAGAAAATGTTCGGACATAAGACTTCTCAGGTGGATAAATTAGCATTCAGAGGAATGAGGAAACGATTTAATTGCAATATTCAAACGAAAAATTCTATTGGAATTTTGAATTTTGTGATAAGAGATTCGATGGTTATTAATTTTCAAACAGTTTAACAAAATCGAGAAACTTGGGCCACTCAAGTTCGGTGTTCATGCCGTGGCACAAATAAAGTCCACACTCAATCAACATTAAAATCCACAATATTCATTTCTGTTGATTATTATTTATTTTGACTGTGCAAATGAGTTCTTGACGCGCTCGTATATTTTTTTTCCCCGGTTGTTTGTCATGTTTCTGTACTGCAAAAGTTTTGCTCATAAATGCAAAAAGCAATAAATTTGTGTGAAATGAATGAATTGGTTTTTTTGAAGCTCATCACCTCCGAACTGGAGATTATTCTATTGTGTTTGTTCCGTTCCGGTAGCCATCATTAAATGCCGAAAAATTCATGGTGTGAATTGAACAAGTTTTACCGTAAACTCCCTGAAACTCACGCACAATGAACCGGCGATGAAAAGTTTTCCCTTTTATTGGACGATTTCTTTTGTCTCTCGTTTTCGCCATCTCGCTCTCTCCCTCTCTCTCTTTTAATTTGGATAAATTTAATTGGTGTTATTATCAAACTCTCGTTGCGCCGAGTGGCCGCACAGCACACAATGAATTATTCACACTCACACACACAAAAACACATCGATGTTGGCTTATTTTTCCATGGAAATGATAAAATTTTCTTTATTTATTCGCCACTCGAAATTCTCATTTGTGCGTGCTGCGCGCGTCTACAAAATGTCCATCGTTGCCAATGAATTTAAATTTACATTCCATTTCAACAATTTTCGGAATTGCAGCCACATTTAATGACACTGCAAAGCGGATAAAAATCATATCATCTCAACATTCTCATCTTTCGTCATTTTGACGAATTTTTTTTTCAGTTTAATTTTGCATAAACTATTTATTTTGATGCATTTTCAATATTATTATTAGAAATGTGAATAATTTTCATTGATTTTGTCTCATTTCAGGTAAATATTCATGCAATTTATGGATGGATGGATGGATGGATGGAAGGGTTTTCGGGTCAAAAGTTCCTAAATATTGGAATATTTATTGCAAAATATGCGTGAGTGAGAAACAAATAGTTTTGATCAATTGAAATTGAAAATGTTATCAAAATCTATTCCATTAATATTTGAAATCGAAATTTATGGAAACTGTGAAATTTAATGCCAGAATGAAAATTCCTTTGTTTTGGAATAGATAAATAAACACCGAGACGTAGAGACATTAATTATTTTGCTAGTAAAGTGATTTTGATTCAAAACATTTTTGAGGTTGAAACGAAGACTTCATTTGACCTTAAAAGCACCTCAAACATACAAATCGAGAATTCTAAATGAGCCAAATTCATGCCATTGGGTTTTGTACTCAGCCTTAGTAAGAAATTAAATGGCCTTTCTTTGATGGTGATTTCAATGAATTTCATTAATTTCATGGGATTTGTGGTTTCAATTTCAAGTAGCTTCCGGTCGAATTACGGAAAACAAACCATCAACATTTTGACCGATTTTCCATAAATGGATTTACTTGTTCGATAAAAGGAGGACATCTAATATATCCTTGATACATTCCAATGCACCAAAATGTCTTTCATCCGATACGAAAACAAATATTCTTTAGATTTTGCATGAGATTGCGTAAAATGAAAAACGCGATGGTCACTTGTTCAATTTGTTCATTGCCATAGATGGACCTGTGCAATTATTTGAATTCGAAATTCTCTGCATCGAAAATCAGTTCATCGAGTATTAATAAGAATAATTGTCATAAATAATAATTATACTAAAATCGGTTGCTATAGCGTGATGTAATCAAAACACAAATATGATCATTTCAACGAAAAATTCATTCTCGAAAATTCAAATGCAATTCAACACAAAGCATTGAAATTGGAATTTGATTGGTTGAACCAGAGCATCAAAGCAGTTGATTGGAAACATATTTGCAAAATTATTATCATACGATTGCAACTCAATTTGGTCATTGTTGCAATGCCAAATGCAGCAATCGTTATGCAAAATTATGGTCACACTGCGATGACAAGGCTCACTTTGTAGGGTTTTTTGTAGATGTGAACACAGAACAAAAAGAGATGGAAATATACATCTGTATCTATCCGTCCCTCTCCAACATTCTCTGCCAGAAAAAAAACCCTTTAAAGTGAGCCTTGTCATCGCACTGTGATTATGGTTTTCAGTTTTCGACAGGTGAAAAGCGATTCAAAAGGTCAGCATAAACATGGAACAGAGCCGCGTTGGCTCATACAGCGAACTGAACTCGACGTATATGACAAATGGAAAATATCGATTTGGTTTTACGCAATGCGACTGAATGTGCATTGGGCAGACGAAAATAATTCAACAATGATTTTGGTCTTCTTGGCACTCTCACCGTGAAAATTCTTAAACTATCGAAAACAAAAATTCCATAAAATATTTAACACTCAATAAACCGACCACTTTTCAAGTTATTATCTAGTGGAGCACAGTAGACACTATTTTTTCACACATTTGTATTTGATAGTTTCGCATTTCATTGGACGAAATAACCGGAATCTGAATCAAAGGCCCTAATGAATATTCTTCTTTGAAGATTTGTCTCATTGAATTTTCTGATCTGAAGATTTGCTGATCCAATTTCCAAGACTAGAAAATTTGTCAATTCAATTTTAGAAAATCACAAAAACCACGCGTTTTAACTGAATTTCGCTTATTATTTGATGTGAAATTCACATTGTGGATCTACTGTAAAACGTAATTAAATATTCTCAATCTGCTTCTAAGCATAAATATCTTCTGAACTTTGATCATTCAATATCCGGAGAACATATGTGATAAATTTATTGATGTTCCGTTCACCATTTATATTAATTTACGATGAAAATTCTCGACGCTATTTTGACATCTTGAAAATAATTAATGAGACTTTTGATGAGACGTATGATGCATCAAATTGCAACGATATGTTGTGAATAAATTCAATTAAAATGGTTGAAAATTGAATGCAAAATATATGTGCATTATGCTAGCAATGCATTTATATTCACATTTGCAGGAATATTACTGAAGTGATATTTATGGGACATGCCCTGATCAAAATTCTAATGCTAATGATTTCCAGTAAAATAATTCCATTTACGCGGAAAATGCGACAGACGGTGTGCATTTTTTTTGTTGTTGGTTGGTTGGTTGGTTGCCTCAGCCTCATCAGTTTTCCGGTTTGGGGGAAAAGTGCATTTGACGGTACTTTAACGGTTGTGCGCACACGGTTGTGAAATGCTCTTTCAAATCATCTTATTTCTGATGATGTACACAAATTTTTGGTGTAATTAATTTTGCATGTAAAGTGAATATGCCATTGAATTAAGGTATCACATCGAAAATGCAAGAGTATACCCCCTTTTATACCAAGACGAGAGATGGCTGGGTGAATGCCATCTTGTGACAAGAAATATACATATCTCGCAAGATCGTGTGTATGGTTGAGATTCAATTTTCAACAAGAAGACGTCAATTAGTGTAAGTGTATGAGTGAACGAGAGTATGTGTGTGTGTGTGTGTGTGTGTGTGTGTGAGTACTTTCTGTCGTAAGTTACGAGGCTTCGAACAACCAAAACCTGAAGAGGTATCGAACATTATTCATGCTGCTGAAGAACCAAAAATTCAAGAGAAGAAAACATACATCGTACATGCATGATAATTGAATGTATCATGTTTTGTTAATAAATAATCATCTTGGAGACGGTTTGTAACATACATTTCAACGTTCACTAGGCTGTCGATACACACATACACCGTGAGAGTAGAACGTTGGATGGGTTTTGTGTGTTGTTGCGAATGGTATGCTGAAAACGATGGATATTGCTTAAAGGTAAATTGCATATAATACAACATCTCGTATCACATATGGCAACGGGCTGATTACTTATCAACAAGTGCCTTTCTACTTACAACGACACACATTGTCAATGGAATATGAACGGAATACACGCAACCAACTTGGAGACGCTGTCTCATTTCTCCGATGACAACCGACAATATTTGAATTTCAATCTACACACACAAACACACACAGAGCACTGAGTACTCCTCTCTCAATGGTTTATAGTGTTTTAATATTTCCCAGTGAAATGTTGTATGCCGCCGGCAATCGCATTACCTACTGATACACATTTCCCTTTTGCCAACCCACAAAACGGGTTTTCTTCTTCGGTTTTTGTTTTGTGTGTATGAAGAGTAGAAAAAAAAGAAGTGACACCGATGATCAATGGACCAGTTGGCCCTTGTCAAATCAATTGCAACTGTCTACATCATCAGTCGATAAGGAGGCTTAATCAAGTGACCGACATCTATTAGAGAAAATTTCAAATGACATTAATAGAGTGTAATCGATACAAAATTCGAGCGTTGAGAATATTGAGGCCATTCACAACCCACTGGTCTGCTACTTGGTGATGCTTGTTGAACTTTTATTCCATTAAGCAAAATGATTCGATGGTTTGCATTCGATTTTAACGATCAATTAACACACAACAGGTGACGATCAATTATAAAGTTTTCAATAAATTTTTACTAAATTAGTGAGAAACCACATTAGCTCAATCAATCAATCATTCATCAATTTACATAACCCTAATGGTTTACAAACTTGTAGCATTTTCATAAAGAACAACATTCGAATTGGCAATTGCTACACTTGAGTGTCACAGTTCTAGGAATAAAATCGATTCCAATGAAATTGAAACGTGGGTTTTGATTGAAAGTGACATTAAAAGGTGGCATTGAAAGCGACAAAATGGCCCGTTTCCATGGGAACTTGAAGCGCAACATTGCAACCAGTTTATTCTTTAAAAAATTCAATGGAAAATGGGTTGAGTTACATTCATTTTCACGTTACCACAGGTGAACGATGACATTTATCTCTCACTTTGGTTCATGAGGTCATAAGTTCATTGAGTTTACAACTTGGAGTTGCTTGGGGTTAGATCGTGTGTTTCAATGAAATGTTCTATTTACTTTTTTTTTTGCTGCGGAATCCAAAGTGCAGATTGAAGGAGTTCCGACTTTAACCTCCCACCCTCAAAGGGAGTTCTGAAAGAAAATTTATCCTAAATAGAAAGATAGAAGTCATCAATTGTTGAAATTTTGTTGATAGAATTTTCGATCCGAACCGCCCCGGTCATCTTTTACCAACTACACCCTCCCATTCTGGAATTGTTCCATTGCACATTCCGGTGTTCAAGCACACCATGCTACATGCTTCTCGTTGCGACTCGTCAAAGGCGAGTCAATAGCATCTGCTGAAGCAAAGAAATGTATTCGCTGTGTTAGATCTGCACTAGTATCAGCAATTCAATTTAATATTGCCTGAAGATGTGAATACTGTAGAATTTCCGCGACAAATCATTTGCAATTATTTATTGAATTTCCGTTATAAAATTGTGTGACACACAATGTGCTAGTGTGTTTGTGTGTAGTAATGGAAGTTCAAAGAAGCCTTTAGAAAGTTGCGTTGCATTTGCATACTCATTGCACTAAGTGCATACACTGTCTAAACACAGGTTCGCCCCTACAATAGACTGTACTAACAGCACTTAAATGCATCACATGAAAATGATGCATTTTTAATCAAAATCCATTTGTGATCTAATTTATTTTCTTTCATGTATTTCATTTTTCTTCTGTGTTTCTGTCTTTTCTGAATCTTCCGCTTTTCATTTTAAAAAAACACACACACACACAAAACATATGTACGTCAATTGCGACGGACACATTCTAAAGGCAAAATTACAATTCATATTTCAAACGTTGCACTTTCGAAAGCGATTTTCTAGTTCGTAGAAATGTCTTTGAATCGCGATGAATGGCGATGCATAATGGCGTTTTTCCAATGTTTTTTTTTTTGTCTTGCCAACGCCATCATCAAATCAAGCAGAGAGAGAAAAAAAAACACCAGCAAATTGAGAGCAATTAAAATAAATGACTATTTGTTAATGCTTGTCACCCCGAACATAAGCGCAACTTTTGCACATGAGCTCATCTCGATTGGCCATTTACCAGCCAGCCGACCATTCCACACAAGTTAATTGCATTCATATTGCGCTCGAGCATCCGTTCGCTATGAACATATGAACAACGCACAATTTTCTAACACTAATTTGCTCGTGATTATCCAATAAATACCGACGAGCCCCGCGCGCGCATCATCACCGTGGTACGTGGACATATGCTCTCTGTCAGATCAATGGCTTTCTTTAATGGTGACGCGACCGATTCATGCATTCGTGACCATCCAATGTGATTAAGCCATTTGTTGTTGGCTGTTGTTGGCTGTCATTGTTGTTGTTTCCGATGGAAACTTTTTCCAACATGAGATTACATTCAAATGATAGAGAAGATTATTGGCCACAAATCTATTGGCCGAACAACTAAACATTTGGTCTCACACTTTTGTATTTCCCATGCTGATGTGTTAAGAGATGCCTGAATCGATGATAAATTGTGTAATCTCAACAAGATTTTATCCAAACAAATATGACACTATGGATTTGAAAGATCTGTTTTTGTTTGTTTTGATATCGATGATTTGTTTTGGGGCTTGTGCTGGAGTGTCATTTGCTGATGTGCCACTGTTGCTTATTTGCTAGTGTCGTTTAGATTTGATGTTGAATTTTAACACCTCAGGGGAGTGAATTGAATGACCAACATTGATACACAAATCAATCGGAATCGAATCGGTCGTTAGGCAATTTCAATGGCTTTATCTACTCAACATTCAAATCATTCGCAATATGCATTGTCACATTTTTTTTTTTGATTGATTTTCTATCTTTGCTTTGGAATTTACCGTCATTCAATGGTAAAACACCAAATGTACAAGCATTTTGATGAAGACAATCATGAATATTTGATGTTTTATTCCACACGTATGAAATATTTATCGGAATTTATTCGTTCAAATCATAGTGTATCTGACAAACAAACTTCTAAATTGGAGTGTACACTGCATAAATGCTGTATAAATAAATGAATGAGAGGTAGATTCAGGTGTTTGGTAAAGAACACTTCGTTATCATCATAAGTAAACACAATCGCATTGCATAGCAGTGAATCACTTTATTTCAAACGGGTTGAGGATTTAATATGCTCTGATTTTGCACCATTTTCGATTTGAATACCTTTTTCAAAATGAATTCAATTAGTCACCATTTGGTTTCAACTTGGTTCAATTCAATGAGAATTTCAAATTTTTGAGAGAAATCCAAATTTTGTTTGAGATATTAACTTTCGGCTTCGATTCGAGCCGATTGAAAAGGGTTTTGAATTCGATGTCAAATATTTCTTAACAATTCTTTCCATTCATAGAATTCAGAAAGACAACTATTCTGGTGAGAACCTATAGAAAGTTCGAACAAACACAACACTACCCATGACTCTCTTCCTCTATCTGCTTGAAAGTTTATATTTCCGATTGCACAAACAGTATTTATTTGCATTGTAATAAACTACAGCAATTCCAGTTTCCATATGGAAAATGATGAAAATTACTTGAAAATATATGTTTCACCTGAAATAAGAACAAAAGTGAAACATTTTTGCGTGTATTTCGTCATATGGCATCGAAATTAATTTGTGTGTTCATATGCGGCAAGTGAATATTACTAGTGTTGTAACAGCGCTGTTGTTGTATAACGTATTCGAATTGATTTCGAATGATGTTCGAATATAGCGTTTCAAGAACGGTGAGTGATTATGCACCTGCAATTCCGAACACCTAAGAACCTAGAAACGAAGAACGCTGTTGTTGACAAAAGGGCTGAAAATTAGACGAATCACAGAATTATGCTGAAAATGGGAACAAAACCCACCGAAAAAGTGCTCATTTCACGTGTTATTCCAACAAATCAACATCAATCTGTCACTCTCTCTCTCTCTTTTTTTCTTGTTCTACTTTTCAACGTGATCGTCTAAAGTAGTTCTCAAACTACAGGTAATATTCTCTGAAAGAAATTCTCTTGTATGTTGGCGTGATGTGTTTTATTTGTGTATGTTTCACACACAAAAAAAAACAAAGTGACGATGAATGATGTAAAAAGCTTTAACATCAGCAAGCAAAACGCAACATTCAACGGAACAAGCAACAGCATAATCACCAGTGCAAAAAAAAAATATGCTCATAGTTTTCATTCTCTGCTCTCTTTACTATTTCAATTTATTTCTCGTGCCGGTTAATTTTTTTCTTTTCTTTTCTGTGTTTCCAATCTTTCGCTTGTGCTGTTGGTATGCTTCATTGTGAAAAGTTCTGGTTTCGGTATTGTTTGACGCGCGCGCACACACACACACTTGGCTATGTGAGTATTTTCAGTATATATTCACGTTTTACATGTTTGCAGTTGCCATAAACAACGCGCAACGCAAAAGAAATCGAGAAATAGCAAGCAAATATGCACAGTGCGGCAAATTAAAAAAAATTGAGTTGTTTTACATGGAAACAGATTGAATGAAGATACAGCGAAAGGAAAAGAGAGAGAGAAAGATGCGGGAAAAAAACTAGAACAATATTTAGATTGAGCAAATGATGCCGACTAACGAAAAAATAATAAAAACCATCGTAATCAGAACAATGTTGGCTTAACAGCGGGAGATTTTCAGAATAAAGTTAAGAAAACACGAAAACACAAATTGTGAAATGAGTTTAATCAAATGTTAACCGTGGAGTGTTGCGAATAAACGGCAATTTGTATTGGAAACTCGTTTTATATGTGGATTTAATGTGTTTATCAGGTGTTCACCGTCAAAAGTTATCTAAGATTTTTTAAATTTTCGTGGATTTTTCATTTTTATCAGCCAAAATGGGCAAATGTGCTGAAAAACATGAACATTCTCATTTTTGGTTGAAAGCAACTCAATTCAATTAATGAATTTCGATATTTTCCCGGAAAAAGCGCTATTTGGAACACAAGTTCCAACTTTGTTTGAATTTGTGATTTTAATTTAAGCCATCCATACACAGATATGGTTTTGTGTTGTAGTTAACCTGAGTCACTTGTCGGAACCTGCCTTTGATTTCATGCTTAAATGAACAATGTAATTTCCAGGCCAATATATGTTTGTGACAGATTGAACACACATAAAACAAATCGAAAACAAAAACGCAACAACAAAAAAACCGAACAACCTAATAAAATTGCAATCAAAGTAACCATAAAATCTAAAATTATGCGCCTCAACTGCCGCTTATTTTTCTCATTCCTTCAGAACTTCATCAAAATGTTATTCATTTTATTTATTTTCCGCTCCGATTTGTGTATTTGTGTGTGTGTGTGTGTGTGTGTGTGTGCAGTGTGCACTCAAGCTATCAGTTGAGCCAATCGAACCTTTAAAATACGATGCGTCGTTTGGCTTCTAACGGTTTTATTTACATTTGTGTATCAGCACTTTGAATGGAGGCTGCAGCCGCTGCCAATGCAACAAATGTGAATTAAATTAACATCATAAATCTTGGTGTACGCGTTCGCTCGCGTTTGCACTTCAGGCTTCAAAGGTGGCATATGCACAATGCACAGCCAGCCAGCCTAACCGTAGCCACAGACAGCACCAAGTTTTATTTATGGTGAGTGTGTAACGGGCGATCATATAAAGGAAATCAATAAAATTAAAAAAAAAACTTCTTCGTTACGACCAAAAAGACCATTGAAACTGATATACTCGACGTCATTCAATGTACAACTTGATATATCATGAAGTGCACGACTTTTCTTCACTAAATTGATTCCACGGACAATGAAACAAAAACAAAACAAAAACATAAATTACAACGGGCTACAATGTAATCACAAGACACGCTCCAATTATGTTTATCTGATTCTAGGCGGACTTTTTTTTCTGTCTTCTTCTTTGAAATACAGTTGACGAGCATGAACGATGCACCCAACAAATAAAGCAACTGCATCAATTTATGGTCATACTTGTTCATTTGGATTTCAAAAAGAAATGACTCACTTTTTTTCATGTTTCAAATGAATTGGAATTTGGTTCAAATCAATGACAATAATTTTGATGATAAACAATCCAAAGTCCATCGAAGCAAGCAAGCAGTTAAAAGCAGTTGGTTTTTTTTAATGACACAATTTAACCGATTGTCAACCTGCAATAATATAATTTTCACAGAGAATTACGTGCAGATTTAAATAAGATTTTATTTTCCTTTTATTCACAAATTTTGCACTTGTTAGAGTTTTACTCAGATGTACATTTCGGAAACAATGCTTCCATCATCAGTGAGTTTTCGAAACAAACTAAAATTGACATTACAAATTTAATGGCATTTAAATCATGGCTATTGTGATTTTTTAAGAGAAATTGAAATGAGTATGTGATTTAAAAAGCAAAGGTATTCTGATTTTATATTAATGATGAAAAGAAATGTAATTTGAAAATGTAAGTATACTAAATATTAAATCTATTAAAAATTGCGTCTTGAATTGGGCCATTATTTTCGTTTAATAAATTATTTTTATATTTGTTTATGTAAAACGACTCATAGGCATCGAGTTCATAGCCACGATTAACCCTGTGTAACAAATTTAGACATGATAAATCAATTTCATGCCCAGTTTCCATAACATGTTTGGCGACGCTGGATTTATCCACTTGGTTTTTGATGACACAGCTCTGATGTTCTTTGAAACGTTGTTGAATTGATCGTCTGGTTTGGCCGATGTATTCCTTGGGACATTCTTTGCATTTGATGGTGTATATGCCTGACATTTGATTTTGTTTGACCTTGTCTTTGGAGCCGCCTATCAAGGTTTTGAGTTTTATTTCGCTGCATTGACTCATTCGGATGTTTTGTCTTGCCAAAATTGGTTTTAATTTTTCATTCAAAGATGGATAAAAACTGAACCTGGCCCACCCATTTTCCTCCTCATTCTCTTCACCAATAAGGCTTAGTGTGGTGTGATTTCTAAGCTCTTTCTTACGTTGATGGGCTACTATCAATTCATCAATTAGTTGTTCTGTATACCCATTGATGCTTGCAAGATCTTTGATTTTTGATAGCTCATTACATAGTCTCTGTTCAGTCATTGGAATGTTCAAAGCCCTGTGTATCATTGAATGAAAACTTGCTACCTTGTGTTTAAACGGATGGAATGAGTCTGATGTTATGTAGCGTCCGGTGTTGGTAGGCTTGCGAAAGATGTCAAATTCAAAATTTGTTCCATTTCGAATGACAGTCAAATCTAGAAAATTCAGTTTGCCATCCCGCTCCTCTTCATAGGTGAACTTTATTGTTGGATATTTGGTGTTATTCAGTCGCAATTTTTTGGAACAAATTTTGAATTTGACATCTTTCGCAAGCCTACCAACACCGGACGCTACATAACATCAGACTCATTCCATCCGTTTAAACACAAGGTAGCAAGTTTTCATTCAATGATACACAGGGCTTTGAACATTCCAATGACTGAACAGAGACTATGTAATGAGCTATCAAAAATCAAAGATCTTGCAAGCATCAATGGGTATACAGAACAACTAATTGATGAATTGATAGTAGCCCATCAACGTAAGAAAGAGCTTAGAAATCACACCACACTAAGCCTTATTGGTGAAGAGAATGAGGAGGAAAATGGGTGGGCCAGGTTCAGTTTTTATCCATCTTTGAATGAAAAATTAAAACCAATTTTGGCAAGACAAAACATCCGAATGAGTCAATGCAGCGAAATAAAACTCAAAACCTTGATAGGCGGCTCCAAAGACAAGGTCAAACAAAATCAAATGTCAGGCATATACACCATCAAATGCAAAGAATGTCCCAAGGAATACATCGGCCAAACCAGACGATCAATTCAACAACGTTTCAAAGAACATCAGAGCTGTGTCATCAAAAACCAAGTGGATAAATCCAGCGTCGCCAAACATGTTATGGAAACTGGGCATGAAATTGATTTATCATGTCTAAATTTGTTACACAGGGTTAATCGTGGCTATGAACTCGATGCCTATGAGTCGTTTTACATAAACAAATATAAAAATAATTTATTAAACGAAAATAATGGCCCAATTCAAGACGCAATTTTTAATAGATTTAATATTTAGTATACTTACATTTTCAAATTACATTTCTTTTCATCATTAATATAAAATCAGAATACCTTTGCTTTTTAAATCACATACTCATTTCAATTTCTCTTAAAAAATCACAATAGCCATGATTTAAATGCCATTAAATTTGTAATGTCAATTTTAGTTTGTTTCGAAAACTCACTGATGATGGAAGCATTGTTTCCGAAATGTACATCTGAGTAAAACTCTAACAAGTGCAAAATTTGTGAATAAAAGGAAAATAAAATCCTGCAATAATAATTTAGAACGTTCTAATGGAGCTTATCTATCGGCAATGCCTATGGCTCTAGCTATGGCCCATCTGGATTATTGGGTGTGGTCGTCAAGTAACAAAGTATACACAATAAACAAATACTTGATGGAAATGAGGTTGAAAATTTGAATTTCATATTTGATGTGATAAAATGTTGATTCATTTTTAAAAGGAACTAAAAAAAAGATAAGCGAAATTGGCCCTATTCGAAATGGATCGAGACAATGGAAAACATTGATTTGGTTTTCTAGGTGATCGATTTTTGGTATCACTCACGAAATTCGTTAAAATGACAAATAACAACCATCAAGTGGTGTCGCTTTATCACAATCGAAAATGGGCATTTGAGTGTGCTTTTAACCCAAAAACAAGTGTTGAACTCGTGCCTTCAATAAAACGTATAAATTGTATAAAGTCTAGATTCGTCGACCCTATTGAGCCACTTTTATGAGTTTATTGAGCTTGAGATTCCCAAAACGAGAGAATTTCAAGAGTCTCAAAACGAGTGAACTCAACCCCATTTCAACCGAATTTCACGAATTTTCTCTTTCAAACACTTCCTTACGGAAAACGGTACTTTCTTCATCAGCATCAGCTGTTGCCATCACGTTGTTCAGTCAAATCGATTGCAAATGGCAAAACTACCACCTTTTATTGCAAACCAATGTGTTTTTTTTTTTCATCTTCTAACTTTTCATTTTTGATGCTGACTGAAAACTTGAAATTGCATTGATAAAATGCGATATGGATGCGAATCAATAATGCAAGAGCAATACAGTAAATTTAAGCGCTTGATTGGCATGTGAAAAAAACGACGAGTCATTGTCATCGTTATAAAATCCACTGAAAAAGGCAGAGAGCTGTTAAAAAAAATACACAATAAAAATGCATTGAGAGCTGGTTTATCATCGTTGCAAAATGCTTATCGAGGTGCCGAGCGAACGAACGACCGAATGAATGAATATGGATGGATTGGTGTGTGTGTGTGTGTGTTGCGGATGCAACGGATGTCAGATGAAAGACAGTTCAAGACTAGTGGTGTGCGAACGTGCCAATAAATGATTGAGAGCGATAATTCCTTGTAAATCATTTTTATTGAATCGCATGAATAATTCATGTAGATTTGCAAGAGAGACGCTTCACATCTGAGAGAGTGTGTGTGTGTATGGCTTTGTTGTTATTGCCGTGCTCCAGTGCTGCAGCCAAAATCGATAAATCTGTATCGATGGCTGGTGTGGATGCGCCGTTAGAACTGTTTAATAAAATTGACAAAGTACAAACAGTGCGGTATTAATTTCTTGATTAATGGATTGGTCAAGTGCATTGCTCTTTTCTCTCGATCTTATGTGTCTCGATTACAATGTTTTTTTTCTTCATTCTTTTTTCACAGAACCGAACCAAAAGCAAAGAAACGTAATGAAATGCGTAATAAATATATTGCGTTACAGAAAAAAGGTGTCCGCTCATTAATCGGTGTTGTTAAAAATGTTAAATGTTCATATTGTTCGATTAAATTGGTTGGGTTGGTGTTGCTATTGAGAAAATGGAAAAAAAATTGAGAACATAAAATAATATTCTTTAAATTTGAACAACATTGATCGTGGCAATAAATTCAGTGGATAAAAAAAAACGCCAAAGAATAATTAAGTTCGTGGCTGAGGTGAACGCAATTACGAAATCATTTGTAGCGCATCGATTGTAATCCACACGATGTGAGAGCGTGAACCAAGACTGATCGAACGAATTGATTGGCTATAACATTTAACACACAACACTTTAACCACTTATTGTTCTAATCGGCACGAAAATGCCATTGTTTTAATAATTTGATGGAATTTCAAGCTGTTCGGATATGGTCATTGGACTCCGCGTACTTTTTTTGTGTGACTTGACGCTATGCTATAATCAAGATATTGACTCGGCAACTCGAACCAACTCTCTAACTCTTTACATTTTTCGATCGAACGGCTGAAGTTTAGTCGTCTTTTTTACGCTGTTGAAAACGAGTATGGTCATTTGACTCGTTAATTCTGTTCTATTGGAAGCTCAAACGAAACTAATCTCGCGCTAATCGTATCGAACCGTTTAAATAGCCATTTACGTGCATGTGTGTGTGCTCGATACACGGTGACACTAGAAAATCTGTGTTTCCGGTGAATTGGAAGCTGAAATCAGAAAGTGTTTAACATGACCATGCTCCTTGTGAATGCAGTGCGCGTTGCACATTGCCCAACATCATACAATTTCAACTATTTTCAATTCTGTTCTTTCTTCTCTGGCATTTAAAAGAATGCAAAAAAAAGCATCGACACTTTGTCAACTCATGTTGGAAACTTGGGTTGAAATTGTCTGATCGGGTTATTCAAAGTTGAATCGGGTGTAAAAACGTGACTCGATTGATTAAAATGCTACAAACTACAGGAGCTGATGAGCCATAAGGCCAATGGCACACAAATGTTGATTAGAACAAAAGCACACACACACACACACACACACACACACACACACACACACACACACACACACATTCATTAGAATGTTTCAGTGTGTTCATTGATCTTTTGGAGTCAAACGGTGACCAATTCCCTGCAACGATTTATTTAAATGCGCACTTAACGACGGGAAACTAAACCGTTTAGTAATGAAAAATAAATGACTTTTAATACCCTCTTTCTTGTGCATGTTATTTCTCTCGTTTCCTGTTAATCTCACACTTAATCAAAATGAGAAATTATGTGTGTGTGCTGTTGTTGTTGTTCGTTGGGAAAATTATCGTGTATATGTTTAAAATCGACCGATTGATCCGATTGGCCTGGACCTCAGTGATGCAACCACATTGAATACTCGCCAGTCGTTCCACATTTCAAAATCCGAAAGAAAGTTCGATTCAAGTTCAATTGCAAGACCAAAAAAAAGACCAAGCGTCAACCTATTTAAAGACTCATTATGAATGGCATTAGTGTCAAATGGCATGAATTTCCTCCTGTTAACTTGATATAGCTGAAAGCCACCAGCCGAACGTTAATTATTCTTTCTCTTTTTTTTTCCCTCGAAAATTTACTTTCGATTTTGCATGTGTGTATTCGGGCAACAGAGACAACAATACTGGCCCCAAACCAACAACAACAACAGAAAAACACCAAATTGAACACACACCGTAATTTGTGTGCTTCTTTCACTTGTGCATGATAAATCAGCATATCGATGCCACAGTGCTCTGACTACAGTGCTACGGTACATCAACCTCTCTCCATTTCTCTTGAGCTTCACAAGCGTTCAGTGTTTCGAATTCGTTATAAATTCGTTGTGACAGGCACACGGCAAAATGCATTTGCCATTCAACTTCGAAACAAAATTTCGGTCACGACAAAGTCGCCAAAGTGAAATCCAAAAAACAATAAAAATTGCAACCGAAATTGATGCTCGAAACATGCACACAAATTCGAACAAAAAAATCGATGCACGACCCAGACCACATGCAAAAGACACATTCATTCACTTAAATCGAATGAAAGAGATCATTTTTCTTCTGATAAACGGGTTTTGTTGTTGTTGTTGTTGTTTCGTGTTTGTGTCTCACCAAATTAGCTTTTTGAATGTCGTCAATTGTTTAGCGAAAGCACAAAAGCAACACCAAAACGATATGTATAAAAAGAACACTTGTTAGTGACCGTTGTGGGCAAATACTTTCTCTTATGCTGTGAGGGATTACGTGTGCTTGCCCCTTAAGGGTCAAGAAAGACAGCTCAATGTGATAGATCACATCAGACATTTAAATAATTTCGTATATTTCATTTTCATTGAGCGCGTGAGCGTGAGCGCGAGCGCCATCGCCAATTGTTTCGCATATTATTCGATTTGATGGTATCGATTTTTGGTGCCGGACCATTGAAATTGGTGTGGCTAACATCCATAAGCGTGCTGAAGCTTAAAGGCCCCGATTCTATCACATAAAACTTTCAACCAGTTTGAAACACATGCGACAGACAAAATCCATTTTACTTCTCTCTGGGAAAATATGAAATATTTCAAGCGAAAATTATGAAACGAACAGTCATGCAAACATGAAAATGGCAGTGCTCAACATTTTTCAGTGGTTGTCAGTGGGTGTCTTTTGCCTAGATGGTTGATGCCATCAGCCACCTTATCCACCAAAAATTCGATACAATTTGTTTTTTTTTGTTGTTTTTCATTTTCGTTTTTTCCAAATGAAAAATGAGACGTATAGTTTTGGACGCATATTCGTCTGTTTGCCAACTGATTTTAATATGCGCTCATTCACTGTATCTCGCTCTCTTTCTCTCTCTCTCTCATTCCCTCTCTCGCTTAACTGTTCACTTGTATTGGTGCGCATTGGTGTTCGTTTGGCAGGCACTCGGCAAGTGAAAAACTTTTCACATTTTATAACTGCTGTTGGATTTTGAATTTTCAGACCAATGATTTCATTTCGTTTCTCATTTAAATAATAGATTTTGAGTGGAGGCCCCAGATCTACATTACAAGATTCGGACTTGGACACACAAATTTTGTTTAATTTTGCCATTTAAATGCAGCGAATATTTTTCCATGATATTCTCTCTTCTCGTTGCCTGTTTATTGTTGGCTAGACAGACACATTTTGGGTTTTTGTTTTGTTGCTTTATTCTCTCTCTCTCTCTCTCTCTCTGTGTGTGTGTGTTTGTGTGAAATGAACACAAACTGACCGAAAATGTAATAATTCTGAACGATGAACGTTATACGTTGTTTTTGTTTTTTTTTTTTTTTGAAATGTCATTTTAAACAACAACCATACGAAATGAACATTTTCAACTGGATTAATGAAATACGTGCGAATTGAATAGCATTTTTCTCGAGGGGGGGGAAGACGAAACAAGTGAAATGAATATGCCTCGTCAGTCAATTAATATTTTCAACTAACTGACAACCGCTACGAATAAATAATTCGGCTCGAATGATTTCAATTGGCCCAAAATTAATTACCGGCTGTGCCAAAGTGACGACTTTGAAACGTGTTTTGTGTGTCTTTTGTTTTGTTTTGTTTGAAGATATCATTTAAAATTAAAACAGACCAATTTAAGAAGATGTAATTATATTACACGCTTTCATTGGTTTTCAGAGGTTCTGGACTACTTGTCTAACAGTCTAGAAACCGCTCACATAGTTCGATGTTGATCGAATCTTTTGATTTCAGGTAACATTCGTTCGCTTTCGATCTCGTCATGTGTGAATATTTTAATGAAGCACATTCGAAACTCTATTGAAATTGATAGTCAGTTTAAAATTTTCGATTAGCATAGCCCAGGGTGCATCCTGCTCCCGATGGTACACTTTCATTTCTGCAGTCTGTGGAGAAAAAAACTGAAACTTTGAAATTTCCAATGAGAAATGTGATAAATTGCAAATCTTTTCTCTCAATAGGTCATCGCACCTGAGCTCCTGGCCATTTACTTATGCAAATCGATCGCAATCGATAAAAATTGTCACCTTTTTAATATTTGTCTTAATTTTGATGTCATTTCTCATTCTCTTGGAATTTGATAAATTGTCACCCAAAATTGAAATCGTTGTTGATTTATCACATTGTCATTTTTAACGTTTCATAATCATTTCAAACTGATTGCTATCGCTTGAATTAGAATGCTCCAATTGCTTTATTAATTGAACTATAGATATTTTATAATAAATTGCGCCCACATACATTAACATTTGGGAAAATGTGTTTGCAATCTAAATTCGAATCCAATGATCAATTTGACTTTAAAAGAAACAAAAGATAAAGTCAACATTTCGATATTGTTTAATCAATTTAAATTTATCGCCAACTGCGTCATCATTTCACAAATGAAAAATGAAATGTTTCATTCTCAGTCCAAAAACACCGCCTTCAAAACACGTAAATAAACACCATTTGTTTAGCTAGATAACGGTAATATGGGCCAAACAAGTCTAAAGCCACTCATGTTATTAGATCATAAAAAACAAAAGTCAAACTGAAATGACTGAAATGCTTTCGCTTGTTTAAATTAAATCAAATCGTTTGGCTCGTTGGCCATATGCTGGACCAACAGCAGGTAAGCAAGATGCTTCACAGTACTCACCATAAATGTAAACATGACCGTAACAAAACCACATTTGTTTTAATTACTAATTAGTTTGTTTCATTGCATTACATTACTATCTCTCTTGATTCGAATCGATTGGCCATTGAGTTCGTTTCTTTGTGTAAGAAGTAACAAGTTTGCCACACATTTCTGATGGTGCTTTAGAAATGGAGTGACATGCCAATCCAGTTCAGTGCCGTTGGCATGCTGATTTTGGTCTGTCTATGGCACTGATCCATCAACTCACGTTTGAAACTCAACATCAATGCGGGTTTGCAGAGAAAGAAAGAGTTGATTGTGTGGATTGAAATCGATGATTAGTAAAAAATGGGCAACGTAAACAAAACGAAATAATAAATTCATTGGATTCAACGGCTTTTATGTGAGTTCCGATCAATCTATTCTACAATGTGGAATAAATAATCAGTGTGAGCACGAGTTGGGCAAGCTTTGGACTGCACACATCGCATATGTTCATGTATTCACTGAATGCTATTCAGTCGATGAATTTAGTTTCATGACCAGTTTTTTGAGAGGAACAAAAAAATTCAATCCACGGAAATCATAAAAATCTTTTACTTTCAATTACTTTTTTTTCTCTCTCTCTCGATTGTTTTTTTAGTCGTTTTTATGTTCAATGAACGTTAAATGATTCCGTGCAAAAAGACAATATTTTTTCAACTTGTTGTTTTGTTATGCGCATGGACCACGCGGCGTGGTGAAAATAAATTCCAATAAAAGTGACAAATTTAGCTTTGGTCACATTATCTCAATGGTTGGTGTTGATTGTGATGAGTTTGGACATGGACCCAGCTCAATTACGTTGCATCACTCAGCGTTTACACGAAAATTTTCAATTCATGTTGATAAACAAAACAAAAAACGTCATCGCTTTGTTTTTCTATCGAAAGAAAGTGAAAATAAACAACTTTATTTTTTTTTTTTAAATTGGTGACAACAGTTACGTGTCATTGCATGTTTTTGTTGCGGTCACAGTTTAAAATTGGATTGTAAATTAATTGATTTTAATGGGAATTCATAAAATGGAAAATTGTGTGTTGTATATATTCATTGTCATGGAGGTGCCAAGGTGTTCAATTAGAGGCAAAAGCCCGAAAGGCAAAAGTAAAATTGAATTTTTGCGTGCCGCTCGCATATTTGTCGTTAGCTCAATCAAAACGGTATGCTTTCAACACCTTCCAAATACTTAATCCATGTGAATGTAATTGTTTTTTTTTGTGTCTCTTTTGCGATAATTTAAAAGGAATGAAGACAACAAAAAAACAACAGAAACAACAATTCACGTGTGAGGCTGATAGCTAGCGATTGAACCTCGCCAATAAGATGTCATTTGTGAAATGGTGAAATTGTGAATGCACAAGAGACTGTTGCAATTACGCTTTATCGCCAATTATATGAAACAATTCGCAGTGCATTACGGATGCATTTATCGGTATATCGGCTGATGGTTGACACAGCCAATGAGAATGTGTCATGTTAATCGTTGACTCAGTAGCTGCCGTCTGCTCTGCGGCTCTGTTCACTGTTCAACGACATTCGTTCAAATTACTGAATATTGAAAATGCACGTAATTTTCATTGGAAACAATCAATTGACGTGCGCTCACACCCCAGCTGAGGGGTCGCCACGGATTTTATCCAATGGCCGGATTTATCCGAAATACGGTCCGAAATGTACGTATTCGATCTGACAATGAAAATTCGGACCGGAACGGATTGGATGAGATTCGAGAAAATGTTCGAACGTAGTTCGATGTCTTATGTTTAGATTTTTCAAAATCTAAATTTTCAATCTCGAATCAATTTTGGATATATATAAAAATCTATATCCGTGGACACCTCTACTCGAGCCCGCCGCTATTGATAACAAAAATGAGCGAGCAACAAAAAAAACAGATTCAAGCAAAATTGATACAATCTGATACGTGCTTGTGAAGTGCAAATAGATTTCATTGGGAACAACAACAACAACAAAACACACATAAAAATTGTAACTAGTTACTGCTAACTGGCGACGCGCGGCAAATGTTGTTCAATCGAGATTGTGATAGGCCTCTTGATTATATCTCCGCCAACGATTGAAATTTTGCAATCGTCATGCTTTATATTTTGTAGCTTGGCCATTCTTAGCAGCAGCGGAAACATGTTTGTTGTTTTTTTTGTGTGTGTTTTGTTTTGTTTTGTTTTGTTCCCATCGAGAAACGAGACTGATCGAGTACGGAACCAAATCGAACACGCACATTGCACGAACCAATCGGAGTAAAAGTGATTTCTTCCAAATGGAATGAAATCAATGAAAACAAACGAGCAAAAAGTAACAAGCCACATGCTGAAACAATGATAAATCGCTTTGATTACGCCGAGACAGTCGTTTCTCTTGTGCGATGCGAAATATTGTATTCGGAATAACTCATACACTTGATACCGTGTTTTAAAATCTCTTTTTTTTCATTTATTTCGGTGGCTGTGTCTCTGCTGCACGAACAAAACGCAACAAAAAAAAACAGCAACAACGAAATGAAATAACAAAAACTTATACAGTCATTTGAAATTCACATTTTGCATTTTGACGATTGAAGCAGCTAATATACAGTAACAACACACTCAACTCACACACACGAAAAAAGGCTTTCACTCATTTCCCGGTGCATTTAACTCGCTCCAATTCACAAATTGCACTGCATTTTTGCCATATTACCGATTTCCAACTGCGTCAAATGGATAAATATATGTGTAACAAGAGAGCCCATTTTTCTTTAGCTGATTGACTTAAAATAAGGCCCTATTACGAGCCAATTGCAACCAGCCATCGGCCTAATCAATGCCATGCGAAATACAAACGAACGAAAAAAAAACACAATATTTGTTGCCATTTTTGTCACATTTATTGGCATAACGAGCAACTCGGCATATCAGCATATCGGTGACAATGTTGAAATATGCTCTGGTTGCCTTTCGTCTCACCTCATTGATGTCGGCTGCTTTTGCTTTTCTTGTGATTTGTTTCAGTGCCTTGTTAATTGTCATTTGTTTGGTACCATTTTTTATTTCGGGCCGCGGCTTGTTAGTGTCCGTCTGCTTGTCGATTGATACACACTCACCGAATCATTTATCAATTTACCAGTCAAGTAAAAAAAAAAAATATAGCTGTGGTACACACCAGCAACGCCACCACCATAAAACACCATGCATTATTTATGAGATAGATTCAAAAACGGAATTTACTCTTTTATATCACATTTCAATTGAAGAGATATGTAAGTTGTTGGTTTTCTTTTTTGATTTCGGGGAGGGCTGGGCTGAAGCATAAAAAAACAACCTTACGGAATCGATACATGTTCACATTGGCTGCGGTTTGTCTGGCTCGAGAAAGTGTGTTGCATGGGCAAAAATCTGCTGGCAACAATGATTTACGGCCCGTTAAAATGCGATAATAGAAATTCGTGCATCGACTATCGATTCGATCAAAAGTATTGAAGCATCGACGACTTCGATTCCAAAATCCATACCGAACTAGAAAGTGAATCTCATTAATAAATCGTTTTGTTGTTTTTTTGTTTGTTGGTGGATTTTATTCTGTTTTAATCTTTTCATTTTCTGTCTGCAAAATTTATTTTAATGCAGCCGATAATCTTCGATGACTACGAAAATATTTGAATTCAGCCCAAAAAACAACAACAAAATTCAATCGAACATCGAATCAATTCAAATTATGTAATGACATTGTTTTTTCAAAGCCAATTTTCAACCAGTTTCTTGTTATTCTAATTGGATTTTTGCTTAATTTACCATAGCTTTAGGTGTGGCACCTAGTGTGGCACGACAAATGTGGATCACATTGTGGTGAAAAACATTAACAAGACACATTGAATGCACGCAACAAACTCTCTAAACACACTCATACACAGCGTGAATATCCATAAATCATGGCTCAGTGGAGTTTTGTTTGCTTGGATTATCATTACGACAAATCTAGAGACAAACACACGCACACTCGCACACAACGGTTGCGAATGTTTGTCGCATTCAAATGAGCTGATTAAATTTGATCGTGGTAAAAGACCATCCCATTTCCGTTTGGCGTTGCTAATACTATGACACAATTCCAAGGAATCATTCATGAGACAATTTCGCATTTCTTTAGTCGTTCGGATTTCATTACCTTTTTAGTTCGACAGTTTTTGTTGCGGCGCTTGGCATAGCTCCATAGAGCAAACAGACTTATGGAAAAAAATGCTAGTTCAAGGGAACAAATTTGATGTGAGAATATAACCAATTCAGACCATTTTGACAGTCTTGTGAAAATGTGATTTAATGAGTTGTTATTTAAATTGATAAATTGTAGTGTGGTGCATTTAAGAATATATTTTCATAAATTGTGTGTAAATCGTTGATACTTTGAAACAGAAGCCAACAGTGAACTCACTCAATTTGCTTTCGAGCAACCAAAGTTTCAGTACGTTCATCGAGTGAAAATGGGAAAAAATCGGAGAAAGGTGAAATTTCTAACAAAAACATATTTTTATTAAAATACAGTTTTCTATGGAAGAAATAAAAACCAATTAATTTTTTTTAAAAAAGAAAACTGAAATTTCCATTTTATATGCAAGAGATGGGTTTTTGATGTGAAAAAAAAGTAGTTGAACAACAAAAATGATACTAATTTTGTGGCAATATAGTGAATTTACAGCGATTACCAGCGTAGAAATGGAAATTTTTCTCAACAAATTCGAGAAAATGCAGAAATTTGAAGAATGAAATATTTTTTTTCCTTTGAAAATACCTTCCGTTGAGGAAAATAGCCAATTCTGTGATAAATGAATAATAAACAGTTGTGTTCACAGTCGGGGTTTTTTCGGTGGTTTTTCGGACTCTCTTTCAGAAAAATTCAGTACTCTCTTTCAGAATGGCATGAAATGTTGGTTCCAGGCGTTTCAGGCCAAAAGGACCCCCCGACGAAAAAATTTGAACTAGTTTTTCCCTGGACGTCCAGAACCAAAATTGCATGCCAAAAGAGCCCGACAAACACCCGAAAAAACCCCGACTGTAAACACTAATAAACTGTGGTGAAATGTGATAAAATGAGAATGTGTTGAGAATCTTGGAAGATTTCAATAAAAAAAAAGTCATTTCTGGTTTTTCAGTTTAAATTTCGACTGTGAATGGAAGTAATTTGGATCCATTCAAGTCACTGTCAAACTAACGTAAAATCAACGTCATAGTCCATGCTTAATTTTCAAAGCAAAATCCGTGTTCATTGAGTTGCTCATCGCTTCCCCTCTCGCTTCTTATCCAGCAATTCGATGTCTTTGTTCATCTATTTCAATGACACCACTTCCTCTTAGGAGGTTCCTAATAAAGCCATTAAAATTTCATAACACACCAAAATGCCAGTGTGTTTATTAATATTGACAATGTGATGCATTTGGCAGCCAATTTCATTGGAAAAGAGAATTTTCTTGTTCGTGTTGTGTTCAATCAAAATGAAAATTGGATTATGTCATTTCAATCGAATCAATGGACCGTATTAGTCTAATCGTTGTTGGTTAGATCAATATCAAAAGATGTCGTTTTCCTGTGATTTCCACCTCATTCCATTGCATAATGAATCCAATATCGCGCTATTAAAATAAACAGCTGATATAATATGAGCCAGAAACCTAATTAAAATAATTGCATTCAATTCAACATCAAATTGTCGAAGATTGTGTCTCTGATGTGGTTTTGCGTGTTTCGTTGAATACTCAACACGCATCACATGACCAAAATGAAAGCAAACAATGGTGTAGGCAATTTTTTCAAAAAATCGATAATGGAAAATTGTGAACAATTTTTGAAGTCGCAGCCAAAACCATAAATGTATGGTCAAATTGTTTGTGTCGTTGACTTATCTCTGGTGGCCTCTAGTTACCGATGAGCACGTAGTTTTGTGCATTGATTACAAATGTTTCTTGTACACATTTTCGATGGTTATCTTTAGATAATGATGTGGTTTTAATTACAATCGACTTGATAAATAGAAATGCGGTTCATTATTATAATTTCGGTTGAATTCACGTTTTCCATCATTCGCAACCCAAACACTGTTTTCCACCGATGCATCCATTTTCCACGGAGACATCGGTATTAAAACTCTCTATCTAGCTATTGTTTCTGTAATTAGAAATTCGATGTTAAATTATGTGCAATTTATCAAAATGCACACCATAATTTGACTTGAAGAGTCAAAACAAATGAAGGTGACCCCGATTGCCGGGAATGGAATGAGGGGGACGGAACGCAGTTTTAATACCAGGTATGATGTAATCCGCATCGCACCAGATACTCACAGCACACTTTACAAATTTACAACAATGTTCCGGTTGTGAGCTATTAAAGTCAATTATTTGTGTTGATTTTCGAATGTACCATCATTTTCCGTCGACATTCAATGGCTACCCATTTTCTCATGCTCAACACCAACACGTATTTGCTGTGCGAATGCAAAATGCTTTTCAGTTGTTGTTGTTGGTGTTTTATTATTAAATTATTTTGTGGTTGCACTAATGAGATATATTCTAATCGATATTGTTCGGTGGAGTGGCGCCAGCAACTGAACGAGTACATTCGTGCAACCTTTTTCGGCAAGCGTTACCATATAAAATAGTAAAGCACATCGGTGTTTTGAATTTGCTCTTTCTCGCGTGCCCGTTCACTGCTGATGATGATGATGATTTGAAAAATTGCATTTCAAGTCTTCTCTTCACCTGAAGAAACATAAATCAAATAGCAAAGCGCTCCGGCCGCACGTTTTGTTGATTTTCTCAAGCAAAACACAAACCATTTTCTTGGAAATGTGCAAAGTGTATTCCCTTGTATTGCACAATTTTTCCTGTAGTTTGTTTCGCTGCGTGTTTTTTATCATTTTTCTTTCCGACGTTGCCACAGATCTGAACCAGTCAGTCAAACCGAACCGAAATGAACAACAACAACAAAAATCACTCAAGAAATTGTGAACGATTTTACATAATTTTGTGCACATCATCATTTTTCAAATGCATTTTATCGCCTGACTCTCGGCTGTCTTCCTTCGTGGTTCGTTCACTTTGTATCGTATTAAATCGCATTATGTCATACTTTTAATTGAATTCCACATAAACGGAATGCTAAATGAATGAAAAATGGCATTCAACAATTTCATTCAGCTCAATGAAAATGTGTGTGGTTTTTTTTTCGCTGTGAATTTGCAATTCACGGAATTGAGTTATTTCAATCAGTTACATTTCACTTGTGCAATGATTTCGACGAAATTGTTTTATTTTTTCGTTTTTTTTGAAACCTCAAGCGACGCGATTCACAGAAATGCGTCGAACAGCTGATTTTTGCGACATGTTTTGTAAACAAAGTCGTTGAATTGTAGACCAAATACATTAAAGCGACACTGAATGAAAAAAAAAAATCATTCACCGAAATGCTCGAACGCTAACGAAACGCACATACTTGAATGGCTAGACGCCAGTCAAAACAACCGCCATTTGTACAAGATTATGGGAAACACGTACGATATTTACGGAATTTGTCAAGCGCCAATGCTAAAGAAAGGTTTCCCAATTTTGATTTGATGGTTTTTTTTACTTTTCCGCACACCACGTGATGCGTAAAAGTATTGCGATTGGCCCAAATTTTGGAAACCCCAAAAATGATTTTTCTATAAGTTTGGAACCCACAGGAATGCGGTGGAACCGTTTTTAGCTCATGTTGATGTGGGGCTGTGGCACGTTGTCCGCCGTCCTTTGTCCGCCGTCCGCCGTCCGTTGTCACGTTTTTTGTTACCACGATAGCTCAAAAACGACTCCACTGATCGTTTTCAAATTTTCACCATTTTTTGGAAATTATTAGACTTAGATCCCATTAAATTTTGAGCAATATTGGTATAGCCGTTTTGGCGCGTCATGCTCTCAAGTGAATATACGTTTATTGCCCCACAAATGCCATTTTTTAACGAAATTACCACAAATAAGCCTACTGAATGTTTTTCGCGAGCCCATATAACTTTCCTGGGCCAAACTATATTAGTTCTGAGATTCCTAAATACAATCATTCCATCTTTGATGTGAAATTTCTCAAATTTGCAGCCAAAATAGACGAAATTCATAAAATTCGTACACGTACGCCATACGCAAATCTGTTTATCAATTTACGCTCAAATCCAATCTTTGACTCGTGGACCACTATCAAAAATGGTTTGGACTTCATAGCACTAAGATTCCATCCAATTTTGAGCAGTATTGTAGTAGTCGTTGAGGCGCATGACTGACTCAAGCGAATGTGGCTATTTTGCTTGAAAATTCAATTTAATATGGAAAGTACCGCGAATATACGTACTAAATGTATTCCGCGGGTCCTTTTGACTTTTCTGAGGCAAATTATTATGGTTCTGAGATTTATAAATACAATCATTCCATATATGTGGTCATACAATAGATTCGATTCAGAAAATAGGTGGAACCACCGATTTTTGACTCACTGCTCCGAACCCCTATAAACTGCTTATTTTGTAGAAAAAATGGTCTAAATGAAATTTGAGGCCGATTGGATGACGTTTTCTTGTAATTTCACTATGTTTACTTTCACATTAAAACTAATTTTACAAATCACTTGATGGTCAAAAGTGCGGAAAAGTAAGCCTTACGTATGTAAGCCCATTTATTTTGGTTTTCTTTTTCATTTGTTCACATTTTTTTCGGTTTTGTTTTGGTCTTTTGTTGATTTGTTATTTCGCCGAATCATAATAAAAATGTCGTAAAAAAGCGTTATTCAATCCACAAATTCGCACTAACGATCACCATGGCTCTTATTTCCATAGATATTATAGTCACTCCATTCGCCATAGTTCTATAGTTTACATTAAAAACAGAAACTTTTGGCTGTTATTAATAAAATTCTATCCATTCAAAATGAATCCATATGAAAAGTGGACATGGTTAAGCTGCCATTGAGCCCATCAAATTCCATTTCGACGTTTTATGACTGTTTTTACTGAGATTTATTTGATTCTTTTGTGCCCACAATAAGACAGAATGTGTGTGATAATCGAAATTTGAGATTTTGATTTTATTTTCTGTTGTGAAAATTGCTTTTATCGAAATGAACGAAGTGTGCCTTCGAGGGAAAAATTCAATTTGTTGAGCTCAACAATTCAGTTGTTATCAATTCAATCATAATTTCATAACATATTACAACAAAAGCATTTCAATGACGACCGATTGCAATGCTGTGTAGTCGATGATTTTAAATGAATTGAGCACAAAATGAATACGAATAATCCTTGCTGTGGGCATTTTCACCCGGACAACAGCTTCAAATACACACTGTATCATGAAACATGAAACAATGTGGATAAAATCTTTACTAGATTTCAAGCTTTTAATTGACTTGTATTTTTACTGTGATGTTCGTTATAGCACTATTAATAATTTTATTATAGCTTTAAAGCTACCATTTCATTTTGCTGGATCATTCTTTCACGTCTATTGTTGGTAGAACTTTTTTTTTAACGCACGGATTACTTCTTCCACGCACACGGGCTATAAACGGCTATGAATGAAATTCACTTGAAATTATTTTTAACATGCAATCCAACCGAGCAATGTAATATTATGTAATGCTTACTAATAATATCTACCTAGAAAATGATCTGGTCAAAGTGAGGTACGCTTCTATTTCGTGTGTAATACTCTACAATGTGTAATATTGATTAGCTAGTAAAAAGATATTTTATGCGATTGAAAGTCATTTTTCCCTAGTTCAATGACATTTTCGCAAGTTAAATGGTTTGTGATACATTGACTGATTCTAAGCTTCTAAGCTAAAACAGTGTGTATCGTTATGAGTAAACATGCGCATCGCCATGTCACCGGTCCTCAAAAGAACCGTTGAACACTTATTCAGAATAGTTATTATCAAATTTTCAGGTTATATTATACTAATGAATGAGTTCAATACTCACCCCAGGTCATCAATTACTTAGCGGAATAGGAGGTTCAATGCTCAACATATTCGAATCTAAAAATATACAATTTTTCCGTATACGAAAATTGGACTATTCATCATTTTAATTTCATTATTTTCAACTACTTTTATGATATAATATGAGTCCTTTGTCCATTAATTTGAAAATGTATTTTAATTGAAACGGTTTCAACTTTTTTTTTCCACGAATTTCGCATTATTTATATTAATTACATTTTATTAACTGAATTTTACTCTTTTGTTCTATTGAGAGGCGATCTCATTTAAAGTAAGCAAGCATCAAGCATTCAATATTTAAAACAATTAAATAATTGCTAGAATGATTATGATCAGATTTAAATTTTAAAACCACATAGAAATTATTTACACAAAAGAAATTAAAAAAAAAACGCTTGACTGTTGAATTGCATGTTTATTAATTCAATACAAAATGTATCCGCATTGATATCATATAATAAGGCTCGAGTGCAATTTACAAAATAGTCTGTTGTCAGTGGTTTATTTAACCAGTTCGCCATCGTCATTCAATTATTATTGAAAATGTCTTCATTCTCACGTAATCTGGTGATTTTCTTCTTCATTCTGAACATTAATATAATTTTCATGACTGAATTATATTTTGATCGTATTGACCTATTCTTCGTATGTTGAAGTAGTAGTCTATAAAGTGACACAATTTAGAATTGCAAAATTCAATCGAACCACTTTCGTATTAAATGCGGATGATTAAATGGATACCGATAAATATTATGCCGCATTTGTAATGGATTCGGTGAAAAATTATTCCAATTTTCCACAGCTTAAAAATGGTGAAAAATATTGCCCATTTAAAACGGTAAACCTTAAAATTGGCTTTACGTGAGTCAACATGGTGTTTTTTTTTAAATTAATAAATTACTGACTTTAATTTGTAACCGTTTCATTTTAACCATTAAAAATTATGTAATTTAGTAAATTTATTGGAAAAATTCGCATTGAACTGTGAATGCCGCAATAAAATGAATGTTCTTTCATAGGGACGTTACTGAATGAAAAATGTTGTCTTTGACAATTCAAAGGTGCCTCCAATTTTCCCAACTGGACACTGGAGAGCTGATATAACTGTTGGTTACCATGACAACATTCTGTGGATTATGCACTTTTACTTCAAAACGGTATCCGTGTTGGGCGTTTGAGCGACTCAATGCTGTCGTTTGGAGTTCCACTTCAATTTATGGAAATTTTATCCTCTGTAAATTTACAAGCTAACTAGTAAATTATTTAGGTGAAAAATCGATATTTTCTGGTGAAAAATGCACTTGCAATGAATAAAATGGTTATCACTTTGAGTTGAATTGATGTTTTAATAAAATTCTTGCATGAAATGTTTCATAAGCCTTGAAATGGTCGAATCGACATCTCATCACATTTCTTCGAATTTATGTAAGTCGTTTTTAGGCAATAAGGAATTTCCCTGAACCGAATAAATATTCTGAGCTTCGGACTAGACTCAACTGTACACAAAACCACCAAGTAAACCATCTTTCTTTCCGTTCTACTGAAATGATTTCAGTTCAATGTTTCCTCTAGCACTTGCGAAGAGGAAAATGAAATTTTCTTTGCGGTTTCAAGATTCTCAAAATTCTGAAAATATGCAAAACGGAAGTAAATTTCCAATGAATAGAACATTGACGAAACCAAGAAGACCAAAAATGTCAAACAACCGCATTTCAATGGGTTCGAGTCAAGTTTATCACGGAGCAGCCGGAATTTACAAGTGGTTTCTAACCGTCAGTCAATATCAATCATTGAAGATTTTTTATAGCGTGCGAAGAAGATATTTAGAACTGATTTTTATATCGCATTTTTTTCATTGTAATTGTATTTTTTTTTTTCAATGTTTACATTTTATCTTAAATTCGCATCGATTCATTTGATTCCTTCCTTTTGTAGCTTAAACATGGAAACTGACATGATTTGCCACAAGTTTTGCGTGTAAACTGCACATTTTTACAGCAAATTGCAGCGCATTGCAATAGAATGAAGCAATAATGAATGGATTTGTTTCGGTCGACTTTTTGCCATTTGAATGAATTCCGAATTTTGTTTGGGATGCATTCGATGTTTTCGATGCATGAAAACCTGTTGCATGATTTCCTTCATTCGTAAAATGTGTTGTGCTGTAAAAATAACGCAAAAAACGACAAAAATGCCGTACAACTTTTTTCCTTGCAAAAAGAGATGCTCAAATCATGTAATCGAATATTTAGAAGCCGAGTGAAGACATGAATATCACGAACCGATTTGATTAGCACACAATGGATTACGCGATTCAATACGTGCGGCATTGATTGTAATCAGTGGCAGCATGAATCTTTTGTGTGTATTTCGACGTATTGTGAAATTGTGAATAATTAAAATCGAGTCGAGAAATAACAAAACCAAAACAAAAAAAACAAATAAAGACTTGACGCAGTGTGATGCTGGGTATAGTATGGATCGGATGCTTTTCGGGGTTGGGTAACTGTTAAGCGTAAAAATCCGATAAATCACCGTCGATTGAATGAAAATTACTGACACAAGACGTGTATTTATGAGCTCAAATTGTAAATCATTTGTTATTTGTGTGTCGTTTGCATCAAGTGAATGCTTTACCATCATTCCAGTTCCACTTTGGATAGCGCATCTGGTAAATGTGCGGCATTCAAAAACTACGGCGGCGGCGGCAGCGGCGACGTTGACATTATGATGATGGCACACATTTGATTTTGTTTTATCGTCAATAAATTATGCAGCACAAAGCTGTTCACATGCTCGGGTTTGTTCGGGTGAATGGGAAAATTGCATGAAAAATCGCACAAATTTCAAAGCCGGCGTGAAGCGGCTAAATGAACTAAAAGAACATTATGAGCCACGTGAAAGGGAATTTTCAAGCGGAAAATATCCTCAAATGAATGAGATGCTAATGCTTTAGAGCTCGTTCATTTTGAATTGATGAGATAAAAGCCGTGAAAATGGTGCGATTTTAAGTCTATTTTAAGTTAGATGCACTTGCATGAGACGGTGCCTTTGTTGCGCTTTGTATGAATCGCCATCAATAACAACTCAACTGGAGTTCTTGTCACAATACAAAAAAAAAGAACAGGCTTTTGCCTCAACGAATGAAAAACGACAAATAATTCATGTCTCTTCAAATTGAGATGAATTTAACCGGATTTTGAATATTTCAGAGAATTTAGTCTCAACGAGAAAACTCTCAACGTGCAACGAGAGAAACTCTCAGTTTTTTACTCAAAATAACTTTGCAGTTGAAGTGCTACAGACATCTTCCGATATTACATTTCAAGTGGTTTCAATCGTTTTATTTCGATTGTTTGAACTGGCAATATCAACACATATCTTCTGAACACAATGCCCCAGTCAACGTGAAGTTGGCGGAGAGGAATCGGAAATACACATGCTCTTTTAATTCTATTGAAAACGAAAACCAAACTATTTGCACTGAGACAAGAGTTGGCATTTTCGATGGGCTGACATTTCGGTGACACTTGAGATTTTCACACTAATTGGCATCGATAGAGACGAAGAGCGTTAAAACGACATTTTTTCAAAAGCGTGAGAATACGAACCAGCTTTGAAATCACGAGAGAGATTCTTCTGGGGCTTAAATAAATAAGATCTTCGATTGGGATTGGAATTGTGACCTTCAATTTGATTCGACTTCAGCAAAGCAATCGCATATTATGTTCACGAAGACACAAACACTTCACTAAAATTTGGCACATTATTTCTGTCTGAATCATGTAATTCTCATATCAAATTGTCACAAGACGAATTTTAACGGAATGTTAAGACTGTTTCTCTGTATACAAATTTGTCTATAGACAATTTAATCGATATTTTATTGGAAAATGTTAAATAATGCCAAGTATTTTATTGAAATTATTTAATTTTGGTCGATTTTCAGATGCGAAAAAAAGAGACTGAACCATGCGACAGCAATCCAATTAGCAACGAGAGCAATTTGAATAACACGAAGATGACGACAACGACTAACAATGACAATGTCATACATCAAACGAAACAAACGATAGCTACACATGATAGCACCACACAAACGACCTGCAAAGAGGATTTATTCACAATGGTAAGGAATATTTGTTTACTTTTAACGTGATAAAAATAGCAAAAGACCGAATTTGTTCTGCAACGAAGTGAAATTTTGTTTTCATATTTTCTTTAAATGGTAAAGTTTTGGTTTAATAAAGTGTTTGATTATTTGAAAACAAAGGATGTTGACTCTAAAAGTCAAACTGTCAATGCCTTTTGGAGGGGTCTGTTCATTTGGGTGTCAAGAGGTTTGAATGAAGATCTATGCACGAAGTTCGACCAAATTCCACACAGAATGCTTGTTTAAGTATTCTACTTGAACTCTTAAGATGCATTCGAAAGACTTAAGTGACGCATATATGAAAATTCAGCACCAAAAAAAAACATTCATTTTTTACTGAAACAAAATCGCTGAACATGCTCGTCGTTCTGCAACGGAGTAAGGGTAATGCAACAACACGACAACCATTTTTTTTTATTCGCAGTAAAACGATATTTTTGTAATCCATGGAATTCTCTGCTGTCAACGGACTTGAATATAAATGATTTGTTTTCATTTTGTTGCCGTCATATTGATGATTTGAATGCATCAGTGTCTTAATCTGGTTGAGAATACAAATCTGTTGCTTCTTGTTTTGTGTTTACACCATTTAATGCGGCATAAGCTACCTCGTTGGTGGGCGTGTGCTTGTGCAAAGACTCTTTATGAGGTTTTATTTTGAGGTTTTTTGCGTTTTTTCATGAAGTGTTTTTCGAACGAATTCGCCTTCCTTAAGATAATTCAAGCGAATAAACAGATTTAAATAAATTTGCATGGAAAAAATTGGAGATAAAAAAAATGTGACGAATTGTTATTGGAATTGCGTTCTGAATGTTCAGTAATGAAATCAGCAAAGTGTTTCTTTAGTAAATTCCCTTCAATGTTCGGCTTGATTAGAAATAGCAAAAAATTAGGCAAAAATTGCCCATTAACACGAACTCAAATGTTTTTCTTCAAGAATTAAATCAATTGAAACGTTTTTTTTTCGCGAAATAAAAAAAAAAAAAAGAAAAAAAAATATTTCGAAAAAAAAACTTAAAATTCTGAATCCTGCCTCACAAACGAGTTCATTTCAATTTCGATGCTTTAATTGAACAGAAGAAGAGAATTTTATTCGTAAATTCTTAAGCTCAAGCATTTAAATATGCGTTGAGTGAATAAAAAAACAACTCACTGAATTGAATAACATCTGTTGCGAAGTGGATGGCAAAATGTGGATGGTAAAAACGAAATGTTTTAAATGAAATGTATTGAAAAGTATACGAATCACTTAAATTAAGACAAGTATTGATAAATGCTATGCAAGACCGCAAGCTTCATCGTCGTTCAAGTGAAACAGCAAAATCTGCATGAACAAAAAACCAACAACAAAAAAATTTAAAAGCAACACAGAAAAACCATCATTAAAAGCAGAAGAACACAATCAAGTACTTTTCTAGTGCTTAAAAGCACTCTAGTTGACGGGATTTTTTTTGTTTTCAATCGTTGATTTTAGTTTTTTTTCCTTTTTTTTCTTTACTGCAATAAATTGTACACTTATTCCGTGATCGGTTGCGGGTTGGCCGTGTGTACAGTCAAGCGAATTGATGTGCGTGTCTGGTAAATGGATTTTCTATTTCGCACTATTCGATGTGCCAACTTCGATTTATAAATTGATGGATATTACCATCATCATTGTCACCGCGCCACCACTTTACACTACGCTAAAAACACTAGTCTCAATATTCACTACTCAGACACTGCTTTTTTCCTATATTCATTCCATTCAATGGACTTTTAAAAGCGCGCAATGTTTTTAAGAGTTGTTTTATCACTTTTTAAATTACACACTTTTTTTTTCCTCTTCCGCAGTTAGCAAATGCTTCCTCAAGTACATTCCAAGTGCTCTATAAGAAATTAGTTCAATAACTCTTCAGTTCTCACTCCGAAGCTGCTTCGTTTCGCCGTGCCAAGATTCGGTACACAGAGAAGGAACAAAAAAGTTTTGATAGAGCACAGTGAACTAACCGTATTACTTTAAATAGCAATTCTTTTTGCAAGACCAAAATGTAAAGTTTCGAAATTTATTTTCCAAAACGCTGAACAAACATTGAGTTCAGGATGTATAAATGGACGACATTTTCATTAAACTTTTACAAGGTGAAAAAGTTAACTTGTGATTTTTCCCTGTATCAAATTAAAACGACCAGCAGGTTTGATGAGGGAGGTTTGATAAGGAAAAACGAGTTGAGCAAAATGTTGAATCGCCGCATTTGGAATATACCGCAGTGGACAAGTGAAATTATTGCCTTTTGCTCTGAATTTCCCATCACAAAATGAATATATGGTCTTTCGCTTATGCAGAATGAACATAAGCAATTTCCTAGCTACAGACATGTGAATGGGTCTTTAAATTTGATTGTAGCGTGTACATCACACACCTTAAACCTCACGATTTGTGGTATTTTTTTTGTTGTTGTTAAATTCGTGACCATTTGCATGAGCATTTCGGCTCAATTGAATGGCTGAGATTGAATGGACCTCACAAATATTTTTCTGGTTGAAATATTGAAGCAGTGCAGGAATCAATGGAGTCGACTCTTCTTCTAGACTGACTATTTTGACTCTTCTTCTGGAGAGCGGGAACCAAAGTTGCGACTTTATCGATTAAAGGGGGAAAAATCCTTTTGATCATGAGTAACTTGAACACTCCAAGTGTTACACTTGATTCTGGTTATTAGATTTTGGTCATTAGATCTAAAGTAGCGTAGTGATTCGATATAGGACTAACAATGAAGTAATCGTGTTCTATCTTGAAAAAGCACCACAGTAGCCATGACACGAACACAGCATCTGCCGTAACGACCCCTTTCAACCCCCTGGTTCACACCGTAACGCAAGACTCTTTAAAACCCCACAGGATGTTCCTCTAGGGGCAAAATAGGGCTCAATGACACTGAATACAGCAAATAAGCTCATTGATCATAAAGCAACATAAAAGGCTTCCATTGAAATACCGTTCATATTCAACATCCGACAATTCCACAAACCTTCTAGACGTATATTGATACTTCCGTGAATGTAAAATCGTCCCGTTTCATTCTCATTGATTCAATTTAACCATGCAGAAACCTCAATTGTGCATCAAGCAGACCGTCTATTTAGACGGTATCTATCTTCCAAGAGCCACAGTACTGTATCTCACCTGTCTCACCAGAATCCCCCAAAATAACCACAAAGTACTTGAAAAAGAACATCACGACCGTGTTTGGAACCGTGTTTGGAACAGTCCAAACTCTCAATGAAAAAAAAACAAACAACAAAAAACAAAACAAAAAACTGGAAAAAGCAACAACAAGTCAACCAATGCATAAACTCATCACTCGCTATTTAACCGGTGGTTTTTGTGAAGTGAAACTTTTGCATTGTTTAGAATGTGTACCGCATAGTGTTGTACAATGAATGTAACGGCAGAGTTTGTGTGTGTGTGTGTGTGTGTGTGTGTGTGTGTGTGTGTGTGTGTGTGTGTGGGTATGCGAATGACACGTCCGGAATGGGTTGAAATAAAGACAATAGAAATTAATTTATGTTCGAGAAATGCATCTCCATTTAAAATGGATGTTTTGGTACGGGAGGGATTTTATATATATGGGTTTTAAGTAGTTTTCAGTGGTTGTCACCGTGGCTCTTGGCAAATCTTTTAGCTCTTTTATGTCATTGGGAATAGTTTCAGGTGGTGTTTTGTATGTTAAAATTGTGAACGTGTAATTTTAACACAGACATTAACGCTTCTTCAAAAGTTTGTAGAAGCGCGTTACTGGTTTTTGTATGTGCGGTTTGACGTTTGCATGTGGCAGAGAAGGTGAAAAAGGAAGGAATGTGAACATGAAAAAAACCGCAACGCACAATGGTTTGCCAAGTTGCCAAACGGTCGGGTTTGAATGACAAAAATCGAAACAATGCACTGAGCCGATTATTATCAGCTATTGTTTTGCCAGCTAACCCAATTGTATACGGCTTGGCATTTTAGCTTCAATGGACTTTGCACTTAGATGCAAAGTGTGCATAGTGCACGGGCACCATGAACATAAAATACATCAGTTTTACGACAATGAATGTACACTTCCCAAGCAATGTGTCTGGGGACACTCAAATCTTAAACAGACACCGCAAGCTCAGGCGCATCACAATCATCGTGCCATTATGTGAAAAGGAAAGCTGTGTGAATTAATTTTTGTATTAATTTACAAATGTGCGAAAAAAAAGGTTTTTGGGGTTGAACTCGACAAGAGAGACATCGTAAAACAATTTTGAGAGGAAAAGAATTTTGATTGTTCTTGGATTTGCAAATACAAAACCTCAACATGAAATTTATTGGAATGATCGACACAAAAAAACAGTCAATTTCTTAAGCATTTTGATTAAAAATTGTCAATTCAAGACTTTGCATCACATGAAAGATGACAATCAACTAATTGCATCGTTTATTTCAATTGTGTTTTTTTTTTGCAGCCACATGAAATCCGTGAACGAATCATGAACGTACAGAATGAACTGCAGTACTGCAAATCAAAAGTAAGCCTCTTTACAGTTTGAATCGTAAAATATGTGATTGCATTAATGCCAAAATGCAGACACTTGCATTGAACTCCAATAAAAGTGGATTTGTTCATTTTTTTTGTCTGTATGATTTTGATTGTGTTCCAACTGGAAAACTAAACACATTTTCTCTCTCTCTCTTTATCTTGGTTTTGAAAAAGGATTTGTCGGGATCTGACAATGATTCTGCATTGTCATCAGCACCGCCGTCATTAAGTCCACAGCCGGGCACACAGTCAAATTCACCGGATGTTTGGCAAACGGTAAGTCTTTGGCATGTTTTATTTGATTCTTTTTTTTCGGTCTCCCCTTTCCATACAAGTCATTTCTATTGTTGGATATGCAGGACGTGGAATGGAAGAGAAAATTCAGAGAAAAATGAAAAGAAAGAGAAAAGAAAAATGCACGAGAATAATACGATTTGATCCATGTAGTATATACTGTACATTATTTAGTCATCTTCCATTTTTCATAGTAGTTCATAAAATTCGTGGCACCGTTTAGAAATGTGCCACGTACAACCATTTCGCAAAATTCCGAATTTTGTGGTCGCCAAGTTCAAGATGGATTTTTTCTTTTTGTTGTCGTGTGGGTAGCCGTTGAGCAGAACTGATAAATTTGGCAGATTTAATAAATCCACTAGCTCCAAATACGTGGCGCATTACAAAAAAAAACAACAACTCTATCTCTCGATTTTCATCCATTTTTGCACTCGTCCAGCAAATTTCATTTTTTTTATTGTTGTTGCAACCGTTTAAACATTTTTCCTTTCGTTTTTCACAATTTTAAACGTTTCTTATCTCTGCAAATATTAATTCATCTCAAACGCTTTTTCGTTCTTCGCTTAATAATAACAACAACAAACAGCTGCTGAAAGACTTCAAGGAGCACGAAAGCTTGCAAAAAGAATACGAACTGATCAAAGAAGAGAATCAATTTTTGAACTGTGAGATTACATTGGCCGAAGAGCAAATACGCGAATTGGAAAAAGTACTGCAAATGGTAAGTTTTTCGAATGTGTTGTCAACTCTCATTTTAGCCGAAGATCTATCTATGTGTTTGTGAGTGTACACCAAAAAAATTGCAAAATAAATAAATAAAAATCGAATGCACACGAAGTGCAAATACGAAATCATGCATTGCCAAAAATAAATCAGTTGAAGTCACATATATACGTATATTCGAATTGCTTGCACTTCTGCAAGTAGCAGTAAAGTTGTTTTTATTATATTTTTTTTTCATTCGGGCAAATTTTACCGCTTCGTCACTTGCACGCGCACATCACGCGCTTTAAAAATCAGATAAAAGTAAACAAATATGTTTTTTTTTGCTCCCGCTCGCTCACTCGCTCGCTCGAGTTTTTTGCCGATTTCGCTGCATCATTTTTATTTTTTAACAAACAACAATTGCCCCAAAGCACATTTTTCATATTTCAGCATCCGGCAACGAAACAAACTGTATTTTTTATTTATATTCGAATTCCATTTCATTCTCATCTCATACGTGTTTTTTTCTCTTCCTAATTTTTGTATTCCTCTCTGGCTTCTTTTTCGTGCCGTCTCTTCGCTTTCGATATTTTACCATCGATGGATTTTTCCGTTATCAACGGCAATTGGATGCCTGCCAATGCACACACACACACGCGCGCGCGATACAGACACGCGAAAATAACAAACACGATGCATTGCTCGAACGAATACATCAACTCGAGTGTAAAGAAGCCATCATTTTGAAGGAATCACACGAATTACGTGAACAAAATGAACTATTAGAATTTCGCATCATCGAACTTGAGGAAGGTGCCGATAAGGTAAGCATCAGTTTTATTTAGTTTATTTGTATATAGACAGAAATTGAGATATATATTCATCCATCGTTTGCCAATGCAATGGGCACAAACACTAACAACTTACGGAAACAGAAGAGAATGACGCTGAAAAAAGCACAATTTTTGAACATTTCTAACAGGTAAAGCTGCTTTAAGGTGTTTTTAAATTGCAACTTATTTTCAAGCCAGTCAATTCCCGATGACTCTGTCTGACTTGCTACCAAAATGAGAAAGAGCCAAATGAGCATACATTTTAAATAAGTTCAACAATTTTCGGATTGAATCAGGGTCTAATCGTAAGAGACTTGATCGATTCTAAACAACACAGCTCTAGTCCATGTTCGATAAGAAACAGCGAATTTAATCGATATTTCGCACTAATTCTTACCGAAATTTGTTGAAATGATTTAATTTCATTTAAAATTGTGCCAAATTTGGTTTAACATTTTTTGGTTCCATCACTCCTTCACCTTTGCCTTTTCCATCATAATTTCTGTTCAACTTTAAAGCTACCAGATGAAAAGTGTCTATTGATAAAATATCTGTCAATAAATCATCTCATAAGTGTCAATTGTATGAGATTGACACTTCGGGGAGGGAAGGGAAAAGACCCTATCACTTCACCGTTTGATTTATGGTGTGAAACATCAAACGGCGGCATCACTCATTAGCGCAACGTTGCCATCTGTATACCGTATTCAATGTCCCCCATATTGATTCGATTTGCTTGAAGAAGAATGTGTAGTGCATGGAACATAAAAAAAAGAAATCCTTTTCTCACGAGACACTTTATTGATGTCAATCGAGGCGTTGAAATTGAATTTGTTGCACCATTGTGTGAAATGTGCATGTGATCGAAGCCAGGGCCCAGAATCACGGATGTGATGCGACGAAAATCCGTTGTCAACAAGTGATGGCGGAATCGATAAAAGTAGCAAAATCCAAACCATCGATTGCTCATTACGTTTTTTCTTTCTTCTATGGAAATGGTATACAAACGTAGCGTCATGCATGGAATGGATAAAAATTAAATCGATTTCACTTATTGATTTGCTCAGGGAATCGACGCTCGACAATTCAACGTTCAACATTCAATACAAAATGCAGTGTCTTTTTTTTGTTGTTGTTATTCTTTTAGCCGGATAAAATAACACTGCACTCGATAACATTCAATTGGAAATTCAGATGCAATGGGATGCTTAAGCTCGATGTCTCTGATGTGCATTTGAATTTCAATGGTGTAAATGTGTTTGGTTGCTGACCTCGATATATGCTACTGCAAATCTCTGCATCTTTTTTTTTTCTCTGATGAGTTCATGTCACACATACATTCTCATAGTGGCGAAGAGGTGTCCGTATTTTTTCAAGCTTTCAGCCATTTTTTCCCAATGTTTTGTTATTTTTTTTTATTAAACTCACATTTTTCTTCGTAAGGTTTTCCCGGTTTGATGGCAATCAATTTGCTTAGTCATCTTTAAAAGCCATTTAGAAATAAATTTCAATTGATAAAATATAGTTTTCAACGGGAACGAGACGGGCAAAGTTTTCTCAATGGTTTATTTTGGGCGTGAGCACAAACAAAGCCAAAAAAACAAGACAAAAACAAAAGGAACAAAAACGGATAAACACGTGCTCATTTCGGTTATTGGATTGTCGAACGTGATCTAATCGAAACTACTGGTTTCCAATGCAACTCTTGCCTGCCTTCTCACACACACTTCTACATTTGCAGCGCTCTCAATTTCAACTCACTTTGCCTCAATATTGAATAGTAATAAACAGCAAATTGATAAATACGATTGAATCAATTGTGAACGCAGCACGACGAAAGAGATAAAGAGCGTGCAGCTGTGGTTCTATCATGGCGATTGAGAGAAGCAAGAGAAAGAGAGAGAGAGAGCGAACATTTGGCCACTGGGAATATATCCGACAAGAAAACCCCAAAACACCGTTCAATGCTCATAAATCGCTCGAATGGGCCAATGTGTAAACAATTCAAATTCAAATGAAATTGATTTAAAATGGTCATTTTTCCTGCCACCGCCACCGCTACCGCCGTCGTCGTCGTCGTCGTCTTCGTTGTTGTGGCCACTGTTTCTGCAGCTATGACTTATTTCAAATCAATGTTCGATTGCCGTTTCAAATGTTCGTTGGTTTATTGCTCAGTGTTCACTGTTCAGTGCTTACTCTTCATAACTTTTGCTATATGGTTCAAACCAAGACTCATTGCAAGCACTCGCATGGCAAAGCTGCACCGCTATCGGCATCAATGCAAAACGATTTTCATTGGATGATATCGACTTTTTATGGTATTCATACATTTCGAGTTTTGGTGCTTCGGTTGCATTTGAAATCAATGAATCATAATCGCATTTTCTATCCCACGCTCGAAACGATAGTCAAATCGTCAAATTCACTAGTTGTTACAATTCCAAGTATCCTTCCATTTGAATTTATTTCACTTATTGTGGTCTGCATGACTGTTTTACAGCTGATACATGGAGAGGGCGCACGACGTACGTGACGAGAAAATTGACAAGCAAAATATAATTGAAAAGTTTTCAAATCGAATATTTTGGTTGGTCATTTTGTAGAGCTCAACAAAATTCATTACCAACATTCCAAATGCAATGACTGTTGACGTCAACGCCAGTTTTTTGCCTTTCGCTAAAATCAACATTTATGGATTTTCTAATCAAAAGGCAAACATAAAATCCAACACAAATATTGATCATTTTACCATGTGCTGACTTTCAAACAGAAGCCTCCCGCCATAACATTCAACATTGAAATTTTCAACCAGTTTTCAATCACCCGGCGGCAAATTCAATTATTATGAATTTCACAATAAATACAATTTGAATGGCTGAATTTGGCACGATTTTACTAGTCCACGGTTTGTTATTATGTTAAAATATTGCATCGAAATTTCGATTCTATTGTCAAAAACTATTGTTATTCGTTCGTTAAGCCAACGTTTGGAGAACCAACATTTTGTGCGACGAAAATGTTCATGTATCAAACAATTTTCATTCGATTAAATTGTTTACTTTTAGAACAGAATTTTCTCTTAAAATAGTGAGAAATGAGGAATTTTAATTGGAAATCAGTTTCCCTGGAACCATTTTCATTGTTCATACACATTCAATGAATTGTTTCCGATTTATTTACTCGTTCTTCAATGGTTCAGCGTACACTGTGCACTTATTATGATTGACTCGATTTGGCTAATGCGCATTTTTGATAGCAATTCGAAAAATGTGCTGGTGAATTGCATAGAATTTCGGATTAACTTTGCTAACCCAGAGTGAATTTAGTTAACTTTCAGTTAAGCGAATAGTCGGCTATAAGTTATTTGTGTTGTTTTGAATTTGATGTGCAGTAATTGGCTATAATCTCTGATCTATTGCAGTATTTAGTTTAAATTCCAAACAATTAATTTGCTGTTACAATGGCACTTTTGGGAGCGAAAAAAGCCGTAGAGACGCCATACAGAAATTTACCCAACAATGATGATATAATGCCCAGTCAAAGCTCTCAAAAACTGATGATTTCATCCAGATTCGGGCCTCCTCTCCTTCATCGGGCACTACATATTGATGTGAAACAAACATTTTCCTCTCCTGGCTCAATTTCATTAGTATGAATTTATAGTACCTCAAATTCGTCGAATTCCAAAAGTTATGAATTTCAGAGTAACTCATCCATTGGCTTAAGCGCAAACCAACATATTTTCCTCTTAAATCATTTTTAGCTGTTTGCAGCCGTGTGCTACCTCAACTCGTTCTCTTGACCTGATACATTTCCTGAGTCGAGCAGAAGCTCTCAAATCGAAATTTCAATCTGCATTTGAGTGCAGCAAAGCACACTTTCAATTTCAAAATAACCAACGTCAATCTACGTGGCTTTTGCACAATCGGATTACTTAGTGTATGCCATTCAAACATCAGACACATTGAACGCTGTTGTTTTAAAGCGGGCAAGTGTTACAACACCATAAACACATTTTTTTTTATTGTTGTTCTTTTCATGTTACATTTGGTGTTTGGTTTGCATTCGAAAGAGGTTAAAAAAAAGTCTTTCATACAACAACAACAACAAAAAACTTGTTTCCGACGCTGATCGAGTGAAGTTCCCAGTTAAACTGAACATGAACACAGTTCTCACATATCGTTCGTTTCCATATGTCCAATGCATATTCTCGTTCAACTGACAGCAATATGTCAGATTAATACAAAGAATTTTCTTTCATTTCTACATTGGGTAAAGTGACAGCCGCATTAAAAATGACTAATTTACGTAATGGTCGATTTCATAAAAAGCCATAACACGATGTAATACAATGACGTCCAGCGCCCAACAACAACATTTACATATGAAATGAATGATTCAATTCAAAATTGAACTAAATCTGGCTTATGATCTCTTGAATATTTCTATTCACAAAACAAAAGACAAAGAACAAACCTCATTCTATTGAATTCTTCAAAAATAGATGAGTTCAAAACTGAAGGTACACCAAATCACCTTAATAAACCATAGATTTGTTCAATGAAATGATAAATTATGAAAACAATCAATGAATAAATGTTGTGAACAACAACAAAAATGAATGAAACGAATAAATAAATGGAAGAATTGAAGATCATCTGTATTTCTTTGCTATCTTGATTGGCAGTTGGACTAATGAATGAATTTTCGTTACGGATGACCATAAAAGGTGAATGAACGGTAGTCATTTATGGTGATGTAATTCAATGCCAACTCACAGCTTAATGCGATACACATGGCAACTGTAATTCATACGCGATTTCCAAAACAGCAAGAGCACTATGGCAAATAAATAGCACTTGTTGGGCCATTAACTGTTAACTAATGCCCAGTTCCAATTAGGAATCCACTTTTTTCTTTCACCAATTATCATGAAATGCGATCTGTCCATTTGTGGAAATGTTTGCCGAAATGTTCAACGATTAAATTCTTTATTAAAAATAGTAATTTCACAAAAACAGCTCTTCGAAGTGGAAACCAGTTCGCAAATAACAATGTCCAATTAAAATTGTCGGTAAAAAATCGAGATTCTCATTGATATCAAGCTTTTGTTCCGAAGAAGAAAAAAATTTCATTTGATTTTCAGTCAAATGGTTGAATCGGTTCTGTGGTGATATGAAAATAATAATTTTAAAATATGAAGGTTTTCCCTTAGTAATTACAAAAATCATTGATTAGAATAGCATAGCTTCATAGCTCCATAGAAAATCCATGTGAAAATGCTGTATTATCAAGTAGTAATGGTTGAGCTTTGGTTGGAGTGCTTGATAGAATCCGCAATCCAATTTGTTGAAAATCTTTAGAACATTTCCATTCGTCACGAAAATACCATTAAATTAAGCGAAAACCGAAAATTACATGGAAATTTCCCATCGGAATCGGATGAAAATTGAATTTAATATCCTGTAAAATTCAATAGTTCTGATTTGTTCTGAATATTTTCCGACATTAATACACAATACACATACATACACAGACGTATATTCACATTCAATTAAAATATGGTTTAATTAAATCAGGCTGCAAACTTCCATGAAATGAGGCGTAAAATCGTTTAATGTGCAAGTTGCAGCGCGGCAAAATGACGTTGTTGTTGCTGGTGTTTTTTTTTAAATCTTGAATCGTGCGATTGCAATACACATCGAAAACAATGGATTAATAAACGTTAGCGCAATGTCATTGCAATAAATAAAATTGGAATAGCCGCAAACGCCCAATAAAATCATGCAAATAATCTAATTATTACATGAACCGCACGCCGAAAATGCTAAAATAATGAACAGTGGCACACAACAGGAAATTCGCGATTCGTATGTTATTCCGGCCGAACGATTGGCGATGAGAACCAAAAATTTGCTCGATAGCGTAATCTGATTTTGATCAGGGCTTCAAATATGATCGTTTAATTTAAAATTGCTTTGGAGTATTGTGAAACAAGCGAATCAATGTTCTACATTTAGCTAAACAACAACCTCTGGTTTGGCTGCAGCAGTGTAGCATTCGCAAACAACAGTTTAAAACTCGTTTCCTCATTCAAATAGACGGGAATCATTTTACGAAAGCATTTACTCTTCGTTCAATGGCAAGAGCTCGAACGTATCATGCTCATGAGTGCGGGCTCATAGTTTCAATGCAATATAGTGAATGCCAATGCGACAAAAAAAAGCAACACAATATGAACCACGAACCAAGATAATATAGAGCCATACAAAACACTAAACGCACACAGCAGTAGCAAATTCAACGGCAATTCACAATTGACGATAAAACGAGAAATTGCTGTGACTTTGTTGTGTCGCGCATTCCAAAAAGTGAATTTCAGCGCTTTTTAAACATGACCACGGGCTGTTTACAATTTATATTTTTCTAACTTTAGTTTGACGTGATTGTGCGGTTCTTTTTCGGTGCAATTCTTCCTGTGTTTCCATTGTGAGATTCTCGATATGTTTCTCTCTCTCTCTCTCTCTCTCTCTCTCGGTTTCACCGAATTGCATTTTGGTTTTGTTTTCGTGAAAACAAGCAGCGCGCACGTACAACGCGTTTTTGTCTCGAATTTTGGTTTCAGAAGACCAAAAAAAACACAGAGAGAACCACAAAATTGTGTATTGAACAGAGAGACAGAGAAACAAAACAAATAGATTTCGATAAATACGTACAATGTACTTGGGTGTACATGTACGGTACACAGCTAAATCGTGATGTCCTATATTCCCAATTCACATTCCATCGACACATTTTATCCGAACAAAATAGTTTGCCATTTTCCGAATTTCGAAAACTATTCGACGAAACACTTGAACGCTACACGAATTTACAACGCATTGAATGTTTCGTCAGTTTGCTTTTTGCAGAAATTTGATACAGATTTTGGGTCTTTTGAAGGGGGTTGATTTTCGTAAAAAGAAAGTTACATCGTTTATTTTAGTTGAATGGGAATGCCTGTAGTAGGAAGAATGCGAGAGGGTTTTGAAATCACACTCTCAAATTTTCTGAGCTTAGAACCATTCCAACTTTCTTGGTCCTTAGAATTTTTTAGATTTTCAGATTAACAAACGCCCCGGACAACTCTTCACTCTAGACTGGTGTCTCCAGTACTTTTGAACATGACCTGGTCACCGAAACCCTCCCATTAATTCCCGACCATGTGACCCCTTGTTTCAATTCTCAACTTTCAAAAAGTGAATATCTAATGCAATTGCTGAAAGGATGAAGGTGTCAAATGGTATTTCTATCATCTATTCAGCGCATTATATCCGCTTACTTTGTCCGCTGCCACGCGGGAATTTCCAATTTTCCGATCAATTTCGATGCTATTGTTGGAACGTATCGCGATACATTATCATCCGAGTGCATCCCAATTCACAACATTGTACCGTATCATCTCAATCAATATGCAAGAAGCATACGCGTATCGCTAGCAATTGATCGCTCATCAGTTGATTGTATCCATATATCTTTTTCATTCTGGAATCTCCTCTCCCTCTCGGTGTGTGTGTTCAAATTGGTTCTATTTTTTTCGATTAGTTCATTTTTTCCTCCCAAAGCGCAACAAAAAGTTTTTTGGTGTGTTTTTGTTTTGTTTTGTTTTGTTCGTCAGTAAACGAGAAAGTAGATTTAATCGATTCTCAACTGGCAAACAATTGGCCTCCTTCTTGGCATCACTTGGGAAGTGGTTTGTTGAAAAGCAACAGACTGCAAACAAATGTATTATTCGGTGACGATATTGTTTAAGATTCATAAGTAACCAAGCATCCAATGTACACTGTGTTTATACATCACGAAAAATACAATATTTTAAATGGCAACCAGTTAGAAGCTGAAGCTGGTTTGTGTGCGAGTGCGTTTGTTTGTGTATGAAATGCAATGGAATTTAGCAGTTTCTGGACACGTAATGGAAATGCCATTTATTAGCAGCAAGTAGTAAATTGAAGCAAGCACCTGGTGCGGACCTCATTTATATTCATTTTGGCCGAGGACAATAATCACATTCAAAACGGCCAAAGTTGTAAACAACAATTGCAAATAATACCCGATCATGGGGTCGTAACATTCAGCAATGGAAACAATGGAATAAATTCGCACTTTGGTGCGATGACAACGACCAACACCAACAAAATGCTAAACGAAACACAAAACAACAAAAACAACAACAAAACATACTCCATTATTACACCAGAAATATAACGAAACACACAGAACGAGTAGAAAAATACGAACAACAACAAACAAAAAATCAGTGTGCAGTGTGAACTATTTTGTAGTTTTTCGTGTGCGCAATTTGATTCGGAGTTTTTTGTTGTTGATGTTATTACGTTCGGGTGCGTATTCGAACGGTGTTGGCGCTATTAAAAGACAAGAGCACAGCTGAATGTCGCCAAAGCAACTCTCTCGACAAAATGCAAATATATACGAGAAATGCTAATAAAAACATGTGTGAGGCGAGAGTTGAAAACTCGGTGCGCTTTGTTGCTGCTGCTGCCACCATTTTTTTCTTCTTCTTCTTCTTCCTCTGCTGCCGTTGTTCGGGTGTTATGTGTTTAGCATTCGGTTGGCACGACAAACATCGGTTTTACATGTTTATTTCGGTTAAAGTTTGGGCGCCTTTTTGAATGGCGTGAGAAAATTGCCAAAGTGCACATTGTTCGTTAAGACCGACGTTTCTCGTCGTTTTTTGTTCGTTTGCATGATGTTTTCAATCTCGTTCGTGTGTTTTTTTTTTCATTCTGTTCCTTCGCCTATCTCGGTGCGCATTTGTTATTTGTTTGTTCCATTTTCAAAACTCGCATGCTTTTTTGTGTATGCCATGCCATACATTCATCGGAGCGAGGAAAAAGAACGCTCACAATCAACTATTTTCATTAATATGGAAATGATTTAAAACAGAAATTCTTCATGTAAAAATGGATGAAAGTGAATGAATTCCAATGATTTTCGAAACCCAAGTGACAGCAACAGCAATGGTTGCAATTTGGCATTTCAGCTCATTCCAATAAGCTCATTTTCACGACAAGCTGAACACACTGCCATTGTAATCTCACTTTATCTGCTTGACATAATTTTGACATCCAAACAAAATGCATTCGACAATTTTTTTTTCTCTCTCTCTCTCTCTCCCTCTCACTTTATTTATATCGCGTACTATGTAACAGTTTTTGCTTTGTCAGTTGAAAAATACCAATTTACAAAAAATGTGCACACGGCTTTGGACAACTAAATTGAATTTATCGGAAAAATGAAATGCAAGTTTTCATGGGAAATCTCTCATTACGCATATTAATTCATCCTCGGTGACCTTTGACCCATTTTAACCACCTGGATCAATAGCAGTGATTCCTGATGGGCAAGCAATTTTCGGATATTCGACATGTTTTGCTTTGATTTAAACACTGCGGTCATTAGTGTTTCAACAGGAAGAGATTTGAATTTTACCACTTCTGGAGTGTGAAAAGTTCCTCCTTATGGAATCGATGATGAAAACCAATATCGATGAATCGATTTGAACCTGGATTTGAACAAAAAATGTGGATACGTGAGCATTTTGCATTGAAAATAGCTGGAATTTCAATGAACGAATGAAATAAAGTGTTGAAACACATACAATTGGATAGATTTCATTTGCTGCTCACTGAGCAGGAGTCCTCAGGAGGTTTTAAATCCTGTTGCATAAATTCCAATGTGACTGACATAGTCAAAGCTAGCTTTTTTCTTTTCATTTGAAAAGATGTGCGTTGCCATCGGGAAATCGATTCACGTTTTTGTTCTTCTTCTTTCAGTTCAGTCAAATGCTTTGATCTTAAGTTTTCTGTATTTTTCTTGTGAAATTAGTCGTTCTTTCATTCATTCTGCAATGCAAAGAAAAACAAAATACCAATACTTTTAATTCACTGCGCGTTCGATTATTAATAAAATGTTGTGGTACAAAGTCAAAATGTTCAATTCAAATGAATGTTTGAAATGGAAGCCGATGGCTGAGCCTTAAAAGCGGTAGAAGTTTATTCAAGTCACAAGTTCATTTGTTTGTATTTTTCTTCATTTTCTGGTTTAATTCTTCTTATTTTATTCTATATTGAAATCGATTTTTATGTAATATAAGAGCGCGCATTTGAGAAATTGGAGTCTTCAATAGAAGACTCTCCATGTGAATACTCACTCTTTCCATGAAACATATTTATTTATGTTCTAAACACAACTCAGGAATAAACATTACCTTTCCAAACCCAAATGGAAACAAGCACCATCAAATACATAGCGCTTTTGTGTGAATAATATCGAGATATTCGAGTATATCGAAACTTTTGCCAAAGAAATTCGATATTCTGGAAATCGATTCATGGCACGGTTGTTTTGATTAAATGTAAATACCAACAACAAAATCGAAGCGAAATGTTCTACGAGTTATAAGCCGATAACATCGCATTCCGTCTGTCAATTGAGCTCAGCTCAATTTTTATTTGCATACAAATGCTTGTTTCTAGATTTTGTTTGCCATACGATTGCGTAATAAATTTGCTTTCAATGGCAAATGGAACATATTTTTTCTTTACGTTCACGATTTCTTCGATGTAAATATTACATTCTATAAGATTGAAAAGCTTTGGCCTCAAATTCGATGTGATTTTGCTTAACCAAGGGAAACTTAAACTCACTTCAGGCTTCTTTAAACAAAAAGTGCATTTATTCTTGAAAAACATTAGCCAAATTTGTTTTGGTTTATGGATTATCCGAAAAATTATCGGTTTACAGTTCAAATTTCAGTTTCTCGATGATGATGGGAAAAATTTGGTAATCCATTTAACTTTGGTTAATTGTTAATCATATCATATCGTTCCTTATAAGTTCCTATAGGAACGACTTTCATATGATTTTCAAGTGAAAAATACGACAGAACTCGAAAGACGAACTTAATATATTTAAAAATGTTTCGACAGAAGCTTGAGTAAAATAAATAATTACTGTTTATACGGCAAACGTCCAGACAATGAAGTGCATTAAATGCACACACTTTCATTGAGTGCTATTTTAGAACCTGGATGAAATTTTGGTTCCTTGCGTTTTTTATCGAGAGATTTGTTTCAGACCCGTGTATGTTCGAACATGATCAAAATTTTCTTGATTTTTTGTCCATTTTGTTCTGAGTAGCCGAAATCCAAGATTTGAGTCCGATCGTCGAAGGCTTGGACCAAATAAGGCTCCCTGCTTGTCACCTGGCCAAGTCAAATCCACACATGCGATGAATTTTGGAAACGATTTGCATTTAAGTAAAAAGGATTGAAATTGCGTAATTGTTAGTTTTAATAAACCTGCATCACAATTTTGAATATTAGAGTTTTGATGAACTTTAAATGAAACAACGGTTATTTTCCACATGAAACTGAAAATACGCGTTGTTGATAGCAACAGTGTTCACTGTGTTCACTGTTCAGTTAGCACTTGAACCAATACATTGAATAATTTGTTTGATAAAAAAGACTTCAAAACTCAAGTTGCATTCTTTAGACGATGAAACGTTCGTTTGTACTGATATCAAGAGCAGAAATTGTTATGAAGATGAAGATTAATAGCAGAAACGAGAATACTATTCATTGACATTATGTCAAATTTTGACTGGACTGTAAATGAATGTATGAATGTATGAAAGTCATGATATTTATTAGGAACAAAATGTAAATAAATACATAAAATACTATCGAATAAATCCATATTTTCATTGCATTCTGTACAATTCTACCATAATCCAACATTTAATTCGTATAACTGAATCGTTTGAAGTGTCGCCTAACTTATCTGATGCATACGAATAGAATTTTCATATGACAAAATATATGATGAATTTCGGAAAGTTCATCTCTCGGTTTTCATTCATTAATTTCGTTTTGAGATTTTCTTATTCACATCTTTTTAAGATTCTGTACTGCACTTGTTCGTTTTCTATTATTTTGCAAAATAAATACTCAAACGGAAAATCTCTGACAAAATTTGCTATTTTATCAAAAACTCTTTTGCCGACAACAAGTATTTCTTTGCTTGTAGCAACTGTATTCCAAAAGAAAAGACACAAAGATTCGTTTTTCGAGATACGTCCAATAAAAAAAAAGACGAGCAAAAGCAGAATATTTTCTCAAAGCTACCATTTCAGGATGCAATAAATTTTATTCGCTCGAAGACGAATGAGAAAATCCTTTCATAGAAAATGCTTTGAAGGAAAAGACGAAAAGAAAAATCCCTTGTCGGTTAATTAATTAACCAATATTATGTTGAATGACCAACTTGAACTCATTTAATTAGCTTGCAACACTCTTTGGCAACGAGTCTTTGCACACCCAAGAGATTTTCATTACTTTGAAATTCTTGAATTCTTGAAACTTCAAATATCGAAGTGTCACTTTATGAAACATTAAATGATTATAAACGAATGTTTTTGCAAGAGTGCATTCAAATTGATAGCTTTGACATTGGCGGCATTTAAGGCGGTTCGTGCCATTTGCAAAAGCATTCGAATAGCATCTGAGGTATCTTTTTATTGGTTATGACATTCATTAAATATTCCGGATTTAAATATGAATAAATGATGGCGTTACAATTTACATCTGTAATAATGAAACATTTCTGACTTTATGTCAATTGTCACATTTCTCAAACTTTGAGTATCGAGTTGAATCATCATGTGACACAAATAAATAATTTAAATCACATACGAATGGTTTAAGTGCTTACTGTTGAATTTTAAACAAAATCCCTCGAGCAGTTTACACCATTCCCGCTCAATAAAAATAAAACATACCACATTGAGCTACTTTACCAATTTATATCTATAACATTTATTTTCTCTTTGCAGTTATTAAACAGCGGCAATTTCAATAGCAAACGAGACGCTTGCACTGAAACAGACTATTCATTCGAAGAAAAAACAGCGCCGGCTATAAAATGCATCTGCAATGGAAATGTAAGGACATATTATTTGATGATTGCATTTTTCTTACTCCATTTAGCCAGGTTATCATTATTGTAGTGTAAATTGCGTTCAGTTTATGAATCGTTTTCGATGAATGTCATGCGAATATTTATCGCTGAACTAAAAATGAATGGTGAAACTATAGATTTGTAGACCGATTTTAGCTTCAAAAGAAAACAATTTATCATGAAGGCAAAACCCAGGGTTTTTAACCCAGTCCAATTTAACGCACTGAACACAGAAAAAAATGCATTTGAAAATGAAGAATAAAAATTCTTAAATGCAGAATGACATTTTTTCGTGTCCATATCTTGAAAAATGAAATAACGATTCTGTCCAGCTGGTCACTATTTTACCTTGTCATTTGTATCAGCGGATATCAGAGACAAATACTATTGTTTCATTCTCCATTTAAGAGTTTTAATGTCATATTTTTTTCTCTGTGTGCAATTCCTAATTTTGGAGGGATTAGAATCATAGGTTCTGACACCGATTTAAGGGGGTGGAATTTTCATCGAAGGTCCGAGAATTCACAGGGGTCCGAAAACTTAAAGGGGGAGTCAAGGGGAGACCTGGAGGGCTATGTCAGAACCTATGATTAGAATCGAATTGATATCAAAGTTTCACAAAAAAGTCATCGAATTTTGGTTCGAGGGGACAGCCCACCATATCAGCATATGGATTTATTCGTAAATCACTTACGGTCAAACAAATATTCGCCGGAACCCGCTCCCCCGGGAGTTTAAAATTGAACATTTCGAATTACCATTTCAATGAAAATTATTTTCTCACGCAGGATCAGATGCCGACCGATAATGTGCGCAAAAGTCTGCTGGCAATGTCAAAACACAGTTGCTTCGATGAGCAAAGCCGTCAATGTCTATTGCAAGTGGTGCAACTGTTGAATAATTTGGAAGCGATGTCACAAGATGATAACGAATTTTCGCTCGATGATGAACAATTCAGTTCAGTAAATGTGAGTAAATCAAAGTTTAAACAAACAAACAAAAAAACTGGTCCCTCAAAATACTAAATTTCTCTTAATTTTAGGACAAAGTGCATCGATTATATTCGCCGGATCCCATGAAACTTTCGCCGAATTCATCGACTCTGTCATCTCCACTGAGACACTATGATCGTGCGGTGGCCTGTGTTCCGCCATACACAAGCCATCCATGCGATGAATCAGTCGGCGGTCACAAATTGATCGCTCAAAAATTATCATCGAGTCATTCATTTTCGAGTAGCATGAATGAGAGTGGTGTATTCGATGGTGACATAACGGTTCCCGTGATGCACAATCAATCGTGTCAAACGAATTTCGATGACATTGGCGTAACCGAAACAGCCGTAACCGGTTGCAGTAATAGTGATCTCTGTGCCGAAATCCAAAAGCTCAACAAATTCCGAAAGAAAATCGAAGAATGTGCAACAATGAATTCGCCATCGTTGGACATTGGTGTGTTGAGCCCATTATCAAAAATTGATGAAACAAGACTGCAGTATTATCGTGACCGTTTGGAATTGCTTGAAAATAAAGTGGCAATTTATGAAAGTAGCGGTGATCAGCAAGTGCGACGATTGGCAGCACGTTTACAAAATGAAATTCAATTGGATGCACAAGTGAAGCTCCTCAAGCAGCGCGTTGAAAAACTTGAAGCGATCAATTGTCAATTGGATGAAGAACGATGTGAATTGGAAGAGATTGAAAATGACACACGATTACAACTCCAACGATTGGAAGTGGATTTGGAAATGTTGTCACAACGAAATTCTGAACTTGAAATGTCATGCGAAACAGCTCAAGCAAATGTCGAATGTTTACAGGAATCGATAAATCAATCGCATGAACAAATGTTGGCCATTGAAATTGATTGCAATGATTTACATGTTAAATTAGAATTGATTCGAGCTTTTATGCCGGCCATTTTATTATTCCATGCATGGAAATTACAACAGCATCAAATGCGTGCATTGACCGATCAAGAAATCAATGAGATTGATGTGGATGAGCGAATGCCGACCCCGGTCAGCCGTATCGAATGCATGTGCAACAAAGAGCACATTTGTCCGGATGGTGAAAAGTTTATGGAATTGGTGCATCGTGAACAGGAGCTCACCAATACCATTGCCGAAATGAATCGAGCCTACAACGAAACACTTGAACGTGCCGATAATTTGTGGGCACAAATGGAACGTGAATACAAGGAAAAATTGAATCGCAGCCAAGAAGATAATACATTGCTACGATCGAAAATCAATCAATTGGAAAAACGATTGAAAAATGATGCACACTATGCCCAAGAGCGTATCGCTCAGCTCGAAGATGAAGAGAATATGCTAAAACGACGTTTGGCCAAATTGAATCGCATTAGTCGCGATGATGCCGACAAATATAAATCATTGCAAAGTGATTTTCACAGTCTCAGTACGGAATATGAGAAATTAAAATCATATGTTGATGGACCGTTGAGTGAACAAATGGATAAAGAGCGAAAAAAAGTGCGCAGCATGGAAGAGGAAATGCGAATGGCATCAAAAATGTACAATGATTTGGAGCAATTGCATCGCAGCCAAATGAATTTACTGAAATCCAAATTGGAAAAGTGTAAAAAGGATTTAATGGCCATGGAAATGAATAACAGTGAATTGAAAGAGGAGGTGGTTCAATTGGAACATCGTATTATTGAATTGAATCGATGCCGTCGTGAGGATGAGGATCGTATTAAAATGCTTGCAGCTGAAGCTCATGAACAAACATCCAATCGACCGGTCAAACCGATTCGTGTCAAACACAATAGCCGAAATTTGGCCCAAGAGCTCGGTTCATTCGGTCGAAATGGCGGTCTCAATGCCATCAACAATCTCAACTACACATCCGTTTACACTCTCAATTCGGTTGCATCGAAAATCAATGAAACCATCAAAAATTTTGAAGTAAGTTATTTCAATTTAATAAATCCCTGTTTACCATCGGCATCGAGAGTCTCACTCGACAGAGAAATTTCTTAACAAATATTGTTGACTTTATTAAAATGCCATAACACTTCGGAAGCAAATTTTATGCAAAATTTGCACAATTTTGTTTGCGCTTACCGCACTGCAATACTTTGCTCTTGAAATTCCATTCAAAAATTTAAAGCTGAAATTTGGTTCATCATCCCCACTCCATCCACTTAGAACACAACGGAGCAAATTGCAACGTCAACATTGTTTAAATAGCTGCTCGAAAATCATTCACACAAAATTATATTATTCATTCAATTAGTTTCGTCTTTTGTTTTCCATTATCGTGTCGTCTTTTGCATCGTCACTGGAATGCTTCAACTTTAATTACTCACAGTATAAATACCTGAAGCTTGAACCTGATGGGTTTTAAATGGGTGTGCTCAGTACAAAGCTGCATTCATTCCTGATCCTTGTGTTTAGCAAAACGATGTAACTGATTTATTACATCCATTTTTGCTGAGCAGACATTATTTCACCTCATTACCATCACTGTCTCTCACATGCACAACTCTTCTTTGACCTCTATTCACGTCCATCCCTCCCCCCTCCCCGCAACTGGGGTTCAATGTGTTGAACAATAAGCAACTCTGTTCCAATTTGATAAAATGAGTCGCTTGATATTGTAAATCAGCTGTGAATGAAGTGGCCAAAGCACTGAAATTCCTTTTTAGCTTCAATTCACAAGTCTTCAAACTCGCTGACACTCCCGTCCAACGCACTCATTGATTTATTTGCTGCTGTGCGACACGTGAATGAAGTGAAATATCTAATGAAACAAGGCCAAGCCATTCACTCTCTCCATGATTATTTGCACAAGGCACGCAAATAATGCACATAAATGATAAATTTTACGATAATTTGCCAAAAACCGACGCAAGTTAATTAATTAACGCGCCGTTTGAACCCAATTGCATTCACTTGCAAATGGATTTCAAAGCATCCAATCTATAGTATGTTAGACGGAATATTTTACGAGCGCGTAAGGAATTTCAATGAAATTCTACGGTTCGACAGTCACATTTTAGCATGACCAGATGCAGCTGACGCATTACCAACGAACATGGTGTCAATTCAAATTAAAACTCACAAACTTGGCCACTCTTTTAACGATTTCCTGTCAATTTCTTGCAATTTCCAACTTTTAACCATCTTTTTTTTGTGTGTGTATAAATCGACCCGACTGAATCAGGCCAACAATTTTATGTGAACACATTTTATTTTTCATGCTGCCTTTAAGCATTTATCGCTTGAATGCCTTCAATGCCGCCACTAAGCATCAATATCTTTAAATGACGTTAATAAATGTAAGACGATGAAAAAAAAAATGACGCTGTGAAAAAAAACGAGACAGAACCGACAAGACGAAAACGAGACGTGAAAGAGTGTCTTGCAAAACAGCCAAAAGACTAAAAAATTACACTTATTTATAACTCAAATGAAATTCATGTGATAATATTTAATGGGTAAATCTTAAAATAAATCGATAAGTAAAGCGCTTGAGCTAAATAAATTTACTCCTGCATCTGAATCCAAAAATTGTCATTCTGAAGCGGAGAACCAATTGACGTCTACACGAGTGTGTTATAAAAAGCCTGTGAATTGTGTAAAATGCAAGTTCATTCATAAACAAACATAAAATTGAATCACTATTTAATTTGCAAACTGTTAACTTTTATGCTTTCGGTTCACTTGGTGTGATTTTCACTGAAAGTTCAGCCGATGCTTTTGAACGGCTTTAGAGCTCAAATATTTTGGCATAAAGATTTAAAGCACTCTTTTTAGTGCTTTTCATTGAACATTTATGAACTGGAGCAACTGTTTCTATTGTGAGCGCGGCAATGTGCGTCAGCGTGAGAATTTTGAGGAGGAAACAGAGGAAAACGACTATGAATGCCTGTTACTCATGAACGTTCGGTGGAAAGCTCCTCACAGCAAAAATTTTCCCCTTGCATTCGTTCAATATATCTATGTATTATGAAACAATAGAAGCCGCTAGCACATTTTTCCATCGCGGATAAATGGTACAACATCGGCAAGACTTTTAACTTGATGAAATGAGTCAATTTGTCGATGTTTATGCATTCAACGAAAGCAACGGATTTTCGACATGCAAAAATTGATAATTTTAATAAATAGAATGAATTTGTTGCTATTTTCAAGAACACACATCGATTTTTACCTGTTTTTACCTAATTAGGTTCAGTTTTAAGCCAAAACTTTTGACTCGTTCAGATGTTCAACAAATATCTAGACAATAGCACATTCCAAGTAAAAAAAAAGCTTCTTTTGTTAATTAACTTTTCAATTATTTGTGTCCTGTCACAAGTTAAATTAGCAAAAGCCATTGTTTGGGTTTATTTGTGAGCAACCATTGAGTTAATGAATTTTTTTTCTGCATTTTTTCCGAAATTATTTAAATTATCAGACTGAATATCGGATCGATTGAATATTTCTTGCTCTAAGTAGGATTTTGGTGTACTATACATCTATTGCCTATAGGCAATTCAATTCACAAGGTTCAAACGTTTTAATTATTGGCATCGATGCGCGTTTCTATCCATTCCATTTCCATCTGCAGTGAATTGACATTAACTTTTGTTAAGAAGAATGCCATTGATTGAATGGTATTCAGTCAGTTTTAAAGCGTGTAGCGTGATGCGATTCGCTACTAGCGAATCATCCTCAGACGTCCTCTCATCTGTTTTCCTTCATTTTTGTTTTCAATTGTGTTTCAATTTTCTCTTGATTTGCAGCGAAAAACTTTTTGATTGAAAATAAAACTATGATGCAATGCCGTGGACGTTTTCAGTTGATTAATTTGTTTTTCTTTTGAATTTGTTTCTTTTTCTTTACAGGTCAATCGTGAACCAGTTCGTCATCAATTTGAATAGGACGGAGTCAATTCGCTATTTGGCTGTTTATCTTTTGGATCATTTTACGCTTCATGGCCATTTTTCAATCTGCATTTTTTTTGTTTCCTCTGTTCGTTCTTTATTTCGGCTGCTCGTTGGCCAACAAAAGCCATATTCAAATTGGAGTGTGTTTAACTTGAAATTAAAATAATATAAAATTTAAAAAAAAAATCGAAAAAATGAATAAACTAAAATGACAAAAAAAAACACGACACAAAAAACAATTGACAAAACAAAAATAAATGAAAAATCAACGTTTCTTAATGATCAACTGTAAACGACACATACAAGTTTAAAATTAATGTAACAGTTAAGACAACTTATAGATTTATAGCGATTTTAAGTTTAAGTTTCATTTTGAATGAGACAATGAAACAAAATGTACCCCCCTCAAGTATATATATTTATCACAAGTGACATTCAATACAACAATATTTGTACAACTCACAAAATCCATTTATATACATCCAAATCAATGAATTTAATTGTATTGACAACTGTTTGACAATAAATCAATATCAATGCGTTTCAATTAACATGATGTTGGTTTTTTTTGTTATTCAATGAAATTGTAGTTCAATTTCGTTCGAAAAAATGTTGGTCTTTTTTTTGAATAGTTTAGGCAGGAGATACGACGAAAAGGAAACCATCTATTGAATTGTGTCTTATTATTATTATTCTTTTTTTTGTACTTATTCTGATTAAGACAAACTAGGAAAAATATGTATGATGATTTGGATAACTTTTAAAGATTTGAATGACTCGAATAAATCTTTAGAACTGTCTTCTAGTATGGATGTACATGATGGTAAGTTGGTAAGTCCCGATGCAAATTATTCTCTTCTTTGTAAATCTTTTAAAATAAAATTTAATGGTTACTTTGGTTCTTACTTCTCAGTAAGAGTGCAATAGGTTAAATGAATTCAATTACCACCCATATTCAACACTACCCAAGGTAATTAAGACTAGGCCTGGAAGAGGAGTGAGTCGATTTGGAGAAGTTGAGTTTTTTCTCCACTCATTTTGGAAATTGTCTATTATCTAGTAAACCTGTGAATAGCGAAACCGTTTAATAGTAGAAATCCTTTGAATAGCGGAAAAAATTATAATTCCACTGGATTTCATTGTTCACAAGCGTATTTACTGTGTTATATTCACTTAAAATGGCACACTCGTTGAAGAAAAGAGTTATTAAATTGATATTTATCTTTCTGGTACCAAATAACGATTTTGTATTTTGTGTAAGACTCAGCAATTCCAATATAAAGATGCTTCTGTGTTTGCTGTCAACAAAACAATAACAATTGTTCATAATATGCGAAACAAAATTGATATTAGAAATTGGGTTTTTTTAAGTTGACTCAAGTCATGAGAATTCACCACATTGAAGTACGGTGGCTGACACTAATTTCTTTCTGTCTTTATTTCACTCTAATTTGCATTAGATTCAATGTTTCCGTCTCGCTTACAGTGTTTTTTTTAGATGCGCATCTATCTAAAATTTAGATATTAGATAGATATAGATAAATCTCTATCTGCATCTAGATACAAAAGCGAAAATGAAAAAAAATGTATCTAAATCTAGATTCAAGCTGTTTTTATGCTGTATCTATCTAATTTTCAGATAAAAAATAGATAAAGTCGTGATTATGAAAAATGACTGAAAAGAATATTTTAATTTATTTTATTTTATTTGAAAAGAATATTTTTTTCTGGGGGCTGATTGCAGAATATCAGGCCAAAATATGCATCACTATTCCCTAATATTCCAATTTATGTAGAGAAATGTGCACATATTCACAATATTCACTGCCGTGCATATTGGGAATATCACTGCATATTACGGCATACTGCTGCATATTGCTGAACAAATTGGTGTTGCCTGATGCCATATCATTGAATATGTGCAAAATATTCCTTTATATTCCATAAAATTCCATTATATTTGGCGTTGCAATTACCCCCTAGATTTTTTTCAAAGTGGCATTTTTCAACTAAATTTTTCATCTAATTTTATTATCTAATATTTAGATAAATATCTAGATATTTGACCATCTAGATGTACTTTTAGATAAACATCTATATCTGTATCTAGATGAATTTCTGATTTTTTCATATATCTGAATCTAGATATAGATACAAAAACCGTATCTAAAAAAAAACACTGCTCGCTTATACATTCAATATTGAGAAAACAACAGCAAACACAGTATGAAGAGTGGAAGAAATGTTTCATCAATGCATGAACGTGCGTCGCTTGCAGCGAGAGACACTGGACAGCGTGCGTTTGTATTCCTTTCAATGTATTGATGAGACATTTCTCTTACTCTTTGAACTGTGTTTGGTGCGATCTTCTCAATTTAGAACGAATAAGCGAGACAGAAACATTTAATTTACTGCAAATTAGAGTGAAATAAAGACAGAAAGATATTTTTGACAGTGATAATACTTTCTTTTTATAGAATTGTATTTTTTTCATCCAAAAAATAAACCAAATTATGTCAGACTTTTTTCAGTTTATTTTGAGACGAATATACCAACACAGAAAAATAAAATCTGTGATGTACTTGTGTTAGTGTGTATTGTGTAATCACACATTTTTCAATAAAAATCGTGATGTTCAAACTTTGCAAGTATCAATATTATTTTCAAACACCACGTAAAAGTTCGACTTTCATTCAGAATTCCATTTATTTGAAATTGAAATTCCTTAGTAGGTAAACAAGAAAGAATCTATTACTGTTTGAGTCATTTAATGTATTTAAATTCAATATATGGCAAAATTCTCGCTATAAAAGAGAAAGTAAAAACGAAAGATCAGCTGAGAGCCTGAATTTCAATTGAACGTTCAAAAATTAATTTAAGAAACTAAAAATGAATTTCAAACTGTTATTTGCTTTTGCTGCTGTTTTATTCATTGCCGTTGATACTGTCAATGCTTGTAAGTTCATTACTGTTATCAAATACGAATAATTACTATTTATGTAATAAAATTACATGCCTTTAGATCTAATTTGTCCTCCCACTTGTATTCAAGCCCTTGGATTTAAGACTGCATGTCGAAGTTCTAACCCGGAAAAAGCGTGTGACGATTGGTGCATAGGTAAACATAAAAATGGTGGAAAATGTAACAGCAATACGAAGTTCTGTCAATGCAATTGATTGTAAAGACTGTAGAGTTGGATAGATCAATAAACACCCTGCCTAATGCTTAAAACTAAATCCATGTTTCTGCTAAAATTAAACGTTCACACATCGAACTAATTTTATAGAATGTTTTTTCGGCCGATAAAATAGCTCTCTCTGTCTTATATCAAATATATTTGTGCTAGATTTCGGTTTCGGTTCGTTGAATTTCAGTGCTCCCTGAGCTGCACAGTCTAATTTTGTGTGTAATAATGATTTCCGCCGCTTTTTTGCTGCAAACAAAGAAACATGTGATTATTTTTTTTAGATAGTATGGATTTGACAATACATTTTCTGGAAGTAAAGAACCATGCTTGACAGTTCATGTAAAACAGAACCAGTTTGACGTTTCCATTTGATTCACATTGAGACTTCAGCTCAAGTCTCAATGTAATTCAAATGGAAACGTCAAATTGGTAAACATTTGGTCATCGTTCTTTACGTTAGGTATAATTATACCAAGTCAATTATAATTGACTATTTTGGGTACCCTGCAAGATTTTCCTAGGCTCATTCTTCCGGGCAGCTAACCTAAAATCGATGTGATGCCCTTCACCAATAATGTTAACCGTCTGTTCAAATAAATGGGCTTACATGCGTAAGGCTTACTTTTCCGCACTTTTAACCATCAAGTGATTTTGTAAAATTAGTTTTAATGTGAAAGTAAACATAGTGAAATTACAAGAAAACGTCATCCAATCGACCTCAAATTTCATTTAGACCATTTTTTCTACAAAATAAGCAGTTTATATGGGTTCGGAGCA
>CM059999.1:35948748-36028714 GCA_030463065.1 Aphidoletes aphidimyza
TGAGTCAAAAATCGGTGGTTCCACCTCTTTTCTGAATCCAATCTATTGTATGACTACATGTATGGAATGATTATATTTATGAATCTCAGAACCAATATAGAAAACATTTTGTAGGCTTATTTGTGGCATTTTCCATACAAAAATTGAATTTTCAAGCAAAAAGCCACATTCACTTGAGACGAATGTGCGCAGCAACGACTACTTCCATATTGCTCAAAATTGGATGGAATCCTAGTGCTATAAAGCCCAAACACTTTGTAATAGTGGTTCATGAGTCAAAGATTAGATTTGAGCGCAAATTGATTAACAATTTTGGATATGGCGTACGCCGTACTAATTTTATGAATTTCGTCTATTTTGGCTGCAAATTTGAGGAATTTCACATCAAAGATGGAATGATTGTATTTAGGAATCTCAGAACTAATATAGTTTGGCCCAGGAAAGTGAAATGGGCTCTCGAAATTTGTGGTAATTTCGCTCAAAAATGGCATTTTCAGGGCAATAAACGTATATTCACTTGAGAGCATGGTGCGCCAAAACGGCTATACCAATATTGCTCAAAATTTGATAGGATCTAAGTCTAATAATTTCCAAACAATGGTGAAATTTTGAAGTCGATCGGTGGACTGGTTTTTGAGCTATCGTGGTAACAAAAAACGTGACACCGGACAACGGACGGCGGACGGCGGACAGCGGACAACGTGCCACAGCCCCACATCAACATGAGCTGAAAACGGTTCCACTGCATTCCTATGGGTTCCAAACTTATAGAAAACTCATTTTTGGGGTTTCCAAAATTTGGGCCAATCGCAATACTTTTACGCATCACGTGGTGTGCGGAAAAGTAATACTGAAATGTATTGTAATGTAATACGCTGACCGGATCTAATTTAGCCCAAGACTTCATTTGGATATTCAGAATCTGGGCCATGATGAGGTTTAACATCAATTCATTTTTCCAAGAAGACAATGAAATTATAAAGTGCTTTAATAAATGTGGATGTGATATTTCAAGAATATATTTACCGAGAAAGCCAAATGCAATGCGATGAAAATAAATTCGTTTAAAGTGCAGCACTCTCTCATTGTAATGCTCTCGAGTGGTCGAGAGTATGTATATTGTATAAACTGTGTTGAAATTCATTGGATCACACACATTCACACAAAAAAACCGTAGTTGTTTTTTTTTGTTCAATGTAAATATGAAGCTGAAAGCAGGTGCATTGAAAATGAAAAATGGATTACATACCAATTTATTTGCAACGATGTAGACGATAATGTTCAGTGTTGGCTGTTTTGTCCTGCTCAACGCATGTAAACACAACAAAATTCCGAGTCAAATGCATGCAAAATGAAAAGATCATTTACTCAACGCTCGCAAATTCAATGGAACGCACATTTATTTAGCAAACAAAAAAAAAAAACATTAATAAACAGTGCCGGATGTTGCGGAGGGCAAAGGATGACATGGAATATGGGGAGGAACGAGGATAAGCATCGTGGCAAACGTATTATTCGATGCAATGGATCAACATTTTACAACGCTTTTGCTCCATGTTTTATACATTAACTGTGTCGTATATTCATTTTAACAACCGGAATTTGTTTTTTACATAGTGTAAACACAGTTAGAGAGAGCATGCATAAGCATGTTAGACAGTTCATCATCATCATCAGTCGCCCGGATAGATTACAATAGCAGGTCTCACGAACACACACACAAAGAACAACGGGCAAAATGCAAACAATGCATCGTTTTATAAATATAAATAACAAGAATGACAAAGCAAAGTATAAAATCATTGCAGGATATAAAACTCGATGCAAATTCGGGACGTACCTGAAACTGATGCTCTCTCAACAGTTTATAGATGTTCAGATAATGATGACGCATTTTGAATGAGAATAAAGTGTTTACAAGAAAAATGTATTGATTAATAAGCAAATATAAAACAACTCGATTTAGATCACCAGTTCAAATATGGACAATTACAGTTTTTCCTTGTTGCTCCAATTTGAACTGTGAACAATGAAGTAATCAACAATTTAATTCCATTTTTGAACTACTATTGATATTCAGAAATTGACGTATTCATCATTATATATTGAACTGCTTTGTATTTCGACTTACCATTTCTTGTGGCTAAAATTCACAACAGTTAAACAAATTGTGGTCCGTTTCTTCGTAACCTCAAGCCACTGAACAAAGTGAACCAACAAATAAAATTGCATTCTTTTGTCTAAATAGTTATTTTCATCATCATAAGTTGCTCATTGTTTTGTACTCAAGTAGAAGTACGTGATCTATTCCGATAAGCTGCTTGCAAATAAATTTTATGTACCTGAAATGTTTCACTCAAAAATCAAATTTTCATTGTCAAGGTATTAAATTATGCAACAATGAATGGTGGTATTCGTTGCATTTGAAAAGTTTCAAGTGAATAAAATAACAAAATTTACAGAACAGAGATGCCAGTGATAAATTTATCAAAAAACCGTACAAAAGCTTACCATCAATTTTGTTTTATTGTGAAGTATCTGTGCAGGTGCACTGTTGCACACGGAGATGCCATATTTTCATTAGATTTTTGATGTAATCAGTATGGTGCTCAGCTCAGGGAGTGGGAGGTAAGGATGGCACCCCGAAGAGCACTTCATAGACATGTCTATGTGAACAAAGTTGCCTCTGGTTCTCACCAGGAGTTCAACGGGCAATGGGCTCAAATAACCTAGCACAAACGATTTGTGAATAACACAACGCTACAAAATTAAAAAAAAAATTGTACGCAAATTTTCTGTCAAATATTTTCTGTTAGTGTGATGCCTCCTGGTTCCAAAAATGCAAAAATTTTGAATTTCTTAAGCATTGGGGCCTAGCCACAGTCCAAAATGTGAAAATATTCATTTTTCGGGTATGACACCGACGTTATGGATCATAAGTCGAGTACCGTTTGAGATATTTTAAAAAGTAGACCCGCGTCTGAAAGGTATAGGTTTTTTTTAGATTTACGCCCACGGTAATCACTTTTGATTCGAGTTGAACCAACAATCTCTCTTATATATTAATAGCATTGCGGACCTTGATCCCCATCCCCCTCCATATCTTTGGAGTCATCCTCTTCCCTATGTTGCTAACCGTTCACCACCACAATAAATGCTGTACCAGTAATAAATTTCTACAACGTGCTCATTCAAGCACTGATTCTTGAAATACACAAAGTCCGTGTCACGGAGAACGACAGTTCTCCCAGTGGCGCACCAAAAAATACACTTTTGAGTACAACACTATATATACGCGAGTTTTCGGATTCTGTGTTGCCGACCGATGTCAGTCGTAGAATAGGCATTGGCGTGTAGCTTAGGACCAAACTAAACGAAAGCCGTCGTCAAAATGAATTTTCGTGGAACCAAAAAAAAGTTTCCTTAGGGTGACATATGGGGTGTTTTTTTCAGATTATACACATAAAGAAAACAAAGATAAATGTGTCATCCAATGACAGTTAAAATAGGTATTACCCGATGTTCGGTGTAATAGTGTTCGAAAATCGGTTAAATGTACTATGATAAATTTTGATATTTAACCGATTTTCGAAAACTATTACACCAAACATCGGGTAAACCTCTATTTTCAACTGTCATTGGATGACACATTCGTCTTTGTTTTCTTTATGTGTATAGCATATCTCCCGAAGGGTAATCTTGACCACTGTCAATGAGTGATCAATCGATAGTACTCCTCAATACCTTTCCAACGAGTGCTCAATCATCAAAATCGGTTGACCCGTTCAAAAGTTGTGTACGATTTCCTAGAGAGGGGGGGTTTCCCCTGAAAATAGCGTTGGTATGTTTGTGTGTTTGTGTGTTTGTGTGTTTGTGACTTTGTACCTTCTCTCGATCTCTGTGATGTATAACATTATTTTTAGGGAGTCTGCAGACTCCATGGGGGGCAGTTCAAAACCGTCGAGAACGGCCGAATTTCCTTACATATAAGAAATTTAGCAGGTGAAGAGTGCCAGGGTGTCGGAAAATTGCATAGCTTCACTAATACACAAGGTAGATACCGCAAATGAAAGGTATTGAGCTAGGCTTCAAATAAGTCTTTGTAATGAAAGAAATCTATAATCGGGTTTGGTCACCACATCGAAAAAACCGAAAAATCGGAATTCGAGGGTTCAACCATCAAAATAGGATCAACCGTTCCTATGTTATGGTAGTTGGAATTTCACTCATCATTTTTCGCAAAAATTGGGTTTTGGATACATGTGCTTCAGAGTTGACACTATCAAATCAAGTTGTGATATAATACTAAATATGATGACATAACATGCTCGCAACTCATATATCACAATCGATATACATTAGAATTGGCTTTCAATCGGGGCCCTTTGACTCGATTTGGAGGACAATTTGGATTACAAAAAAAAAAACCAAAAACTTCAAAATTGAAATTTTGGCTCATTTTGTCATATCTTCGCCGTATTTACTTCAAAGGTACTCAAAATTAGCACTTCGGTCGATGGAGTTGAACAGAATTTGATGATATAGCTCGAAAAGTTGTTATTTTTAAGTGTTTTTTTACTAATTGACCTTACAAAACTACTGATATAAGATGAAAAACCTCTGAACGAAGAATAAACAGAGTGGAACGAGGTATAAACAGTGCGAGCAAATCGTTTTTCTGTCAATTTGATTAGAGCTAGGCTACGATTCAAACCAAAAAATTTGTGTAAACAAAATGAATTTATTTTTCTGCCGTGATACAATTCACGGTTTCGTTCGGGACTTGCACTGGCGCACACTAGTTCAAATTTCAATTGATGCCATCATGGAAAGATTGTTGAATTATTTGAAAAGCGTTAAACCAAAAATATATAATTCAACAGCGCCACGTAAAATGTGATATCAGTCATTTTAAGGGCAGGATATTTGAGTGCGCCACTCTGTTTATACCTCGTTCAGAGGTTTTTCATCTTATATAAAAAACACAGAAAAACTCTCTAAAAAAAACGAATCGTATTCAATTGAAAAATAAAACGCTATTTTAATGTTGCATTTCTCATAATTCTGTTTGTATAAAACCACTTAAAAAACCGTTGACTTTATATTTGCATATATGGAAATACAAATGACATAATGGTGGTGAATGTGGTTTGAATATGAAACAAATAGCGCAAATAGCTTTATGAAAACCAATTACACTCATTAAAATGTTGATTCGCTTATAATTAATGTCACCATATCATTTTACCGAGAAAATAAAACAAAACAAAAAAAAATTAACATTTTTTTGCGCTGCGGCAAATTGTATTTGATAATTGTAAATTGTTGATTCAATTTAATGTTGTCCAATATTTGTTGTGTTTCACATGTGTAAACGACGTTTGAATGTTAATTTAAAACTGAAATTTTCATTTTTTTTATTGATGGTATTTTTGTGTGTTTCATTTTAATTGTGGACAGATAAGTTTGCTCAGTCAAAGATACCCAGTTCATCATAGTATGGAATGAGTTTTCGTAGATTGGCCTGAATCATTTTACTTTTGTACAGTTTACGTGCAATATCTATGCCATTTTTCACACCAAATATGAGTCCAGCAGCATCAACATTTTCCGTATTTTTGGTAATCATCGGTTGCACCAAGCACGATATGATGAATGCTAATACCAAAAATTCAAACACTTGCAAATTCATTATTTGTTCAACTGCATTTGAAAATCACTTACCAAAAAACATCCTCTCACGATATTGGGCTTGAAACTCTGGCCAAGTTGGAATGTGTTGCTGAAAATTTAGTTGCCTTAGAATGTCAACCAATTGCATGTGATAAAATTGAACGAATTCATCGAGGTGATGCGGCCAAAGTGATTCGCATATCGAAGTATTCAAGAAATAATGCAAATCAATGGTTGGCGATGACCAAAATGCGAGTTGAAAATCAATTAGCATGATATTTTCGAAAGGACTTTCACTAGTATTAGCTCCGAATTTAACCATCAGATTCGTATTCCAGATATCGTCGTGAACCAATGCATTAAAATGGTCTGGTTTTAAATCATATGCTTGACTACCTCGCTCAATAAGATCATCACGACACCGTCGCAATTTCTCGGCATAGCCAGTGAAATCAGGCCACTCAGAAATGATATCGACTACAGCATCGAAATTCACTTGGTAAAGGCTATGAAAGCCATCCGTTCCCCGGCTTATGTGACCTAATTTTTGAGAATATTTATATGTGAAAATCACCCTCAACTCGACTCTTGTGGGAAAATCCACGAGAAAAAAGCCAAAATATCGCTTTTTTCACATATTCTCCAACAAACATGTCGCTAAAAGTTTATCAAATTTGATGGAAATGGTCTTAATCGACGCGGTTTAATGTGTAGAAGGAGCGAAATGTCAATGTATAATGGAAAAATAATTCAAATTTGCTTGGCAGGGCCATAGAACCAAAATGTCAACTAAATTTAAAAAAAAACTTTTTTCATGGGCATCCTAGAGGTGTGACTCTTAGTAGAAAAATGTAGCCAGGGAAAAATCAGTGCGATTCCATATAAAAAACATCAAAATTGGTTGGGAAATAAGAGAGATATTGCATTTTGAAGTTGACCCATTTTGGCGATTTTTTCACCATTTTTTTTTTAAATTTTTGATGAAAAAATTTTCGACGAAAAATCGCCAAAATGGGTCAACTTCAAAATGCAATATCTCTCTTATTTTCCAACCAATTTTGATGTTTTTTATATGGAATCGCACTGATTTTTCCCTGGCAACATTTTTCTACGAAGAGTCACACCTCTAGGATGCCCATGAAAAAAGTTTTTTTTTAAATTTAGTTGACATTTTGGTTCTATGGCCCTGCCAAGCAAATTTGAATTATTTTTCCATTATACATTGACATTTCGCTCCTCCTACACATTAAACCGCGTCGATTAAGACCATTTCCATCAAATTTGAAAAACTTTAAGCGACATGTTTGTTGGAGAATATATGAAAAAAGCGATATTGTGGCTTTTTTCTCGTGGATTTTTCCACAAGAGTCGAGTTAGGGGAGATTTTCACCATTGATCTTTCTGTATATTTTATCTACGAGAGCAATTGGGTCGATTTACTTCATTATGGCATATATAAAATGATATATCGGACATATTTGTAGGCACAATTTGGGAAAAAGGTCACTTTTTTCGGCCATTCTTCACTTGTTCCATAATAAAAATTTCAAACTAAACCAGGAAAATGTCTTGAGTAACATAAAAATCATTAATTGTGATCCGAAAATTAAGAATAAAGTAAATGTAAATATCAATAATTATATTTTGAATGACTTTTCTTACATTTTTTGGGGAAAAACAGCTATTTTGAAACATTTTTTTCAAACGAGCTCCTCCCCTGTAGGAAATAAAATTTTGCATATGGTCCACAAACAAAAAAATCTTGTTTTGACTAGTACTAACTGGTGCCACCCCTCCATTTTTGATTCTAAACGAAAATCGAAATTGATACACCCTAATATGAAGCCCTCTTTTAATATAAACAGTGTTTACATCAACACTCTTCTTTAGTAAAGAGTATGCACTTTTATCTTACCATTTTTAAAATTGGCAAAAATATCTGGTTGCTCCTCTTGTAAAACAGCGCTAATTGCATGGAATGTGGCTAATCTCTTCAAGACTGCTTTTGTTTCGAGAATATTAAATCCACGCATTGGAGGCTGCACTTGATATCCTTTTACCGATAAATCCTCCAAAATCAGAACATTTCTCTTTTTACACACTCCAAAAGCTTCGGCAAATAGATCAGATTCACCCAACTGTTTCAATTTTACGTTGAATTTTGGCACTATTTTGTCATAAAATTCCCATTCTTTGTCATAAACATTATACTGCAATAATATACTGAGACATCGTTCACTTGAAATGCCTTCTTTCAAAATCAATTTCAAAGTTGATGTCTTAAAAGAGAATCAGATTTATTGGATTTACTGTTTTCAGGAACCAACTGATCTACTCACCTCGTTTTTCATTGATGATCCACTTTTTGAAGGAATATTAAATGTGACTTTGACCAAATAAATTTGACTTGCAAAATTCAAACTATCTCCTGACGGTGGCTTTACCACGAAATCAATTAACTTTATTTTGTCATTTTTGTAATGATTTTGAAATTGTTTTTCTAAAAATGTGACGGTAAGCCAGTCTGGTGTTGAAGTCATTTCAATTAGTGAATTTGATGAATTAGTGGTGCTCGCTGAAATTGAAGAAACAATGACAAAATTGAACACAGTCCAAATATGAAAATACTTTTGAAAATTGTTTTCGATTTTGAATTGTGTCGAATAAATATGTGTAATCTGTTCGCTTACACGCGACTTACTAATGTTCAATAAGTTTTGATATACGATTACACGAATCCATGACTCCTTTATTACACAGGTGCATATCTACATTGCATTTGCCGTGCACTCCGTCACGATAAATGAACCACGAATTCACATTCTCCGCATTCAATTTCTCGACTTTATCTTCTTGAGTAGTCCTAATTATAGAATTTTTTTCATATAAAACCTTGAGTAAAGTGGCACATGCTCTATTTTTAATTATCATATAAAAATAAATTGTTGAAATTCTACAAGAATGACACATTTTTTGTGATGTTCCAAAATCCCTTCAATAGAAAACAAATAGATTTTTGGCTAGAGTCAAATGTGATTTTTAAGATCGTTATTTTCCACAAATATTATATTCAAACCTTAGATTAAACCCTTTTGCATTGTTATTTTTAGTTTTATATGCAAAGTCCATATATAAGACTGAATCTCATGGAATTCATTTCAAAATACAAAATACTTTATATATACCTGTCAGCTAATAACTAAATCGATTGAACAAACACAGACTCTTCACACTCTACAGTCTACAGTGTAAAGATATTTCATAGATTCTTAGAAACAGGAAAGTACATAAAGGATTCACTGGGTAAAGTGGGCCCCGAGTTTCGATCTTCTCCACATAAAAAAAAATCTTCTCAATAAGGATACATTGAAAAATACAACTTTATTGATTCTATAGAATTTAAAATGTAATAACATCATGTATTTTTTTCGCTTTCATTTTGTAATACGGATTTCTTAGTAAAAGTCATGATCAGGTTTATTTAATGTATTGTAATATTCCAAGCAGTCAGATGAATCCAGTGCAAAGTGTTCAGTTGTATCCTTTCTTTTCTTTGTCTCCATTCGATACATTAGACAGGATATCGTTGCAATGGTGAACAGGAATCCAATTGATCCATAAACTAGTTTCAGAATGAAACTGATCTCGACTCCTTTGTGTTGAAACATATTCTCTGGTTCAAATTTGGTTGTTGTTCCAAATGTGGACCAAGAATCCTCTGGTTGTGGCATGTAAGTTGAGGTTGAGATCGAAAATGAGGTTGGCGGTGTCGTTGATGATGTGGCCGAGGATGTGGCTGAGGGGTTCGTTGAGGGAGTCGTTGAGGGTGTCGGTTTTGATGTCGATTTTGGTGTTGACTTTGGTTTCAACTTTGATGTTGATTTTGGTGTCGTTTTTGGTGTCGATTTTGTTGTCGTTGATGGTGTGGCCGAGAATGTGGTTGAGGATGTCGTAGATGGTGTCGTTTTTGGTGTCGATTTTGGTGTTGACTTTGGTTTCAACTTTGATGTTGATTTTGGTGTCGATTTTGGTGTCGATTTTGGTGTCGATTTTGGTGTCGATTTTGGTGTCGATTTTGGTGTCGATTTTGGTGTCGTTGGTGGTGCGGTTGAGTGTGTGGTCGAGGATGATGATGTGGTTCGAATAGAGGTTGATGAGACTATATTCCCATTATAATTGATCTCGACCGCTTTCAGTTTCGAAAACAAACTTGAATTAACATTTAATTGATTATAAGAAAGATCGAGAGCCTCCAACTGAGTTTGACTATGTAGCCAATCAACATCGAAGCTGGACAAGTTCGAGTGTGCCAATTTTAATGTTGTTAAATTGTTGAATCTTTGAAATATGGTTTCATTCAACTTGCCGAGAAAATTCCATGATAAATCAAGACTTTCCAGTGATGATCCAAGTTGTTTCAATACTTGCAGTGTATTTATCAGTTGATTATGTGCAACGTTGAAGAGTTTTATCTTTCGGAAATGTCCTGTGTAATCAAAATGCTTTAGTTGATTAAATTCCAGATGCAATACTTCAATGTTTTGATTTGTGTCAAATATTTCTGCAACAATCACTTCAATGAAATTATAGCTGAGATCTAGAATTTTCAAATCTTTCAGGTACCAAAATGTTTTAATATTCACCGCCGAAATGTTATTATGCGATAGATTGATCACCGTCAAGCTTTGGCACGGAATTATTCCAATTGTATGAATATTGTTGAATGAAAAGTCGAGTTCGGTTAAATTTCGCAATAATTTGAGATCGCCCGATCGAATCTCTTCCAGTGCATTATGTGATGCATTAAACTTTTTCAATTGAAGCACAATTTTCATATATTTAAAAGTAAACGTTTTAAATCCATAAAATGACACATCCAATTCTCGAATATTCGGAAATCTCTCAATAAAACTATCGTTAAATGTATGACTCTTGCAATTTCCGGTTCGCACTAGTTTCTGTTTTACTGTATTCACTTTGCATTTTATCGGAAACGATGACGACCAAAAAATATTCGTTTTTGTTGTATTTATACTTTCACAAACTAATTCAATTGAATCCGTTCGTTTTTCAATGTGAACACAATCAATTATTTTTATTGATTGCGAGAACGCTATGAAACTAGCTAACAAAATTACACATAACACACAAATTAGTTCTTTATTCATTTTGTTGAGTTGCTTGAATTGGATACACAATTTTATCATCACACAATTTAAGTTTAAAAACAAGTCTTATGTTCATTTGTTGATATATTGTGTTTTAGTAACTTCAGTCAATGCGGTTCAGAATGCATTGCAGTATAAGCTAGTTTAAGAAGCAATTCAATGCAACTCATTCAATCAGTTTTGTGATATCGACACAAGCCTATGAAACGCACAATGAATTCATCTGTTGTGGTCATTTATCGCTTCATGTTTATTTTTTTCAGAACAGGCGGAGGTCAATGATAAAAACGTACATTGAGCACAGGCACAAGCACATGCATACATGCAATGACATATTTGAATCTCTCAGAATAACAACAAAACGTAATATCCCTAATCTTCTCACAAAATCATTGACAGTAAAAGCGACCCCGATGTTGACTGAACAACCGGACTCCGGAATTGTTTTCGTTCACACTTTTCTGTATTCAACTTTCTTGTTTGTTTATATTCAATAAAAAAAAAGTGTTCAATTTTTCTTCCTCCAGAGGTTGAAAACGACCCAGATGGATATAAAAATTTGTATGAAACATATTCAGCTTTGATTGAATTGACCCGCCATTGTCCACTAGAATCGTTTAGTTTTGATTGACTGTAAGCCACTTCTTTTTTACACGGGATATTCTTATTATACGATATAGCATATCGAATCGGAAAATGATGAAGGCCAATGTTTTTGGTTTGGAATCTTCTGGATTGAAATCTAGTCATGTTTCAATGGCCCTTTCGGAGCCAGAAAGACTCAAATACATACGTTGTGCCCGAACATGGACGTGCCTGCAAACCGATATTTTTTCGTATTCCTAAACTAGCTTATTGCTGCATTGCCCAGTTTTAAGGCTCCAATGAGGCCCTTAAACATAGCTGTGGCATTGAAATTATATAAACGAAAACATCAACTGAAGTATAAATGTGCATTTTAAATTGCCTTTACTTTATAAAAATGTCTCGAGTCTGACTAAGATCCGTAGATAACATTTCTGTTATGTACAGAGTTCATGATATAATAACTTTATTATTAGCTACAATGGGATGCGTTTTGCGCAGTTTCAGAGCATGAGAACTCCGATAAACTTTATCATTGTTTTGAGAAAAAAAAAACTGAAATATATTCATAACCCGCAAAGTGATTTGATTTTATGACATTTTTCAGTGTTTCCAATCTCATAGAACTCTCTTTAGCCGTCAACAATTTTCTTTCAACGTTTGATAAAAAAAAATGCAATTGAAAACCAATTAGTTGTGTGGTCAGACGCCGGAAAGTGTGGGAAAGTCATAGTGCAACCAACTCTTAAAATACTGATATGAAAACTAACTAACATGTTCAATTGTTCAATTGTTAATTGTTCAATGATTTTGTGGGAAATAAACGATGCAATTCATAATTGATTACATCAACAAATTTTGTTTGAAGTACGAATCAACGCCTTGAATTCAGTTCAGTAAGAACAAGATTATTACAAAATGCTGTTGAAATCAAAAGCAAAACGCAAAAAGAGAAATCAGTTATTCAGTTAAAATATCCAATAAAATTGGTCGTTTTATTTATTAAATTGATTATATTCCATTGCAATACGTACATTACAAATCATATTAAACTTTCATAGAAATAAATTCATTATAATTTCAATTTTGATAATAAAAAACTCGAAAATAAGTTTTTAGTCAATATTTCAAAAAAAAAGTCTCAATTCCAGTTGAAAAATTGAACCAACGCGTAAATACACGCAGTTCCCGTTAACTTTTCGCCAGTAAAGTGTAGTCTAATATTTCTAGTCCATAAAGTGAAAAAGGAAATTCACGTCAATTGTTGGCTTTTGTTTTGACCTTAGCAATTATAATTATGAATTTAACACATGTTTTTGGTTAAATTATACGGATCGCTCAAATGTTTCCGATCCATGTGATTCCTTAATGTAGATACTTTAGTACAACAAAATTTACATGCGTAACACTCGAAAAATCGAACATGATCCTTTGCTTTATGTTGTTCACAGGCCAAGTTTGTTTTAAACTTTTTTTTACATAACAAACACTGATTCTTGTGTTCTGACTGGTGCTGAACATATTCGGCCATGTCTTCAAATTTTCGTGGACACATATTGCATAAATATGCCAAATGTCTTTTCAAATGCCGAATAAAATGGTCTCTTCGCATTGTACCATATCCACATTTATTGCAATAAAATCGTTTTTTACCGTTTGCCGATCGCATAATTGTACTGACTCTGCTGGCCAACGATGAGGTTCGATCATTTGATGGAATTTGTCTTACATCAACGCTGAATGTCTCATCGCTATTCGATGATTCGTTCAATGTTTTTTTACTTGTCCATTTATTGCTCTTTGCTTCGGCTGATTTGCGATTCAATTTTCGTTTGATTCTTGTTGTTTGAGCCGTTTCGGGAGTTGATGTAATCGCTTTAGCACCCTTTGTAACCACATCGACTAGTTTTATGTGAGCATCTTTCAACGGAATATCTACGGATTGATCAGTTTTTTGTGATATTTTGTTTGGCAGGCTGAGTTTTGAATGTTTCTCAATTTTTTGTAATTTTTGACTCTTTTCATCAACATTTCCACTCGATGCACGGGTGCTGCTCGTCAATTTTGCTGTGACAAAAAATCCAAAATCAAAATGGGTAAATATTTCGCAAGTGATAAACCGAATTTCGCAAGTGACAATTCTAATTTTTCAAGCTATTAAAATCAAAACAAATCCGAATCGTACCTGGAATAGACTTAACGCCTCCATTGTCAACAGCGTCAACTGAATTTAGAATGTTCGCATCGTTTTCACGCATTTCTTCTGGATCCATGACATCATTCTCGATCGCCAAATCCAAATGACTCTCAACATTCGGTTCGGCAGCAATTGTTTCATTGACTCTGGGACGTTTGACCAAATATGTGTGATCAGGTGAATCAATTCCGTCAATAATCCGTCGTTTTTGTGCTGGAAACGGTTTTTGGAAGGAGTTTACACCATTATGACCCGTTGAAGGTTCCCATCCCATAAATGATGCTTCGCTATCAATACATTTACTTTGAAGATCCTCCTTTTCCAATTGCATCTGAAATTCGTCGTATGTTTTGGTAATCCTACATAAATTCAGATTGATTGTAATTACTCATCAAATTCTGTGATCTATCAAATAAATCAAGGATATGAGCCTACCGCTGTTGAATGACGTCAAAAAAATGCTCACGAAATTCTAGATCGAATGACAGTCCAGTGAGTTTGAAGTCATCATTAATGCCTCTTAATGTGAACTTGGTTTCACGTTCAAACACCCAAAGCATTTCAGTTATTAACTCTATCCATCGCGATTTAAATGCCATTTTTTTTTCACCAAATGACCGAAATAATATAACTGGAAAGACAAATGAGGCGATTAAGGGAGATGAAACAAAAAGGACATATGAATCATATATTCGGTGTTTTTGCTATGGAAATGTAAGGCGTGAGCTCAGACACGCTGATACAACTAATGCATTCGACCCATAGATGCATTCAGGTGTATTGAAGTACACACCTCAGTCAAACTGTAATCTTCCACATTCACATTTGAATAAAATAACCATAAAACCCATCGCTTTGCTGATATTTACCTGTAAATTTCTTTTTCTTAACCACTTGAGAAATGCAATGCTATTAATCACACTTATGAAGTTCAACAAATACACGTAGTTTCACGGGATTCAACAAAATTGGTTAATAATTTTCATTAACATTGAATTTTTGGACCAAAATTCGTTAGTTGTGCAAAAAATCCTATAACTTATTGGCTATAAGCATTGCAAATCGCAGCAAAATTGGTAAATAATATTTTTCCACTTTTTTTTCTTAAGACAAAGATACAATTTAATAATTCGGCAGACGTCTGAAAATACAGTCGATGTTTGTTAGCAGACGAAACAATATAGGCTTCTATAACAAAAGCGCGGGACTTTTGACGTTTGCTCACATCAACCGGTTTGATGTATGTGTGTTAGTCAGTCGGTGGCAATGATAAACACAAAGTGGTTTGTGTACGGCACACTCGAACGCATTGAATACAATCAAATCACTTACACAGATTTAAGTGCTGTGAGCAGTCAACACACATACTTAGAGCATGTTAACAACTCAGTCCATACAAATAAAGAATACGAAAGAGAAATTCAGAATGAGAAAGAGACAAATAGAGCATTTCAATGGCAAAGATATGCAAGACTCTCACAGTCTCAATGCAGTCTTACATGTAAGAATGATTTGATCGGCAAGAGAGCGAAGTGAGTGTGAGGTAAACAAAGAAACGCATGAGGGAATGAAGAATGAGAGATGCAAGAAAGAAGAAACGGAAAAGGAACAAAAGAGATTCTTTCTGTCCTTTTCATTCTTTATCCGAATTGAAATGGTTTGAAGAAATGAAAAGGTTTTTGTTTGCACATGCTGAGTGATAGAGATGAATGGATGTTCACGCATTCTGAGTCACTTCTTCTTAATGATTTTTTTTTATCTGCTTTAATGTTGTTTTTTTGCTCATTGACAAATACTATCGAAAAACACAAGTGATCGACGAAATTTGACTGAGGACACAGCATATCTGTCAAACAATGAGCGGTTCATTTCAAATTTATATTGGAACCTCTTGGAAAATTTTCAAACAAAAGAAACATATTTGCAAATTCAACAAACACATCAATGGATATGTTGCCTCAGATAAATTGTATCGCCAATCTGTAAATAGCAAATAGCAAATCGTAAAAAGTAAAAAAAAAATTATAAAGTTTAAAAAATACGACACAGCGGCACCATAGAGATAGACACGGTCCTAATCTATGCTAGATTGGCTTATGTTTTCAATGATTTTGCTAATTTCGCTAATGTAAATAATATGTCTCTAATATTGCTATTTTGGTCGTTGTTTTCTTGCAATATACACACAAACCCTCCATAAGAAATACACACAAAGCATACTGTGCGTGCTGTTTGTCGGCGTGCGCCTCCTTCTGAATGAGGCGCACGTGCACATTTCGAGAATGCAACACACAGAAGCGAAGGTTTCAGTGCATATTTCGTTGTTTATTGCGATGTTAATATTGCTAATTTGGCTAATTTTGCTATTTTTCTCAAGTTTTCTGTCATAAATACTATTTTTCTATCGGTGTCTTTCCCCATGCAGCGGCACAATTCTCTTTGGTCTCTCTCAGTCTAGGCTCAACCGATGGAAACACATTTTTATCATCGTGTTTTATTAAAATCTACAATAATTTGACAATCAAAGTGTAAATTCACATTTTCGAATTCGGACAATAAATGTGCATCTTCCACCACATAAAATTTTATCTATTTTATTTATTCCGACATATTTTTAGATATGTAACATGAGGCTTAGCACCAGATAGACTAGATTTAAATTTGTATACTTCATTCAATTTCATTCAATCGAATAAACCCAGCTGATCATAAATTGGAATGAGTTTTCTCAAATTGGCCTGTACTTTTGGCTGTTGAAACATTGTGCGTCGGTATTTCATTCCCCGTTCATCAGATGTGACCATTGCTTCAATATCTGCATCATCGTTACTTTCATTGATCATAAAGGGTTGGCTACAGCATGCCGTTACGAATCCTGTTGTTGTGCAAAACAAACATATTTTTTTTCACTCAGTCTATATAAACAAAAAAAAACAACAATGTTACCGTAAAAGTCCCTAGCATGAAATTGTTCTAAGAGCTCTTCCCGTGTTGGGATGTGTTTTCGATAAGACAAACGGCTTAAAATGGTTGACAAATGCTCATGATAGAATTCAACCAATTCATCGAAAGCATTTGGACGAAGCGTTTCACAAAGTGAAGTATTCAGAAGGTAATGTAGGTCGATGGCTGGCGACGCCCAACATGAATCTTGAAAGTCAATGAATATCATGTTCTCAAAAGTGGATCCAGTTTCGCTATTTCCATCATTTGTTGACATTATCATAATATTGTTGAGCCAAAAATCACCGTGATTCAAAGTGTTGAAGTGATTTGGATTTGGATCGAACATTTGACAGCCTCTTTCAACAATATCTTTGCGAAGGTGGCGCAATTTTTTAGTGTATTGTTCAAAATCGGGCCAATCCAAAATGACCTCAATCATAGCGTCAAGTTGCAAGTAATAAAAACTGTGGAATGCATCACTGTCACGGCTCATGGCGCCTGAAATATTGAAATTTGAAGCGGATTACCTATTACCTTCGGACAAAAGGACTATTTTATACCAATAAAACTGACCATGTTTATAATTAGTGAAAATATCCGGTTGATTCTCCTGCAAAACGGCACAAATTCCATGAAAGGTGGCTAATTTCTTCAACACCGTCCTTGCTTCGGCGATACTAAAGCCTCGTTGAATGGACCATAAACCATAGCCTTTTGGTGTTAAATCTTCGAATAGCATAACTTTATTAATCCTACAAACGCCAAATGTATCAGCAATCAATTTATGAGGATCGTTAAGTTTTTTCAATTGATTATTAATTTGGGGACCAATTTCACCATAGAATTCAATTTCTTTGTCGTAAACATTGTGAGCCAAAAGAGATTCGAGCGCTGTTCCACTGGATAGAGTCGTTTTTATCACTAGACTTTGACTGTTTAACTGGATTTTTTGTTTGGGGTTAAAATGTGAAAATTTCGGTGAAAATACGTCTTTTCGACAGTTAGCTGTGATATTTTGTTTTATCGAAATTACCTGATCCATTTCAGTCGATTTTTTACAAAAATCAACCGTCACTCGATAGATTAAACTAGAAAAATTCTCCCCTTTGGCCGAAGCTGGCTGCACTCGAAAAGTTCGCACTTTCAATTCATCATTTTTATAATAGTTTCGTAAGTACTTCTCTACAAAATCCGATTTTAGCCATTTAGGAACTTCAAGGTCGTCTTCAATTAACACACAATCAGTTGTTTCAGTCATTTTTTTCGGTTAATTCAACAATAAAAACGTTTAAAACATAGATATATGAAGAAAATCGATCGAATCAGCTTCGATCTTGAAGGGCTTGAAGCAAAATACTCAAATGAACACGATGGACCAGTTTTTATCCTTTACAAAAATAAAAATAGGAAAAAACAGTAAATCAGAAGAAGAACTTCTGTGTTTATCTGGAATGTTATCATTTGGCTCATGATGATAATGATTAGTTTGACATTTTACATAGCGAAAAAACGTCAAATTGACATGGCATGACATTTCATTGGAATCCAGAGTTTAGTTCGAATAGAACTGTTGACGCATTCCAGTCATTTCAGGTGACATCCAAGACTTGAACACAACAAATTTGCCTATTTTGAGGCTGATCCGATTATGATTTTAGCAAACAAAGTGTTTGTTGAACCGTTTGCTATCATTCATTTCACAAAAGAAAAGGAAAGGAAAGAAATTGAGATTGCTTATAAATAATAATTGAAAATTGTCCAGTTGATAGAATTGATCAATGATCATTGTTATTAATATTCGTTCAAAGCTTAAAATTAGTCTAATGGTCTTATTTCTTCTATTACTAGCGGTGTGGAGCTTAAATGATATTACTTCTAATAAGAATATTGAAATGTGCCGAATTGTGTGAACAAAATCCATTCCTTATTCTCTTCTCTCAACCGATACTATGTATTAAATTAAAATAAATCGATTCAATCGAAAGTTCCCATCTTATCATAGATGGGAATGAGTTTTCGTAAATTGGCCTGCACCTTTGGTGATGAATAAATGATTCGTTTATATTTCATCGATCGTTCGTCACCCACAATTAACGCTTCAACGTCTGCACCTTCCGTATTCTCGTTGATCATAAGCGGTTGGACTAAACATGATGCAACGAACCCTGCACAAATAAATTCATTGAAAATCATTACAATCACACCAAACCTACAAGTAAACCTCTCATTTTGAGGAAAACGATAATAAATCCATCAACAACTGTTGGTTACCATAAAAATTCTTATCAAGATATTGCTGTTTGAACTGTTTAAAGTTTGGTATTGGTTTTTTATAGCCCAGCACCTGTAACGATGCCTCTAAATGGCCATGATAGAATGCGATTAGCTCATCAAATCGATCAGGTCGCAATGATTCTTGCAGTGAATTGTTAAAGAAGTAATGTAAATCGATGGTTGGCGATGTCCAACAAGAGTATTGAAAGTCAAGCAAAATCAAGTTTTCAATGGACGATTCAGTGTCGTTAGATTTGTACTTTATCATTAGATTGTTGACCCACCTAAATGGCAAAATGATAGAATGGAGCATGTCTAAGATTTTCTTCATTGAAACGAATATGACGATTCGTCATTGACGAATGAAATAAAGAAATTTAAAAAAAATAGCGTCTACAAACATGTCACCATGAATCAACGTATTGAAATGGGTTGGATCCGGATCGAATGCCTGAGCACCTCTTTCCATTAATTTGCTGCGTAAAGGACGCAATTTGTTCAGATAATACTCAGCATCCGGCCATTGTGATACCTGTTCCATCAACACATCCAACTGTGTATTGTAAAATGTGTCGAATGATTTGGTGTGCCGGCTCATCAAACCTTGATGAATTGATTAAATCGGAATTATTATTTTTTCAAATATATCTAATTTGGTTTCAATGAATTTGTAAACAATTCGAATTCAATTGTACCGTATTTAAAATTATCAAAAATATTCGGTTGTTGCTCTTGCAGAACAGCATGGATGGCATGCAATGTGGCGGCTTTCTTAAGCACAATTTTTGCTTCATCAAAATTTAAACCCCGATAAACGGATAATATACGATAATCATTTGTAGTTAAATCTTCAAAAATGATTGCATTATTTTTATGGCATACACCGTATGGTCTAGCAATCAACTGGCTATTTTCGTTGAGTTTTGTCAAAGCTTGATTTATTTTTGGAACTATATTGCTATAGAATTCAATTTCTTTATTGTAAATATCATTGGCTGTCAACATCTCCAGAGCCAGTTCACCCGTAACAGCCGTTTTGACGATCACATTTAGACTTTGTACGTTGAAGTCCTGCGAAACCAATCAAGATTTATTACAATTTAAGAATCTTAACTTAAGATTACATTGAATGCTTTAGACGAAACACTGATTCTATTCAACATATTTCAATAATAAACACTCAATTTTAAAGCCATTTTCAGTGAAAAAGCAATTTTCAGTAAATATGTCCAAAAAGACAATTCAAAAACTAACAACTCACTGAAACACCACGCTTTAAAATACGGTTCTGAAAATGCTTTATTATATTTACTTGTTTAGCTGTTTCAGTTCGTTGTGTACCATCGGTGAACGTGACTTTAATGCGATACAGAAAACTTGCATAGTTTTCACCGGGTGCTGTTGCTGGTTTTACTTCGAAGTGAACAATTTGGATTTGCTTGTTGTTAAAAGCATTTTGTAAATGTAATTCAATAAAATCGCTATCCAACCACTTTGGAATCAAAATGTCGGGCTTTTCTAACGATGAATCGTTAAGAATGGTGTTAACAACGGTTGTATCAACATCGACAGCCATTTTTTTTCCCTCAATTTAGAGAAGGAAGAGTCGTAGTTTTGCTTAAAAAAACTAAACGTTTTCACTGAAATTCTTGAAATTGCGCCGTTTTGTTGGTGGACTATTTGTGCTTTTAAGCAGTAAAAATACTTGTGCCCGGAAGAACTTTTGCAACGAATGAATCTAGCCCATTAAACAAGTGGCCTTTTTATAGACAGTGTCTATTAGACCCTTAAATTGTTCACATTTCATTCAATTTCGTAAGATTTGCTTGCATTTGAGTGAGTGTAAAAGGCAAGGTCATACATCGGAGATATCGCAGACATCGCTTCAGACATATCATAAATAAATGCAAAATTTAAAGAAACGTTGCAAAGGTCAATACCGATGACAATTCAAATGGAACGGGATTAATGAAGTGGCGAGATTTATTTTGAAATTTCAGGCTATGGAAAAGCCAACTTGAATTGTGAAAAGTGTCTAATAAATGTGATTTGTTGATGTTCACCATTTTTCGGTCATATTTCATTTAAAGCAATAGTTTGCGAGATGGAACAGTACAGAACGTACACAATATTTATGGGCAATTGTAATCTAAGCACAAACACTGGCTGACATTTTCCAATTTGAGTTAACTCATCCGTTGACAACACACTCTCTGCGTCCGACGATTCACACCAGACGACGTCAGCAAAATGCAATAGATCTACGTTGATATTATAAATAGCCATAATTTTAGCGCCATATCACTTGTGTGTGTGTGTGATAATTTTGCACATGAGACGAATGGCATGTATCGAGTTAGGCATGAGTGAGCTTGGCTTAAGGCCGAATGCATAAATTGATCAGATGATTAGCACAGTTCAACACTCGCAAACGGATGATAATGCATTTTGGGATTTGCATTTCAGATATAGCATGTTGCGTGTGTGCATCTAAATCTAAATATTTTACTATGTCAAGTCAAAATCAAATGCTAACTTGACTTGATGCATCTGTATATATCATTTTATCGTTCGAAATATCATCAAGATTAGAAATAAAGTGTATCAGCAGACATTACAGTTTAACATATTTATAAAATAATGACCGCTTCACATTTTTGCCACCTTATTACTGTGTATTTAGATGACACGTAGCGATTCATCCATCAATTTTTATTGTCGCTTTACTGTACTTGGTTTCAGCAATCGCGTTAATGTTCAGCTAAACATGAGTCTACTCATATGTCTCACTATAGTGAAAATGGAACTATTATTTGCTTCTAGAGCATTTATATTTGAGCCAGGCGGCATCCGATAAAGAATTTCAAATCAAGGCATCTTTTTCGAAGCAATTTTGCTTCAAATCCTCAATGAATCGGTGGAAAAAAATCTCTTTCTTCTAAATTTGGTCCATTCAATTGAAACCATTTGAGAAATTCGTTCAAAAACTCTGTAACTAAAACGAAGTCAATGAAAATATGTTTCAAAATTCGAAATATCACATATGAAATTGTTGGCACTTTTTAAAGACGATTTTTTTTTTCAATTTTGTTGCATCTGAAGAAGTGTGATTTGGTTGTGTTTCGATTGGATTTTAAAAATGGGATGCGCTCTAGAGAGCGGAAATATTGAAAATAATTTTGGAGGAAAAAAAAAATCGTTGAAAATCAATATTTTTCAAAGAGAAATTCCATTCAATGGATTTCGAGAAATATTGTTCAAATCGTCGAAACTGACAAAAAATGCGAAAAATTCATCCAACTACCATTTCAAATGTAGCATTTTACCGTCAACAATTTGAGGAAAAAGCAACTGTTCGATACTCTTGAATTCTTTTGATTTGGTTGTTGTTGTTCCCGAAAAGAAAAAATTACTGTTGATTTATCCACCAATCGAATGTTATTGAATCATCGGATGCGATTCGACAGACACTAAGCCACTTGATACCGAGTGTTTGTGTGCTGTTTTGACAAAAATCGAGCTAAAATCACACATTCCAAAACCCACTGGAATATGTTTGGCAGTGCGTATTTGAATGGTATCGTTGTCGAATGATGAGTTTTGTCGCGCCCGATAACGACGGAAATTCTTCGAACAAGCCAAGCGCAAATAAACAATTCTCAAATAAATAAACAAATGCAACAATTTTTGTTTGTGTGTTGTGTACGTATTTAAATTGTGACTTTGTCAACGTTTTTTTTTTTGTACGTTCAATCACTGATGAAGAGCCATCATGTGTGTTGTTAGCGCTTGAATTGAAAATTCAACGTGCTCTTATTTGCTGAAGGCATCACATTCATCATTTGATCGCTGGCTCATGATAATAAATTTTCAACATTCGTAAATTGTATATACATTGTTTAAATCGGTTGAGCTTGACTTCAGCATCGAATCACAAATATTTCATTTCTGTGGCTTCGAATCATCATCGATAAATTTCACAAATTCAAAAAGTGACAAAAATGTAAATTGAATCTTTGCGATTTTTATGATTTTTCGTTGTTTTTTTTTGATTTGCTGTCACTGCAGTGCCATTGAAAAAACATTCCACCAAATTTCAATAAATCGTCATGTACAAACAATGTCATATGGTTGTGAAGCGCCTGAACGCGCATCATGCCTCTCGTTGTGCTCAATAAATATTTCGAATTTCCGCCGTTATGACAAATATTTATGACAATTTTCTATTTCGAATAACATTGAAAACGAAACACTTTTATCTGCGTATGCAGCCAATGAAGTACTTACTCTTTGAAATTCATTTCTTTTGTCAAACAAAAGTTTTGTACTAAAATGCATTACAACAAATCGGTTGAACTGTGCAATTCAAAGGACATGTTTTCGATTTTCGTGATTGCAATTTAAGAATGCATTTTTCACATCACGTTATGATTGGTTTTTGGGTGAACGATTTCAATAACCATGCTGCTGTGTGTTTGTGTGCTTCGGGTGATACACTTCAAACGTATGAACGATTCAACGTGGAAAATGAATGGAAATGTCCTAAAGAATGATACTTTTGATGATTTTAGCTTCAGTCAATGCACAAAGCAACAGAAAATAAGCAGATTTAAGATTTTGAATCAACCATTTCGAAGGAAGACAATTTACACTTGGTATCGCACTCTAACTTCGTGAGGTATATAGAGAGAAATTTGCGAGGCTGAACATATTAGAGGGTGTTATTTTGACAATGGTCTGAGAAGAAGCTCCTTTCTCCTCCATCTAGGCTTGAGAAATGTAGCCAAGAATTCAAAATGTTTCTTAAATTTCAAAATTTTTATTTTAGGGCTCAACGGGACCTTTAATGCCAAAGAGCCCCCTCCTCTTGTTCATACATGCTATAGTCTCCCCCCCACCGTTGCATGAAAATCGGCTTCAAAGGCAGATTCAATTCCGATTTCTTAAATGCAAACAAACAAATTCCGTATTTTATAACACACACACACACACACACATACACAAAATAAATATCTGAGATATAACTGTATTTTTCCGATTCAATCGCTTCAATAGAATTGCAAAATGAATGAAAAGCAACTGTTTTTTTTTGCTTTTTCCACACACACATTTTTCGATTTGCACTTGAGGGTGCATTGCACACAAATGATGATGGCAAACGATTTTTCATTGTTCGCAGCCTGCTTACATTTCACAATGATGAAAATTGATATTTCATTTTTCTTCGCCCAAGCATTTGCCCTAGCATTTGCCACAGTCGAATGTGTGTTTGTCGACATTTTTTTTTATGTCATATGTCGTACCGATGTTGATTGTCATTTCAAGCGGATTTTCATTTTTATTCCATGCGTTCGATATTTGTGATGATTCTTTGTACGCTATCTCCAGTGGAGGGAAGAGAACTCCAGTGGCATTGGCAAAAAGAGACGCGTATAAAAAGTCTTAACGTTTCTCCAGTTATTCAACTGTTTTTCATTCACCTTGTCAAAATACAACGTAAATAATCCCATCCGTTTATTTGCCAATGATAACAATGTGTCGTGTTCACAGCCGACATTCAACATGCACTCACTGATTTGCCAAGGGGGTGAATTTGGTTCTTTGCACGTGGATATTTCTGTGTTTTGACATCATAATCCAATTTTGAAACACCATAAACCGCATTTGATGCAAGATTTATATGGAGTCATGAATTCAGTTCATTGAAAAGACCTAATTTCAAAAAGAAGACTTCAGCACGGAAGCTCTCATTTGAATTCAATATTTCAAATGAAAAGGAAAAATATTTTCTTTTGAATGCATCAATAATGAAGTAGCATCATTGAATCCATCCGAATGCGGAAGCATATTATATCGAATTTAATCAATTCATAAGCACAAAAAACTTAAATATTCATAAAAATACAGGAGAAATCTGTCATTATCTAACGCCATCGATATAAGCAATCAAAAAGAAATAATGTTACGTTCCTCCAACCCCTATTCGAAATATCGCAACCTGCAAATGCCAGCAACTGCAATCCGAATACATCAGTTTTTGTCATAAAAAAACGACGTCATTGAATGAAAGAGGCGGTCCATAGTAAACGGTGCAAACCAAAATTCATTGTCATTTTGCTCAATTCCACTGAACAATTAAATCACATGACACGATCATTCGTTGTGCTCATTCGAAATGTTACATATGAGATTTGTGAATTTACTTGTAACATTCGTAAACAGCAAAAACTAAATTGACATTTGCTCAAGGGGTAAATAACTCAAGGAATTACTTTTTCGGGCATAAGAATTAAATTGAATTCCACGGAATTACTCGGAATTACACTATTTGTACGAATTACATTTCGAGGAATTATGATGTCATCGCATTGTAAAATAACTCTTTTAGTTAACTGGAAGTTATTCATTTTTGTCGGTAATTCCCCAGAAAACAGAAGTAATTCCAATAGTTTTAGTAATTCAAGTAATTCTCCCATAATTCAAAGTAATTCCTATAATCTGAAGTAATTCCATATCCAAAACTGAGACAAATGTCAAGCACTGACCTGCCAAATTTTGACGTTTTCGTCAGTTTTGGGTAATGGCATTACTTCAGTTTATAGGAATTACTTTGAATTATGAGTGAATTATTTGAATTATTAGAATTACTGGAATTACTTCTGTTTTCTGGAAATTACCGACCAAAAATGAATTACTTTTTAGTGATCTGCCCCTTGCATTTGCTTGGCGAACAGGCAACACACTCTAATGTTACTTTATTCCACATCATTTCATGTCATTTCATTTTCGGATTGATTCCAAACATATATTCGTCGAATGCTTATTTTCACTTCATGCCACTCAAACAAAAAAAAACAACTTTATGTTTTAACTGAAAGAACAGCTGGTGAACATCGGCATTTCAAGTAAGAGCATTTAAAATTCAATAGTTGAAGTCACACCGAGTTGAAATATTCTGAGAATAGGCGAATTTCGAAACTTTTCCATGGCATCGAAATTGATTCTGGGTGTTTGAACTGTTGCATTGTTGTTTTTGGTGATTTTGAACAGTTTTCAATCGTTTTTCCGATGCTCACAACGACCGTCTGGATATTTTGCAGTTTTCCACAATATCATGCATTATACAACAATCTATCTCTATCCAATATAGAGTTGGTGATATGGCAATGAATTGTCGCAAAAATAATACGTCATTTTATTAAACACTCGTAGTTTATGGACTAGTTTATGGAAGGGGAGTCTAGACTCGACAAAACTCTATAATTTTATAGTTCGCATTGGCGACGATCGATTCGGATTTTGAAGCACAAGAAACGCCATCAATCAAAATTGGTCATGAATCGCAATTTTACTGTCGAATTCTTAGTCATTCCGTCGAAACAAATTCTTCAAATGAATGTCTCTTAAGGAAATCTCATTTTAATGAGATTGGCATACGCAGTTTTTTGCTTTACTTTGATTTTATCGCGTTTGGTGAATGTTTCAGTTGACTCACGAAGCTGACGAGACAAAACAACAAAGTATGTTGAATCAATCATTGTTGATGTTTACAGAATGCTTTGTTTTGATGAATCAAAAATGCACGTGCTTTGTGACTGTTGCTAATACAGTTAAATTGTTGATTTTTATTGGGTTGAATTTATAAATTCATTGGCTCAATTAACAGCATGAAAATTCACAGTGTCGAGAATATCGATGATTTATGTGGCGAATAAATGATTCATTTCGATTAATTAAATGTTTTTAAAACAATCGAAAGTTTGAGTTGACATCGTATTTTGTTTGGATTTGGACAATGTTATGCTTTTTTTACATAGCAGTCAATTGGTGAGCATTTCCATTTGTTTATCTAAATAAATTCTCGATTAATTCCAAACATTAAACATATTTGAATGCAAACTTCTGTTGCATCAGCTTAAACAAATCGAATGGCTCAGTTAGTGATTGAATCAAATTCATAATTCGATAAATATCATTTAACAATCAGTCAATATTGGGTCATTGAGGCGAAGGAATGTCGTATTTTGTCACATTTTATTTGACTTGAGAATTCATATTCGTTGAGGTTTCTAAGTAAATGAATATATTGTGTTCGTTTTGAAGTAGAAATACGAGCAAAAATGAGCGACGATTCACCCAGAAGTCAAAAACTGAAGAAAAATTTGGCGATTACCATGAAATTCAATGACAATTTTCATCCAGAACGTTCAAGATCCAGTCGTTATCGAACAATTTACAATGAAAATGCTGAAATTCGAAAAACTGGACAAAATGTCTATGATTGTCTCAACAACAGTTGTACCGGTTGCCATTTCCCATGCCCGAATTGCAAAAGCACCAAATGCGGCAAGGATTGTCGCCGATGGCGTGATGATTACACGGAACGTATAAAAACTGATGGCAAAGTACGTCGCACCGTTTACAATCCGAATTTTGAAAAGTGACAAAGAAACAACAACAATCGAGGGACATCGGTATACACAAACGGAGTCTTCTTTTACAAATGACAAATCACTGCCCATTAAATTATGTTTGAGATTTATTCAAAAATATTATTGAAATTGTGTGATTTTAAAAACAACTGAAAAATAAATGAATAAATTTCACGGAAAATTGACACGGAAATTTTATTTTGTTCGCAAATTCATTGAAAAACCCCGATGTTGTAATGCGTTTCATGAGAATCTGTGAGCCATATTCGAGTGAGATAATTTTCGTTGTAATTTGCGTTCCAATTTTCAAATCAAACAGACTTGATAAAAGTGATTGGACTGACCTTGATTCACGAAATCAGAAAACATTTACTGAATTCTTGAGGAAGATAATGGCTACTTTCGTTTCATTTTTGTTTCAGTGACTGAGACACAATCATCTTTTGTTGGAATACTATTATCAAAATGGGAAAAAGTCATTCCAACTTGGCAACGACACACTGGGAACTAGCGAGCAATATACTTTTGAAATGAGCAGAAAAATTATCATTTTTTTCACTTCTTTAAAGATTAGAATTAGAAAAAAGGCGAAAAATGAGGTAGCTACTAGCAGAGATCGCAATCGGATCTAGTTGGAGTCAAATTCGGACCTTCGAAAATCGAGTTCAAATGTGAGATTCAAGCGTTTCAAGCCAAAGGGACGAAAACTATGTTTGGGACGCCCGAGATTCATTAGTCCGATAAAAATGTGGCTCCTCGCGGCCCAAAATGCCTCGATACAAAATTTCAGCCTGATTCTCAATCAAAATAAGTCTTCAAAATAAGTCCCGAAATAGGCCCGATTGCGACTTCTGGCAGCTACCAAAAAATGTTCAACGAACTCAATCACAGCACAGCAGATAAAACGAACATTTCCGATGCGCTCAGTAGCTGCCACATTATTATGACTTAATCAATTGACTTGGAATGTTAATTTGCGTGATTAATATTCCAACTTAGCTGACTATAAATGGTCTCAAGAATGCTAAACAGTATCATTCGTGTGCAGCTCATCAAAAGAAGAATTTCAATCAAATATTTAAAACTATGGCAAAAATCAGTGGAGTGTTTGTTTTAATTGCGGCTGTTTTGTGTGCAGTGTTGCTTGTTCAAACAGTCAACGGTACAGTTTAATTTGAATTAAATTTTTTTAAATTTAATTAGTTTGTTTCATATGAAAAAAATGCTCTAAACATTTGTTCAAAATTAAATTTGTATGCAAAAATTTGAGTTCAGTTCAGAAAAGAGCATAATATCACATGAAGCTGTTAACTTGATAGTGTTGAGTGTGATCATTTTTTAAAATAAGCTATATATGTTCTTCTTTTGCAGCTGGTATGTGTTACGAGCCAATGTTACAACACGATTGTCCGAAAAAAGAATGGCGTTATTCATATAGAATGGGCAAAGAAGATTGCGACGGAATGATGGCATGTCCAGGAGGTGCAAATAATTTTAAAACATGGCAAGAATGCCATGATGCTTGTGCTCGATTCATGCATTCAAACACTGTGTGATAAATTTATATTGTTTACAAGTTATTGATGAAAATAAATAAATGTTTTTAATAATATAGAAATTTGAAAATTTCAACGTATTTTTAACGTGAAAAATTGTGAAAATAATGATTCGATTTAACTCCTCTCTATTAGAGACTACTTTCAACATTAACATCATAGAGATGGCATCTTATGTTATTTGAATATATTGAAAGACTTTGGATGCACCGGCCGCTTTATGAAATTTGCCTTAAACTTGAAATAAAAGTGATATTCAGTTTACTCATTCAATCATAGTTTTGAATTGCCGAGACATTTAAAACAATCGTTAAATTCTTGGATAGCTGTCGCTTCAGCATAAGTAAACTCACAGTTAAGGAAAATATGGCCAGCAAATTTCTTAAACAAAATTGTCATGTATGATTTTTCAATCTCTCTTTATTCAATCTCAAACTCAAAGACCATTAAAAGTACCAAAATATTATCATCTGTTCAAATATATAGCTTTGCTAGTTTCCCCTCCACTGATTTAACAGCAATGATGGCATTTATGACAAAATAATCTGTAATAAACAATATTAAAACTGATTAACTAAATCTTCCCCTTCAATGTTCATTTGTATTGAGGCAATACGCACATTGAGCCGTCTATTGCGTCAAAGGAGAATCAAAACCATGTCTGAGAATCCTAACTGACACCGATCACATGCAATACACATAAAGAGATATTTACTTAACTACATAACACTTGTTCAACTCGTTCTTGTATACCTCAGGGATTTGATATTAGAAATGTGATGGTTGAAGAACCTCAAAATGTGTGAATATGCTTAAATCTCACAGAGAGACTCGAGTCTCTTTAAAAAAGGGATCCTTTTACGATAAAGTAGACCATTTAAAGACATTGAAATCAATTGCTAAGAGATTTGATGTGCACTTCACTTCTGGATTAATATGTGTTAGCCTAACACCGTTAAGCTGGTAACATTTTCTTCATTCATTTCAATTGATAACCACCCTATGTCCGCACACAAACCTAGACAGCAGACACAAATACATTAGAATCAACCACACGCTTGCTGTCATTGAATGTCTGTCAAATCTTCATTCAAATGTAACACTGAGAACAGTTTTGCGAAATTGATTGATAGGTCGATGTTTCTGAGAATTATAGAGATATTTGTGAATTGTGAAATATTTTCGTACTGCTAACCTTAACACAATCTCGCCAAAAATGATGAAATGGTGTGAATTAAATGACTGACTGATCCTTATCAATTATAAGAATTGGATGCCACAGGCTACAGAACATTTAATCGGAAATAGAAATAATCTCAACTCTTGAACAGTCAGTAAATATTGTTACATTGAACGAGACACAACAATTTGCTAACAAGCGCACATCGATCAGCTATTGAAATGTAATATATTTGGAACGTAAAGCACGCATGTTCTGTGAAATTTTCAATTTCTCCGTGAATAAAATCTGTGTAAATTAATCATGATATTAATTTTGTTGTAGGAAGTGTTTGTTCATTATTCGATGTGGCGTTTCATCTTACAAATTACGAAAAGGAATTTCTCAAGATTCAAAACACAAATCGTTCTGTTTTAATCGCAACGTTTGAATGAATCGGCTGAAAATGAAGCATCTGAATAGCTTCACATTTGTTATGTTTGTGATTTCATTTGTTTGTGCTGATGATCGTTGTCAAACACAAGACAAAAGCCGATTTTCAACTGGTTTATATTGTGCAGATGATTTCCTTTGTCAATTATTTGATAGGAGTCAATCTTTGATTGAAATTTACTGCAAGAACTTTAAAGGAGCTGTGCCGGATAACTGTTCAAGGAAATTTCTGTACGTAATTCAAGTGCCTCACCTCAAAGCCCGTGGTTGCTCATCTAGTACTATCAACAAGATACAAAATCTCAGCTCACTCGATATTTCATACTCGAGCTATGACTCTTTGATACCACTGAATTTATACCAAAAACACCTATACAAATTAAATGCATCTCATAACGAGGTATCAGAAATTCCGTTGCGTTTTTTGGCTGGTGTTCCTGAAATACTCGAAATTGACTTATCATTCAATAAATTGCAACGAATCGAATCAAATATGTTCGAAGGAGCTGTCGACCTACTAAGGATTCACCTATCGTCAAATCAAATATTCTTCATCGCCGATGATGCTTTTACAAATCTTACGAAATTGGAGCAAATCGATTTGAACAACAATCAAATTCATTGGGTTGATATGTTTCGAAACAATAAACACATGAAAACACTTCGCGTTGCAAATAATCCAATTTTAAATGTTGATTGCAATCATTTTTTGAAGGCGAGCTCAATTTCAGTACTAATTTCATGGGAAACGGTACGTTATTTGAATACAAATTGCGATGGTAATCAATTTCATATATTTTTAAATGCAAACCGATTTGAAGCCATTTTACCAGCACAACGGGAAATTTATTGCATTGAACAAAGTTTTCAACATATTCAACAATTTACAGCCGGTCGCAATAAAATTGAAAATACATCAAAGATGCTACGGTGTTTTGGCACAACGCTTAAAGAATTGGATTTATCGGGCAATTTTGTTGGCAAACTGAATACAACGACATTTAAACGGTTCATCAATTTGGAATGGTTATCATTGAGTGATGTCGTTTTAATTGATTTTGATTTTGTGATGTTGGCAAATCAAACGAAATTGGAAAAACTCGATGTATCATTTAATCAGCTCAAGCATATTAAACACGCTTCATTGTTACAGACATTTGAGAATTTAAGCCAATTTATAGCCGTAGAAAGTCGACTGGAAAATGCACCAGAAATAATTCAACACTTGAGACCATCGATTAAATACTTGGATTTATCGGGTAATTTTGTGGGCAGCATCAATGCCAGTACATTTAAAATGCTTCCCAATTTACAAACACTGAAATTAAACAATACAAACTTGTCGTTGTCCAACACAAATCCATTTGAGCAACTCAATGACTTGAGGATTCTTGATATTTCTCAAAATGACCTGCAAAATGTGAACTTTTCAATGCTTTCAACGACTTTCAATGAATTGGTTGAGTTCAATGCAGCCAATTGTCACATCAAAAATGCTTCGCATGTGATTCAATACCTGGGTGCATCGCTAACTCATCTTGATCTATCCGGAAACACTTTGGACAATTTTAGTTCGCGCATCACATTTCAGCCACTGATCAACTTGAGGAATTTATACGTAAGCAACACCAACATGTTTCATTTTGACTCAAGTATGCTGCAGCATCAAGTGCAACTTCGATTCTTAAACATTTCCTATAATAAACTTCGGCATCTGGATCTTCGATCGATATCAAAGAGTCTAGTGAAATTGGATTTAGAAGGGAATGATTTGATGGAATTGAGTAATTTCAGTCGCCAATATTTTCCATTTCTTGAGTCATTGGCCATTTCACAGAATCAATTTTCATGTGAATATTTGATGGAGCTCAAGCGCAATTGGGACGGTTTAAAATTCATTGGCAATCCATTTTATCAAAAGCATGGTAATTGCTTCCATAAAACTCAAAATAGCAACACAACTGTAACCAATTCAAAGGCTGATCATCGTCTGGAAATTCAGCGATTTTCCACAATTGGAGCTAACTCAAGTGACAGCAATTCCATTTATGACCTTGAAGGATATTCATCTGTTTTATGGAAATCAATCACAATCATCGCACCGTCATTAGCTATTGTCATCATCGGAAGCATTTGCTTTATTCTTCATAGGCTATTATTTACATATCGCATGCCGAGCTCAGATTTTGATGTTTCGTTTAAAGGAAATAACCTGGATAAATCGATAGGCGATACCAGCTCAGACCATATTTATGAAGATATTGACAATTATTTCATAGAAAAAGATGAATATGATCAATTGCGATTTGATACTGATCCCATGCCAATTTCAAACACCACAAATCATTATCATAATGCTACGATGATCAAAAGACAATCTCAAAGTGACAATTTTACATAATAATGTCACAAATTGAGTATTTGATAAATACTATTTATATTTATATTTTATTGTTAATGTTAATGAAAATGCGTTAAAATCAAGTAAATTTTTTGAATTGAATGAGATTTAGAGAGTTCATTTGAGAATAATTTGACGATACAGTTGAGGATGGGTTTGACATTTGGATCCATATGTGCGCAATAGAATATTTGAGGTGTAAAGGCGATAGAATTGAAAATCGGATAAATCCAATTCAACTGAATTGCCCAATTTCTTTTGTTGCTGATGTAAACAGTGGTTATTGTTTAGTTTCCACTTAATTTACGAACAAGCTACGAATTACTACAAATCCCAAATCCAAGGGAATCGATGAAACATGAAAAGCGCCTGAAGTTAGACCATTATTCAAATTTATTGCTGTTGATTTCAGTGCTCCGATGTAAATAAGCCGCATACACTTTTCGGGTTGTTCCATAGATATTCACTTTTACTTCATTGAATAAAATGCAATTTTTTTTGCATTATTATTCAAATTTATAGAATTAGCGCAAGGTGTCATTTCTATTTGAAATGCATTTAATCGCATATTTTTTTCACAAGTCTCCTCCAACTGAAAAATCGGTAGCCTTCAGATTAATCGCATGTTGCATACGAAATATTAAAAAAACGGACTCTCACACAATATTCAAATGTATTGATTGATAGAGTGCCAACTGTTCAGTGATAAGAGAGAAAAACACGAGTAAACGAACATTTTAAGAAATCAATTGTTTGTTGTTGTAATATCAATTTACTGAAATATTTATAGACAATACAAAATCTGTCCTTAACGATAACGCTACATGAGCTCAGACCTCCACGAAGAAAGAAATAACTCATGATGAAATCAATTTGTGAAACAAAAATCTAATCGACAAAAAAATGAATTTAATTAGTAGTTTTCAGTGTTATTCAAGCAACATTTTGATTAAACTACAAAAATAGTAAATAACAAATTGAATCAATTTGTTGTTACAACTTTGACAAATCCGTATTGATAACTGCATCATGCAGTTTATAAAATTATTGCTCGTAAATGTCGAAAGGTCTACCTCAAACCGAAGCCCAATCAGTTTTGAACTGCCTCTAACGGATTCACTTCATCGCCGTCATATTTTTCCTTCTTTTCAAGAAATGTTGATAAAAAGGCTCAACATTTCTTCGAGAGTCTTGAATCGAGACATTGATATTACGCACTTTGTCTGTTATGAATTTCGATCTATGATGTCATCATGCTGGTTCTTACCGTTCAATAAGACGCAGCGAATAAACAACAGTGAGTAATTATTGTCGAAAAAGAGTAAACTGAGATTTGTTGTTTTTTTTATATTTCTTCTGAAAACCAGATTTATCGCATTTGTAATTTAAATTCTGAATTTTGTCTATAAATAGTCTAGTTTTAAATAATGCATCGATCAGTTTCGTAAGCAGTTTGAAGAAAACTTTCAACGGTAACAATCCAGCTGAATCTTGTTCAAAATGAACTGTGAACAACTGAAACGTTGTTGTACAAAAGCAATCAGCAAAATGAAAGTTTATTTGAAAAGCGTATTCGCACTTTTGGTGGTGTGTTTCGTTAGCACTTTATTTGATACAGCTCAAGGCTAGTAAACTTCAGATTGCGGGTTGTCGCAAGGGTCACTGTTGGAAATTCTGTGGAATGGGCTGGTGTTATACAAGCGAAAGTGGAAGTAAAAAAATGTCAAAGTGCTCAAGAGATGGAGACTGCGGCCCATGGAGCTGTGCTAAACCATGTTCTCTGTTTTAAATGAAAACTCAAGATTGAAACCGATTCCTGTTGTGCGTGAAAAATAGAACATAAATTGTAATCACTTCCGGGCATTAAAATGTTTTTTGTTTTTATTAAATTAGTACATAGGAATAGCATTCACGGTGGCCGAGAATGAACAAATTTTTAGATTGCATAATATTAATGAAAATAAGCTTCCATTTAAACATTTGACTGGATTTCGGCCATTTTTTTTGGCAATTTGTGGATGGCGATCAAAATTAGCTTTATTAATGGGCCATCATATTAAATAATTCTGTACGCCGCTGAAAAGATCTTAAAAAGTACATGTTATAAATCTCCTAGCTAAGTTTGGAATAAAATTCTTTATATGATTTTCTCCATAAATAAAGTTTTGGATTAAAGCGGTTCAAATTATGGTAAATGAGAAATTTACAAAAAAAAATAGTTAAAAGACATTGGTTAATTCAATATCTTTGGGTAAACACGTATTTTCAGTGCTGAGCAATGCACAAACATAAGCATAAAGCTCAAGCGCCAGAAAAATTAAAACATCAAAAATACCCAAAAGTTTATGCTTTAAATCATGCCACAGCAAATGATAAACGAGGAATAAGTCCTTTGCAAACAAGGCAATTGACTCTTCATGAAAACAATGGAGGAGAAAAATTTATGACCGTTCATCAACCTTTAGCGTCACAAGACATTTTTTTGTTGTCAAAGGTTGTTGCAACTTGTATAACTTGGTTTGGTTGTGCGAGTGTATGTGAGTATGTGGCATCAAATGCGATAAACTTGCTTGGAAAACTTTTCGAATTGTTTAGACTGTCATTTTGTGTGTTGTCGCCCAAAACATTGAACACTTTATTTTAAGCACTGCATGTGAGTACATTTTGTGGTAAGCGCATTTTCAAAAGCGAAAACGATTGAAACCACAAAAGAGCACGACCATTTGAGATGTTAAGCAACTGTAAATAGAGCTCACGAAAATTGCATTCGTTTTTTTGGTGAACTTTGACTTTTGCTTCTCTAGCGCACTGAACACAACACGCTGTGTTTGTGTATTGGGTCAAGATGACATTCGTGCAATAAAACGAACGTTATTTCTTTGATAGAGCTGAATTAGCTGGATTTAAAAACCAAGAATATGACATGCACAGCCACATGGCCAATAGGGATATGTTTCAATTCCGTACACTAGTTTTGAATTATTATTTCAAAAGTGAAAAGAAAGAAACACGTGCAAGTCGAAAGTTGGTTTTATGTCCGGATCGGTTGGCCGTTAAAAAGACACACCTTGCCTGAAGTATAGCAATGTCAATAAGTATGAAAACAAATACTCTGGGACAATCGATACGCTTGCAAAATGGTCAACCGCCCAGCTGAAGCAAATGCTTTGACACACATTAAAATGTGAAGATAATATTTTGCTACAATTGGAACACCACCATCTTCAATTGCAGGCCAATTTCCAATGAGCCAAACAAATGTACATCACGATTGCAATGTGTAACCCATTTTACAATTCTATAACGTTTGCCACGAACTAAACATAGATAAAAATGATATTTTCTGTTTTTAAGTGTTTGATACAAGTTGCTTGTAGTTTCGTACGGTTTCGAATTCGATAACTTGTTCACTCAACATTTTCTTTCACATGTTCTTGAGAGAAAAAAAAAGAAACGAACTTGAAAAGAACAAATTTGTACAATGTAATTTCGTTTGACAATATGTGATACATTTCCTGAAAAACTTATATCGATGGCAGAAAAATATCTAATTTTCGTTTTGACAATATTTCGAGAAGCAGGCGCTGAACAGCATTCAAGGGGTCAAAAAAACTGTACTCTGTACAATTATCAAGTTGTTTTTGTTTTAATATCGAAAATGCACCATTTTGTAGATTCGAAACCATACGATTTTAGGTGTTTAGCACATTTGCGCGCTTACAAGCAGACGAATTACAAAATCACCGTTTAAATGAAATCATTTGGTGAATTCTCAATGGATTCAACTTCGTATTCACCGCTTTCGGGACAGATCGTTTGAACATCCAACAATAATTTAATTGTAGTTAAAAACTTGTCATGCGATTTCTCAAAACAAATCAAAACCAAATACCACGGTTAGCTGCTCCTCCACTAACAGCTAAGTTCATTTAATTGAATCAATTTCATTAATAAATGTCAAACTGGAATTCGATGACGTTCATCGTGCTTGAGATTGAATTACTCAGGACTTCAAAGATATGTTGCCGAATCAATAAACGCCGAATGTAAGTGTGCTTGTAAAATTCAAACCAAGACAATTTTCCAAGTTTCAATTCGTCTGGAAAAATTCCATTGAAACTGGCTAAACTACGTGTTGGATGTTCAAATCGAAATAATCTTGTTGAAAGCTGAAAAGAAAACGTTCAAACAGAATTTAATCTATGTGCTACTGTGTTATTCCTCTATAGTCCAAAGAATTTGCGAGAATTTTGTTTACTGTTATTCCCTCGAATCACAATTTTTGCTGCGAATCGCAGCCTGCGATATGACCGCGAAATTGACGTCAATTCTCAAAGGATTTGAATATCAGCTCTCAAAAGCAAACAGAGTGATGATTTTAACTGAACTTTTCTCAATGACATTACATGCGACTCACTTTGAAGTGTGACCCTGAGAAGAGCTTACACGAATCGCAGATTTTATTGGCATATATATATATATTTAAAATGGACAGCAATAAAATTGACTTTAATAAAAATATTTTGCTGAATATTTACAGTGACAACAAGAGTTTTGACTCAAAGTATGTTTCATGTAACATTAAATGGCTCGATTTTTTATGATGTTACAGAGTTTTACAAGACACAATCAATAATAAAAAAACATAGGCAACGGCATTCATCACACCAGCCAATACTGTTGGTTGTTTGAGCTATTGATTTTTAAATTTGTGTTGGGAAATAAAAGTTGGTTCTGATTTTTTTTTTTTTTTAATAATAACATGATTTTTCCATTTTTCATATGCTTGTGTCTTTGTTAGGTGGAAACAGCGAAAACAACTTAAAAATTTGTTCATGAAAAGTTCATTCAAAGAAAACGTATGTGCTTTTTTTAAAGTTCTAGACATCGTAAAAATTGCATGATTTTCTGTATTGCATACACTTAAAACGCAGTGAATATAACGTGAATAGCAAGGTCTTCCAATTTCACTTAGAGACGAATCTTAGGGTGACACTATTATCCATGAGGCAAACAGATAATAAAAGAATAAGTAATTCTTCTCTGTTTCGTTTGTGCACAAATGTGACGAACTGGCTCAATGCATTTACTGACAAATTTTAAAAGAAAAATCTCAAGATGATTGGGTTTCAAAGGTGGGTTTCAAAACTTGTTGTTTTGGACATATTTTACATTGTCAAAAAATACAATCACAATACTGAAGATTCTTTAGTAAAGAAGCTGCTTCGTTGCAACTTGCTGATCCAGTATCAGGTGTTTACACTAAATAGAAATTGCTCAAACATCTGAATTCTCCAGAAAAATTGATTAATTTCTGAAAAACACGAATTGGACATGGACAACAATAAATTGGTGTCATATGATATCGTCGCAGTTTATAAAGTGACCACTGACCAACCCCGCGATTTGCGGTAACTTTATGACTCATCATAATTGTGATTTTATGACGTGTTATAACCATTTTAAATAAATTTCAGTGGCCTTATGTCACAGCTCAAAGAGTCATGAAGCTACGTATCTCTCTGGCCCAAACTGTCCAAAATTGAGGAGTGTTGAAAAAATACACTCATCATCTCATCAATCAACTTTCATTCGTAGCAAATGGCCCAGTCATATCAAATTCACCTTCATTACCTCCACATCCACCAAATTGAATACATAACAGCTCGCGAATATTAACTAATTATCCAAAATATCTTGATTGATATTTCTGAACATATTGTGTTTAACCCAGGTTTAACCAACTAACCAATTGGCAGTTTTGAGTTAAGAGTTCACAAAAGAAGTGACTTTTGGAACATACCTTAATAATCCCTTTAGGTTTTCGGATAAGTTGACGCAACATTTTGCCAATCACTTGCCAAAAGCCTTTCATTCAATGGAATTTATCATATTTCAATAAATTTGTACTGCACTACGAACACAATGTATTCGTTTGCCACTGAATTGTGCAAGTTCACCTCAATCCACCAACGAGAAAGTTTTCACAAAAACTTCGTTTCACCTTCAATGCTTTATTCCCTATGTAAAATGACATCCGAGCATATTCATTTTGAAAATGACATATTCATTTTTATCGAACAAGCTTCTTTGTCTGCAAAAGTGTCCTGTTTCATTGTATGAAATCGCATTTGAAATGGAAAAAGTTGAATGCTGAAACTATCGACGAATTATCGTCTTTTCAACTAAAAAAGTTTTATTTCTCAACCGAAAATGTTCCTTTCATGTATCAAAAGTCATCTTTATTTAAACAAAAAAGAAGTGTAATACTGAAACATATAAACCCTGTGATTTTCCTAGCCGTAAGCCTTCACTTATTGTTTGCTGTTATTCTCGTGTGTAGATTTGATTCCGTCATTCACTACACTGTAGATGTTTTCCAACTCGATGGATTTGTGGCGGCTTCAAATTTCAAGAAAATGGATCCATTTCCTGATTTCTCACATTTTGAATATTTTATCCGTGATATTTTCATTAAACGTGTGCACAACGAACAGTACACACTTGTATTTATCAAATTTTGTTTACTCAAAGAAATGAGTGCATTTGACGTTATGTGCGGTATGTGGTACCATCCCATTAAATGTTCGAACTTTGAAACCGGGTACGACTTTTCAATCTGAGAAATCATGCAACGCCAAACACTTGGAAAAATCATCTCTGAAAATGAGGTTGTGGCAATAAATTGTAATATTAATTAAATTTTCTCTTAGAAGAAAGCTTATGTATTAATACTACTTTGATTTTGATGAAATCTCACGAATATTCTAGGAAACATCAACCGAAGAGCTAAATATCAAGTGGAATATGCAAGTTTGCAACTCGTTCTCTTGGAAATGTTAAAGTATAACATCGGTGGAAACGTAAGTTGATAACAGGAACAAATTTAATTCTGTGGATATTTGATATTCAATTGCAGTGTTCAACCTTTTGCTTTGTTCATAAGATAGATTTATAAATTATGCTGACTTTTATTACACTGAGCGACATTTAATGTAATAGATTGTTGTAACAGTGGCGGTGATGGACTGTTTGTCAACACTGAGGTGGCACTCAGTTACAATATTGCGGTTAAATATGATGACATTTCGTCTCAAATCGGTTGAAATACGGAAGACAACCGATTTCGGAACGACAGATGGAGCTCTCACCCGAAACTCGGAAGAGTATTATATGAGAGCTCGGTCCGAATTTCGGTTGAGAGCTCCATCTGTCGTCGCTAAATCGGTTGTGTTCCGTATTTCAACTGATTTGAGACGAAATGTCTCCCAAAATTATAACTGAGCAGTGGCCAAAATGTGACCATTAGGGTAGCCCTCGTTGATTTTTCCACGTAAAGTGTTGGGGGACACCCCCCAGTTTTGTTTTTTGGGTCAAGACAAAGATATGTGCCAAATTTCAGATCGATACGAGGCCTCTAAACCGTGCCTGTAGACGAGTCTTGATAACAATATCCATTATTCGGAATTTCGTGGAAATTTTCACAATTTTGTGTGTGTAGACCTCATTTCTCAGTCAAAATTAGTTTTCTAAAAAGGGTTTGGAAGTTCTTTACTCCCCCTACAATTTACATAGCCAAATAATTGAAAAAAAAATGTATTGTGCTCGTGTAAAGTCAAGAAATGCGAATTTCATTGAAAATGTGAACTCATATAAAAAACCGTGTATTCTGGAGCATGGTATACTTATTTGGGGTCGTGACTCTCCTGCGGGACAAAGTGTGTTGATCGAGGACTTCGTGCTATTTAGTGCCGCTCATTTTCACTCCAATTTTTTCTTTGAGTTTTGGGGTTAGGGTTAGTAAATTCCATCTACGAACCGCTGCAGATAAATACATTTTGTAAAGGCCTGGATTTAGTGCCCCCCAAAAATACCTCGATCATCATTTATGCTCTCGTGGTTCAGCCGCAAAAACATTAGTTTTTTTCAGCACCAAAAATGTTTCAAATAGTTGCTTGTCGATCGTTATATCTGAAAAGCGGTGTACTCGGTGTAGTTCTGTTCATGATTTCATTTTTTGTTCTCACACTATTTCAACCCATTACTTTTATTTTTCAGAATTTGAAGGTAAGTGTTTTATAGAGTTAAATATGAGTGCTTTCATTTAAATTATAAAAGTTGTGGAATTTGTTTTGGGAATGTGAAAAAATATATTCGATTTCGAAATTGTGCCTCGGGGTAATTGAGTTCACTTTTGCACGGGGTGATTCGGTTCACCTTCCTCTAACGTTTGGATTCGTTTTTTGTCGTACAAATGAAATTTTTATTGTTTCATTTAAAAGCCCTAATGTGTATTTTTGGTTTTCAGTGTAAAAAAAAAAACAAATAAAAGGCGAAAGAGGAAAAAGTAGATTATTATTTGGAATTTTGCATGCTTTTCGTGCAATTTTACTTGAAATGTCTTTTCGTGCGACTGCGATCACATTTAAAACATAATTGATCATGTTTTGTCACTAATATTTGAGATGATTGTCTTGAAACACAGCGAAAAATGGGGGTAAACCGATTTACCCCGAAAAAAACATTCTCAAAAAATTGGCACTAAAAAAAAATCAAGCAGAAATTGCGCACAATGCCCAGCTATCATATGGCACCAGACTCAAATTTGGTCTGGTTTGGAAAATATTTGAAAAACAAGAGGGAACCAAATTACACCGTCCTCCCTTAAATGGGCACTAAATTTCAGCATAAATAATTTTTTTTTGTGGGTTATAAAAAATGTCTTCTGGCTCAGGGTTGAGCGTAAAGTGGCAAATTGCGGGCAATAATTATGCACAAAATCCTGGCCTTTACAAAATGTGATTATCTGTAGAAAATGAGCGGCACACTTTGTCCCGCAGGAGAGTCACGACCCCAAATAAGTATACCATGCTCCAGAATACACGGTTTTTTACATGAGTTCACATTTTCAATGAAATTCGCATTTCTTGACTTTACACGAGCACAATACATTTTTTTTTCAATTATTTGGCTATGTAAATTGTAGAGGGAGTAAAGAACTTCCAAACCCTTTTTAGAAAACTAATTTTGACCGAGAAATGAGGTCTACACACACAAAACTGTGAAAATTTCCCCGAAATTCCGAATAATGGATATTGTTATCAAGACTCGTCTACAGGCACGGTTTAGAGGCCTCGTATCGATCTGAAATTTGGCACATATCTTTGTCTTGACCCAAAAAACAAAACTGGGGGGTGTCCCCCAACACTTTACGTGGGAAAATCAACGAGGGCCACCCTAGTGACCATGGCCACAATTCTGTTACTTAAATTCATGTAAGCAACCTAGAAAACTTTGGTTTAGGTATGGCTCTCTCTTACTTCTAGAGTCATTGGATCTCTTATATAGAGATCCCAGTTAGATATGATTTCAATGAATTCTTTGTTCAAAACAAAGACAACACAACTGTAATAAAGTCAAACCTCCCATTAGTGGAATCGCCACGGTCAATTTTTTTTCCATTATCTCGGGGTTTCCACTATTGAAGCAAAATGAATCAATTCAACAAATATTTTTACGATTTTCCATTATTTGGAGGTTTTTTTTATTGAATTTTTGTTTAAGTGAATTATCGATATTTCATTCAATTTTTAGCGTGAAAAAAATCTTCAAGGTAAAATTAAATTTGGAAATGAAACGAATAATTAAATGTAAATCAAACAACTCATTGTTTAATGTTTATTAAAATAACCCTCAATTGACTGGGATGCGGCTTATTGATTTCAAATTCACACTCAGAATGAATACATTTGACATAATTTCTGATTTTGTTCGTTGCCGAGATTTTGTAAAAAATGCATTCTTGGATCATTCGGCAGATTCTCCAACGCCGACCAAAATAATGAACCAATTCCAAATAAATAATCAAATCGAGCTAACCTAAGATTTTTAGTGTACGAATGAGCTGATATAAACATGAACAACACAACATCGATTTTTATTTGAATTTGAAGATAAACAAAATTGTAGTAATTGACCGATTTTCCACTATCTGGAGGTAAACTTTCCACTATCGGGAGGCAATTTTGTATGGAAATTCCACCGTCAAATTTTTTTCCCATTATCTCGAGGTTTCTGCTATTGGGAGTTTCCACTATCGAGAGGTTCGACTGTACATCTTATCTATCTACTTAAGAACAAGTCTGTACCAGAAATAGGAGCAAATCACTATCAAAAGACTGAAAGTACCAAACCAAATATGAAAAGAACCGACTACAAAAGACCGAATTGCAACAGAAAAAGCTGTCTCAAGTAAACATGATCACTTTACTTTACTTTACATTTTACTTGCAACCAAACAAATATGCATGTATGTGCACTGATCGCTAAAGCTGCAGTCTTTTTGGTTTTTTTGTTGTTGTTACATTAGGTACTTTTGATAACTTTCGCTATAATTTTTTTTCTTAAACTTTAATACTTTCGGTTATTTGGAATTTGCCTCTTCGAAGCAGACGATTATTAGGATTGACCATCCCTATAAATTATGGTGACTATTGCCCATATTCGTCTCTTTAATAGATTTCCCATATCAATGTATGAATCCATTATCCTCAACCACCGTAGGGAGTTCTCCTTGGATTTGCCTTAATTTCGATATTCGAATCTGAGTGCAGACCAAAAGCATTACATACACCCAACATTTCCGTGTTCTAAAAAGCTATGAGAAAACTTGAGGCATATTCCCTTATGCTGATGAATGTCATTTCTTCATGAAATGCATTTTCAATTCGTTTCATGGAGAACACACACACACACACATCCAACAAATAACTTTCAAAATTGGAATGAAAAGTGTGTAAAACAAGTTCGTTAAGCAATTGCAATTGCACTGCAATATATTGTATAAGTGTTAATATTTGCGTGTTGATTTTGTTATGAGCCATGATTTTTCATTGGCTCAAATGCATGAAATTCGTTGATAAATAATTCCCAAGCTTTTGGAATAAACTCCATATATATAAAAGTCGAAATGTGTTTGTGTTTTGAGTGTAATTGCTGGTTCGTTGAAGTCGTTTGCATGTAAAATTACCTGAATGCCACTGATGAGTAGAGTGTATGTTATGTGTGCCAAAGAGTGTATAAGAGTTTAAAATCAACATCAACAATTTATGATAAAATCACATATATGAATAAATATACGTGAACATTGTAGGGGTTTGTGTTCGTGTGTGTGTGTGTGTGCGGAGAAAGTGCTTACCAAGCGATTTAAATATAGACTATCACCGTAAATCAGAGTGCGCATAAATGAGTGTTTGTAGTGAATTTTTATGCTGTTTGTGCTTATGCATATTGAATGTCGTCATCGTCATCGCTGTGTTTTGTTGTTGTTGTTGTTGTAACGACAGATGCTAGCGATGTGGAGCGCGCGCTACACCATATCATTCATGATGAACGATGCTAAAAGTTACGATATCATTCATTCAATTTAATGTCATTTTTCATACGCGAAACACACACACAAACATTCTCATAAAACTTTGATTTTACACGTCGAGTGGCTTTTATTCCGCATGGTTGGCCAACTCTTGAATATGTAGACGCTTCAGTGGAAAAAAGGTAAAAAGGTACACAAACACAAACACACACACACACACAAGTACTAATAAATATGTCATTTTCATGGTTTCATGACACTTGCTTCGTTTATTCGAAACATTTTTCACCAACACAATATCGAACACTCTTTTGGTGTTTTAATTTTTGGATTTAAATGGTTAAATGTCTTGAGACAAGCTTGAAGAGAATTAAGTACATCATCAAAGTCATTTAAAATGGCAACGAAATCATGGTCAGACAGGTTAATCGAATTAAGAATGTTCCACAACAATTCAACCAAACAGAAATTGAATGAAATAAAAAACAACAACAAAACCAAATCCCATCGAATGAGATGGGAAAAATGGCAGCAATATTTCGCTGTTGCAGTGCGGACGTTACACATAAAAATAAACCCGAAAATCGCAATTACAAAGTGAACATGATGCTGATTAAATTTCTGCTTCGTTGTCCGATTTCATTTTTATTGAAAGTGATGACATGACGCGGGTGTGCGACTCAAAGCACCATCAACAATAAAATAGATTTCCTTTTTGTTGTTGTTGTTGTTGCTGGGAACAAGCGACCCGTTTGGTCCGTTTGATTTCCGTTGCTTTTGCATTGTCGTAGGTCATTCAATATCGTTGAAATTGATGTTGTGTGCCGAAAGTGATCAACCAAAAATGAGCGTCTAGTGCATCGCTACAGCAGCAAAACAATTTCCCACTCCATAGTCAGAACCACAACAGAAGAACAGACCAAAATATCTGAATTGAATGTGCGACGGATGTTGAAGTATCATCAAAAATCGTCGGCCAAGTGACAATCACCATGCGTCACATAAAAAAAAAACAAAAATCCATTTATAACTGAACTATACGCATCGACGAGAAAGCATCAACTGAATGGCAACAAATATCATGCGACACATTGGCGACGAATTTATATGCTCGTTGCTTTTCGAATTTTATCCATCACATTCGTGTGGAAAATGTGGAATTTGCAATTTGAGCCGATACCGCCAGCCATTTGCCTTCAGTTATTCCAGTTTGCTCCAGCATATTCTCCACCATCTTCCAACCGAGAACATTTCAAATGGGAATTTTACTCTGCGACATTCTCATTCACAAACAACCATTTGAAATAGAACAATAAAAAAAAACTTTCGTTTTGCAATTTTTGCGCTTGTTTGTGACCAAAATCATTTCATTTTTGAAATCAAAGCTAAAAATTATGATTACATTCTCGCAATAAACCAAACTCATCGGCATCTGAACTCGAACTCTATCATCACAATGATGAATATGATATCAATAATCATTTCAGAAGTTTCTCATCTCAATTGAGTTTGGGGATTTTTATTTTTTTTATTTCAACACATTGCCATAAATTTGATGCACAAAATGATTGACAAAGTTTTAGATATGTGCGTTGGATCGTATTCTTCAGAGGGATGTGAGTACGCGCTGGTTTTTGATCCAAAGCTTTTTTTAAAAACAAAGCGTTGGATAAATTATAAACGAATGAATCATGCACAAGAATATATGAGATTGTTGAACATGATGAAAAACTTCATAAAAACTCGGTTCTGTTTACTAGAAACTTTTGTGCATCGTTTCCGGAAGCTCGAGTAATGCTAAGGGTGACGGGCTGAAGGAAACATTTCGATTTTCTCGTAAAAAATGTGCGCTATCGCTGAATTTCTTTAGACGAATAAATGACGGAATGGTTTTGTTCAACTTTTCAGTGAAATGCCGGTCATGTGAATGAACTTTCTAGTGAGTTTCTAGCAAAACAAATGTTACATAAAAAATAGACATTTCTGAAGCGAATTTAGAGGGAAAAGTAGACAAATGTGCATTTATCAAACATTTGCACGTGGAACGACCTTGCGTCATTTTTCACATGAGATGTTTTTGTTCTTGATCTTAAACCGTTTCATTAAACAACGATTTTCTTGATCGATTTAGAACCAGGTTTCCCTAGAGGTTTCCAGTTTTCGACTAAAATTAGGATGATGAATAACCATATTTTGGCATCAATTGTTGGTTTAAATCAACTTAGTGTTAATGACAACTTGAAATAAACAGAAGCAAACTGTTGCCACCATAATATTAATTTATTGCAATGTTATTGCATTACATGAACTTACCCCGACCGGCTGTGACAACTGGAAACTGCACTTTTATCGTTGTTTCAACTCAACAAAATTAAACTTGTCACATGAAATCAAACATTTGTGAAGCTTTACATCGTTTTCAATTTATATGAAAAGTACTATTTTATTATTGTAGTTCATTCCTAATTAATATAACAAATTTACTCTGGTTTCTTACTGTAATAGTTTTTGGCAAGCACTTTTTGCTGGCCGAAAAAAGTTTTCGAGATTTTAGTTGGATGTTTGGTGCATGTACAAGAAAAAAGTTAAGCATTTTATATGTGACCGATAAAGAAATTGCTTCAGTTTTCGATTAAAAATTGCCCGTAACATCCTTCAGCCAACCAGTTTTCGCAATCGGGCCCGAAATTGAGTCCGAAGTCCAACCGAACTTGGTTTCGGGTCGGTCATCGGACTCAAAAGCCGATTGAGAACACTGCAGGCTGCAGTCTACAGCCTACAAATAATGTGTTTTTCTTGATGTCAAGTCATTTTTGGCGCCTAATGCAAACATTCAAAAAAGCTCTCTTTCAGTCGCCACCGACTGAAGTGTTCTTGTGTTTGTTGCCTAAACTGTCTACAAAACTAGACGTCGCCTAATTACTCGTGCTGAATTGCGACAGATAGCGCTTTCCATGGAATAATTCCGATTCGTGAAATTCACAATGTGAATGTGTCTGGGTCTCTATCATATGTTCGTTACGCTATGGAATTTTATTTATTTCTAATTGATTCAACATTCAGAAATTTGTTAAATCAAAAGACATTTTACATATTGTTTCAGTGCTCTAGCAATGATTTTTATTGAAAGTCTAATATTTTCAAAACATTCTATGTATAGAAAATGAAGAATTTGTATATTTGAGCGTGATTTGCAGCAAATCATCGTCGAGATGTGATATTGATGTGAAATATGTTGTCGTAATGTAAGTTGAATTTCAATACAACAATATTCCAATTGGCAATCAACAATAATAAATTCATGAGAGTTTGGCATTAGGCAATAGTTTTGTGCTATGCTAACGTTGGCGTATACAAATTGACTTGATCGATGGCACATTCACTGCTGTATTGTACAATGAATATTGTATAACCATCGACATTTGATAGCAAACCATAGACTCGACGGCGTAGCAATATTACCAACTTATACAAACATCCGAATATTAAATCCATCGAGAGTGGTTCGCACAGTCAATCAATTTTATTGTGTGATTTCAAAATACATTCGAATAAAAGCGTCAGATTAAATATGTTGATAACTATGCCGCATAAAGCATTGCTAGCTAGAAAATGCCGCATTTTAATGGATTCAATTTCATTCAATTACATGTTTTGAAAACAAGGAACTTTGTTTTTCTTCGGGATGGTTTCCGTTTTGGACCATGAATTGTTTCCATTTGAGTTTTGATGAACTTTGATGAGAAATGAACGCAAACGAGCGTTCGAGTCGCTAGAGTTTATTTGTTAAATTATTTTTCTTTTTTTGAATATATTCTGGGAATGGTTAATGTGAATTGCTTTGTATCGTTTTTTTTACGACTTGTTTACTTGAAACAATTTTTTTTTAAGCTGAAACTTTAATATTTTGAATATTTATACTTTATTTCTCATGCAATGATGGAAACACAATGCTGCAAAAATAACGACGTTGGGCTGTGGCATATTTTGGTATCGAATTACCAGAACGTAAGAGGAAACTCATTTTTCTTTATAGAACAAGGCGACTACTCCCAATTCATATAATTCATTGGAATAATCAACTGCTTAAAAAATAATAATAAAAACTGCGTGGAATTTGTAATTTTTCGCGTTTTCGAAGTGAACAACGATAGAGAGTCTTCAATTTCAAGTAAAAACTGCACAAATCTGTAAAAAGTTCGATAAAACTGTCGGAAAAGTTCTCGAATTGCAATCTCAAAATGATGGGAAATCGGTTTGGAATGTGCATAAACTTGGTGTATGAAAATTCTGAATTTCGAGGTTGGGATTTTGGAGCCCCGATTCCCATTTTCAAAATATGCTCCCCATGTAGCTGTGGGACCTTGCGCACGTTTGCTTGAAACTACTCAAACTTGGAATGGGAATTGTGAAATAACGAAAAGCCAAAATACTCAGTCTTCAATGCATACCGACTAAAGCTGTGCAATGTGCAATCGTTCAAAGGAACTTTCTTTAAACTTCACCATAATCTCTAGCTATACCTTTCTCAGCATTAATTACATTGAGTTTGCTTTTGTTTATTTTGACTGGTGTTGTTTTTTTCACCATGATCGCATACACAAAGCAGGTAGAGTGGTAGAGCTATATACATTTGCATAAGTTTTTCATCTAGTAAAATCCTTCTGGTTGTATTTGCAATCAGCAACGTGCAGCGTTAACGCTGATTTTGTGCTTTGCATGTTGTATATTTGTTTTCTGCATAAAATCGTTCAGTTGGCCAACGTCAACAACGAAGCAAAAAGAAAATTATGCATGCGAAATGACCAACTCGAGGCGATTTCTGGCAAATTACTTTGTCTACATTTTTTTTGTGTGTTACATTTAAAAAGATACAATAAAAAGCTGCATAATCTTCATTTTATTTATATGCTGATTAATTATTGTGAATTCACAAAAGTGTTTTTCCATTGAAAAAAGAAAAAAAATTCTCACACAAAAATATTCACAGTTTGTGTAGTGCGTTTAATTAGCTCTTGGTGAATAAATTATGGCTGAGACAACTATATGTATTTAGTGCAAGTAAATGTACTTTATATGCGATGCATTTAATTTCCAAATTGCTTGAAGACTAGATAAAATGAAACAGCCGTTTTGATGAACTGCAAGATTTAAAATGAAAAAAAAACAACTGAAAATCAGTGAATAAATTCGTGTAAATTTGATGTGTTCGAGTAAATTAGAAATTACATTTAGGAATGTTGCCAACGAGCAATCAACAATGTTATAGCCCTTCAAGTAGAATGGCTTTTGTGCTCGCTGTATCATTTGCATAATGATAAGTTGCTTTCGAACTGGGAATGCATACCAAGTCACATCATATGCTATTTCAGCGGCCGCATATGATTTTATCGTTACATTGTTCGCGTATGAACATGAAATATAATTGAATATGATTTGTGTAATCAATGAGTTTAGATTTAATAAAATATTGAAATCGAAATGGTTCAGCGTCTGGAAGAAAAAGAATTGTTTTACTTTATTTAATTCACTTTATTAGAGATTCAAGTAGATGGGCTAGTAAATGTGACTAGGTTTGACTGATGAGTGTTTAAAAGAAGCGAAATTACCAGGAATGTAGCTTTCCCTTGTGCCAACCCAGGCTAACCCCGGCTAACCCTTCATGAATAGTTTAAAATTGTTGATATTTTTGCTTACCTCATCAAATTGCAATAAATTCATCGCAATGAACACCGCATAGACCAACAATTGGAAAAATAGAGGTCCATTCATAATTGTTTTTAGGTTTTCCATGAGTCTGCAAAATTTATTGAAATTTAATTAATGACTTGTTTTCATTCACAAATCTTTTAAATTTAAATGAATCTTCCTCATGAAATGAATGTCGTTATTTCATCAAATGCGTTAAATGTTCAAGCAAGCTCCAAATTCGGAATTTAGTATGAATAGAAATTCAGAAGAACACTTTTTACTCACTTGAGAATGGCAATATGAAAATGAAGCATATCTGAGCATAAATTGTCAAAAATTTGATTTTCCATTGGATTTTCAGCTTGAATTTCGGTCTCCTTTTCATCTGCAGTCACTTGATTTAATTGATTTCCAATCGTTGGCAAATCCGATACACATGTTATGATATAGCTGCACATTCCGATGAAAAATCCAGAGAATATGCTCACTACTAGCATGTAAGTACTCCCACTGAAACACTGCAGCGTAAAAATGGCATAGAATCCGAGTGGATGTTTGGTATCAAAGGGAACGCTTTTATAGATTTCAAATGAAAAATATCATAAAAAACCATGTCCATGAAATAGCCAAAGGAAGAAGAAATGATGATACTAACACAGTTGGATATGGTAAATACCAATGCTTGGGTGTTGGAAATCCGAATATGGCATAACCAATTGGAAAGAGTGGCGGTGGCACATAAACCGTTATAATGACAAATAATGAGAAAATCAACAGATATTTCATCACTTTGGTGTTATTTTTCTCCTCTCTGTTAAAAAGACGAGCTGATTTCGTGGATTTTTCCAATCCTAATTGAGACGTTTAATGGTAATTATGATTATTCAGTGGATCAAGCCCCAAAAATGACCTTGAAAAATTTCACAATCTCGAATTTCTAATAAACCGAATGAACTCACTTTCGTTGACAATTTGCTGTAGAGAATCCAGAGTAGCAATGATCAGATCATTGTAAACGGCTAAACAGCCGTACATGGCACACACTGATGAAATGCCGAGAAACATATACGCTGAGCTTGAAATACTTTTTAAATTGGTTCCAGTGTTGCAACAGAAAATTAGCAATTGTATTGCACAAATTAACATCGGTGACACAAGCAATAAATCAATGAAAACATTTGGAATTCGCCATTTATACAAATAAAAACCGTTTCCATGGCATAAATTTGCAAAACGCATGGCTAATTTACTGTACTTTAACACTTCCATTGTTTTCAATCCTGTATTGGAATGACTGCAGTCATGTAAATTTAAATAGTTTTTGATTTTCATTCTAGTGATATCGGACATTATATATCGGGAATGTGGCGAGAGAAGAATGAGATTGGAAATATTATTGTCTACAAATGAGACAAAGTCAATGACTTTCTAGACAGCTTAATTCTATGCATCATTGAATTGTGGGCGCGATTATGAACACCTTTTGTTAGCATCTTATTTTATTTTTTATTTGTGAATTTCATGAATGAATTGGTTTTAAGAATATTTAATAGGTCAAAGCCCGGTTACAATTTGATACAGTGTTTTTTAGCTTGAGAGAGAAATAAAGATGGAATATTGATGGTCTATGATTAGTTGAAATATATTTTATGTTGCTGACTGGTAGTGGCGGATAGTAGTTGTCATTAAGTGAAATTGTGTGTGAGTTAGAGCTAAATGTAGACTTTGATTTATACGTTAACATTTTTCTCGAGGTGTTAAAAATCTTTTACATTTTCCATCTACTCGAATCGAATTGAAATATACAGGGTGATATAATTGGGATTTCGTAAACTCACGTGAACTCACGGTTTGATTTTTCTGAAGGGTTTTTCAGTAGGATTTTCACAATATTCTCAAATCGTTAAATTCTACATTGAAAAAAAAAGTAAATTAGAATTCAATTTTTCTATAATTTGCACATTATATTCGGCAATCTTCGGAATGTCAATCACCAGATATTGGAAATGCCGTACAAACACAAATATCATCATTGTACAGGCCGATGACGAAAACCCAAAAACATCGCTTCGATGCCGTTCTTCGGCAATCGGCAAGTCGACGTCATTATTGGAGGTATTGAAATTTATCACAAAAATAAAAAAAAATTATCACGCAAAATGTTCTCTTTTGCCATACAAATGTATTCTGTATTGGTAATAATTTTTTATTTTTGTCATAAATATCAATGGGTCAGAAATTAAGGTCCGAGCTCTGGGAACCGGCATTATGGTCACATTGCAAAATCATTGCTCTATATTAATACCATTCGTACTCAAAATATTTGCTTATTTTTCAAATTATTCTCAGAGAAAATTGGGAAGTTTCAATTGGATCACCCTGTGCAAGCATGAAATTGTAGAGAAGAAGCAAACGATTGAATGATTAAAGCCGGCCACGAAGTGGTTATCATGTCATGGGCTGGTGTCAGACTATTTCAAACATAATGACAGGATTCCTGTTTAAACGACTTAGTTGGTCAATTACTGACTCCTTCAACAGATGTATAATTTGTGTTATTCTCTATAAAATGACGTGTGAAAAGAGGTGTGGTCAAATGTCTAGAGTAAGTATTATCTTCAAAAACGATACTACGAACTTAAGTCACAACTCCAAGCGTCAATTGAATATCAAATCAGAATTCAATTATTTATTTCAACTCTCAAAGAAACACTTGAATGTTTTCTACAAAAATCTCTTGACAAATCTGACTCATGTTAAATATATTAACTATTATTATTGGCTAAAGCTGTTAACTATAGTTATATGAAGCTGTTCTTGGTACAAAGTAAAAGCATTGAAAACAATTTACGGTATTGTGCGCCCAAAAGCTGAACAGAATGGAATAAATAGAGACAGTCACATTTGGTTTAGCGCATTGCAATTTTGACACATTCTTGATTCAGGAATCCAGAAAATATTCAAATAATGACATTTTTTACATTTTTATCGTCAATAAGCCCATAAAACCAATTGTTTCACACTGTATTGGCGGTCTAATGACCGCCATGTCTACAGCAATTTTGAATTGTAATTTTCACGACATTTTCGTTCATGTAGCCTATAATTTATCAATTGATGTTATATAACTTAATATCATGCTAGAAATGACGGATATTGTGCGTGTTCTTAATAATAACATTCGGATGTCTTATTTCCTCTACAATATATGGACCGTCGTATAGCGGTTTTAGCTTATTATAAGGCTCCACAATGGCCAGTACATTGTCATTTATATTTAATTCTAGTGGTTTTGCTTTCTTATCAAAATGCTCCTTATTTCTCAACTTAAGTTTTTCTAGAATTTCTCGAGCCAATTTATTGGCTTTTTGTAACTTATATTTAACTATTTTTGCGTAATTATCTATATTATAAATTGGTTCTATTGTTTTTGTATTTAAATGGTGTGGCAAAATTGCCCTTCTGCCGAAAACAAGTTCATATGGACTATACTTTTCTTCAAAACTGGAATGACTGGTTATGTTATAACAAAATGTAAAATATGCAACGTATTCTTCCCATAATTCTATATTATCAGCTATGTATATTCTAAAATATTCATTCAAATTTCGATGGTTTCTTTCCACAGTTCCCACTGTCTCGTGGTGGTATGCTGTGGAGAAACTTTGTTCCACATTCATAAATTTGCATAGTTCTTGTAAAATTTCGTTTTTAAATTCACTGCCCCTATCCGATTTAAGGATTTTCATGGGACCATAAATCAATATGACATTTTCGAAAATGGCCCTTGCTACAGTGTCCGCGCGTTTGTTTGGAATAGGCACTGTAACCAAGTATTTAGTCATTTCACAAATCATAGTGACTATGTAGCAGTTATCATTGGTTGATTTTGGGAGTGGCCCGACTAAATCAACCACCATGACCTCGAATGGCCCAGCTGGAGTTGGTGTCAGAACCATTGACTCTTTATTTTTGGGTTTCAATTTGCACAATTTGCAATCTTGACAGTTTTTTATGAAATTCGATATATCTCGAGTCATGTTTTTCCAGTAAAAATTGGGTTTGAGTTTTTCATACATTTTCTTTTGTGCTGCATGACCGCCGAAAATGGGGTCAATGTGGTATTTTTCAAGTAAATTTCTTTTTTCTTTGTCATTATTAACGATTTTTGGTGCCGTAACTAAAATTATTTGTAGATTCTTTGGGTTTACAGTCATGACGTTATTTATTAAATCTTGCTGGGTGCACAGCGAAAACAATTTGTCTATTAATGGCCATTGGATTTTTTGTATTTTGTGCACATTTGTAGCTTCAATAAGACTCGAAAGAACTAAATCCAGGTTTAGCTTTTCGTTTACAAGTGCATTAGAAATTTCAATTTTGAATAAACATTTTCTTTTTAAATATGCGCGCATTTTAATTACACCATTTTCACCCAAATTAGTTACTAATCTTGGCACTTTCTTGTAAAAATTTGCTTTGTCTTCATAAATCGGTACGTGAAGAGGTTTTTTGACAGCTTCAGACACGTCTGTCTGAAGTAAATTGTCCATTTTTTTCTTCATAGATCGAGTTGTGACAAGAACTTGTTTATCGAGCTCCTGTAATGTCTGTAAATCACTTATTCGGATTCTAGATAACGCATCGGCCGCGACATTTTCCTTTCCAGGAATGTGCAAAATTTCAAAATCATATTCCTCCAATTCAAGGCGTATTCGGACCAGCTTAGAAGCAGGATTTTTCATCGAGAACAAGTAGATGAGGGGTTTGTGATCCGATAGCACAGTGAATTTGGTTCCATATACGTATGGACGGAAGGCCATTATTGAGTGGTAAATGGCCAATAACTCTTTTTCTATGATTGCTTTATTACACTCTCCCTTTTGAAAAGTACGTGAGAAATAGGCGACGGGCAATTCGATTCCGTCAGTGTTTTGACTAAGAATTCCAGAGCATGCAAAATCGCAGGCATCCACCGTGATTGTATATGGTTTTGTGGGATCTGGATATTGAAGTATTCTTGGAGATATCAACTCATTTTTGAGTTTTTCAAATGCGTTTTGTTGTACGCTACTCCAGACAAATGATACTCTTTTCTTTGTTAACCTGGTGAGTGGTCTCGCCAGTTCAGCAAACTTTGGTATAAATCGACGATAATAGTTTGCGAATGCGACATAATATCGATGAAAACGACGATAGGATAAGACTAAATGAAGCCACTGGCAAATGGCCAGTTCTGAAGATACATCCGACTAAAGTGGTAAGGTTTCCTGTTTCGTTAGCATCATTCTCAATACCATAATGTCAGTTGAAGTGTTAAAGAGGTTTCATTGGATCTTATCAATGGTTAAATTGGACAATGTTTCTCAAGTCCGAATTGGAAGATTTCATATTCCATCAGTAATTGCGCGTGTTGTTTATATAATGCCATTGAATATATCAATGTCATTCATCATCTGGTATTGTTTCGATTATGAATTCAATTTGAAGAAAGTGTCGGGTGCAATCAGTTTAATCATGGGTATTTCACAAATCAGTTTGATCTACGTCAGTTTGATCATGAAAAGGTCGCTTATGTGGGACATCCTTGACCATTTTCGTGATATCGTTCAAAGAAGTAATTTCAAAATGAACATTTAGCTGTTGAAGTCTTTAACTTTTACTTTAACTATTTTTCTCACGTGAACATCATTTTATGTGCTCATTTTTAGGATGTTCAGCATCAACTGAATCGCAGATGATCTACGAAAAAGTTGAGTATAATTTCGACAAGCTGATGAAACTTTGCGTCACCTTTGCCACTGTTGTCATGGTATCACTTTTTGGAGTTCCCGCTCTGTTTCCAATTTGTTATTACTTTTTCAACTTCCCAGCGCCTGAATGGGTATTACCATTTCCATTCAAGTAAGAGAAAATATTACAATTATTTTGATTGGGCCGCTAACTCTAGCTAGTCTGTTATTGATGTGAATCTTTAACGCTACGCAGAACATTGTTTGATCCAAATTCATATCTTGGATTTTACGTGCTGTGCATATTTCAATCAATTTCTGGATTCACATACATGGCGTTAATTTGTACGCTGGTGGCACTTTCCGTTGGAATGTGCACTTACGTCGAAGCTATTACATTAGATCTAAAACAACATTTCGAGCAATTGAATAATTACCAAACAATTAAAACAAATTCGTACCGATCGGAAAAGAAAATCAATTTGATCATGAGAAATGCAATTGAATTACACATCGATATGCTCAAGTGAGTAGGAATTGATTTATAAAGCCGAGAAATTTGCATTGAGGCCGATTCAATGTGAATTTATGTAATTTCAGTATTATGGATCAAATGAAAATGCCGTTGAGTGGTCCTTTGTTTTTTCAATTTGTTACTTTTGCTGGATTTATTGCGTTCACTCTTTTGTCGTTGGATCAAGGCGTTCAGGATTTTAGCTTCGAAATTGTGCTCAGCATCAACTGCATGTTCACTCAAATCTTTTTCAACTATATATTTTGTAGCTATGCACACGGGCTAACCCTTTGTGCATCTGGTGTGGCTGACATTGCATACAATTCACAGTGGTATCGATTACAGGTGAAACAACAAAAATCCACCGTGTTCATAATTCAACGATCACAAGAAATTCTCTTTTTGACTGGATTCAATTTCTTCAATTGTTCCATGGAAACCTTTCACCAGGTAAATTAAATACAGGAATGTTTCAAATGAATTCGATCTCATATCAATTTCATGTTTCTTTTTAGTTGATAAGAAAATCAGTATCTTATTTCTTGCTGTTTCGGCGTTTAAGAGGCGTTAACTGAACGCACAAAAAAGCCAATTAATGCTTAAACTATAAGGCCCTTCACATCTCCCGTGAAAATGAAAATAAATTTCTAAATATGTTTGTCCAAAAATCTAAGATAATCGTTGGAATGACATGTCCCAGAGGGAACCAAACATTAGAATTGTTTTATACTTTTTATCTTGACACTCCCTGCAAAATTCAAGTTTTTGTTGTGTTTTTTTTTTCAATTCCGTGATGATTTCTCGATCTCGAAAAAATTGCAAGATTCAGTTCAGTGTGATTTGGGTGAAAGAGGATATGAATGGGGTCAGGAAACTAGGGATCTGGCTGCTAACTTGAGGGGGACTTGGATATGAATCATGAGAGGTACCTAGGAGCTAACTGAAAATCAAACCAGGCGCCGAAAGGCATCGCATAGTCCTTAAATGATTGTTGTTGTTGTTTTTGTTGATGATGAAAAACAAAACGAACGTGAAGATACTAAAAAAACGGTTTCACCTAAGTGATTCTCCCCAACGTGAAATCATAGCGGTGAGCTTAGAGAGATGAAACTATCTAATATATTTCTAAAATTGGTCTAAGCGGACATTTTATTTATGTGTCATCTGGATGGATTGATTTTAAGGACTAAAATGGAGAAATTTTGTAGAAGACTTCCACGCAAATTGGTAAAATTTTACGCAAAATAGAAAAACAATAAAAACGCATTATTTACCGTCTCCAGCATTATTTCATTGTATTTTATTGAACAATTTTAAATTGCCGCATCGGCGCGTGTAATCTCCACTAACACTCCACCATTACTATGACGCAATACTTTTAACCCAAAGTGGTGAAAATGACAAGAATATACGCCCCAACTATGCTGATATGAAAAAAAAAAACAATGACATTTATCGCAATCACATGACATTCCAAATCCTTCATGAATCCCAGTGTGAATTTCAATTACTGGATGTGACCGTTTTAAACATCATGTAGTACGTGTAAACTGTTTTCATCAACTAAAAATGGAAATTGTTGGAAAATCGAGTTTAGAATTTTAGTGAGATTTGGTAATATTGATGGAAAATGAATGTACTTTGGTAAAGGTGTTTAAATTTAAAGTGGCCAATCCAGATCCATGATAACAAAGTGGTTTTTGAGCATTTCCAATCATAAGAACGAAATATTTCTGTAATTCGACGGGCAAATCCGTCCAATTGGCCTCGTATAAAAAGTCGGCAATATCTTCAAAACTTTCTGTAGCAATTTTTCCGAAGTAGCAATAGAGAAACAAGATTAGAACACCAGTTGCTAACACAATAAAAACCATTGATAGGGTGGAGTCAGTATGTTGAACTTCCTAAAATTTCGAGGAAAAGAAGACACACACACACAATCCACTATGAAACCAGTTTCAAACGTTATAAATGCCATGTCAATTTACCATGTCAAGATGTAAAACGGCAACCGACACTATAATCATCTGCGCGATTAACTGAATCAATATGAAATGACTGAACGTGTCTGATGACTCCGAGAAGAACCTATTCGAATTTTCCCCATAAATTTGAAATCGACAAATTTAGGATTTTGATTGTACTTACTCTTTTACCATATTATGAAAACGAATCAAATCACATAAAAGTTCTCGAGATTTTTGAGCTCCAACAGGATTATCGAGCTTACTTAATGAATGTTCAATAATTTTTGAGAATTGTTGATGATGTTGACAACATGAAATAAAGAGCAAAATAAACGACCCAGATAAATAAAAATTAAGACCACTTAAAATATCAAAACACATTTCGAAAATGTATCCAAGCAGAGTGTGTTGATTCCAGGGTAGGCTATAATTCAAATTCAAATTCAAGTATTAGATTTTGGAAGAAATCTGTTTGACTGCAAATATATTGACTTACATAAAGACGAACGGACGATAGGAATATTTTGTGACGTAAGTTCCGTCTACCATCCAAGCGGCCAACACAGAGAGAGAAGATAATACCAAAATGACCACAGCCAAGCCAAACATCACGTACTTAAAATAGATCTTCCACATCCATTCGCTCTTATCATTGGCATGCACCAAAAATCGTATAGAGCTTTTGTTTGCGTCTAAATGTAAGAAGAAAAATTTACGACAAACTTCACTGTTGTTTTAACTGGAAACCAATCGAATTTCTGTGGGTTCTTACGAGCTTTGTAGATCTTCGACAACATTTCAAACAGTTCTGTTATCTTATCTCGCAGAAAATATGCAGCCACAACTACGAATCCAACACTAGAAACTGCAAAAACTTGGGAAATCGCAAAGAGTGACGAACCCAAATCCGTCGAAATAAATTCGATGAGGAAAATAATACTCGCTGAAGCTGTTGCCAGATTTATTAAAATGACGAACAAAGTAAAAACACTGATGGTCCGTTTTTTCCAAGTCCCGGTATTTTCCTGAATTGAACACCCCGACATCCAGCTTAGTATGCGTCGATTCGTCTTTAATACCTCCATTACTGTTTTGCATCAGATTGACTCAAAGAACTTGTGAAACATTTAAAGATTAATCAAAAACAAGCGAAACACAACGAAAACAAAATTGTTTGATTCACATTGATCTATATGATTTTCTATTTGTGCTCAAAAAATGTAATAAGATGCTGTTTGGTTTAACATTGACAACTTGTCAACACAAAATAACTTGAATTTCTAAAATAAAATGTCCATCATTTTGCAGTTATTTTGGCTCTTAAATGCCAAAAACTGCGACTCAAGAGAAATTCCAAAACAACTCATACGCTTTCAATTTGCACGAATTTACTTGGTAAGGTGTTTTGAACTCCTTATACGCAAAATAAGTTGTGTTGTAATTTCTTTTGAGGAATAGATTCGAAAATCAATTGAAACCCTTTCTTTGCACAAACTTACTGGATTAAAATAACAGATGGAAATCAATTTTTCTATCAACTTTAAAAATCTAAGCAAATGCTACACCAAAATCTGTTCTCTTACCACTGACATTTCTCCAAAGTCTGCTCATGTACCAAACTGTGTTCCTCTATTTACTTCATCTAAAGTAAATTTTTGTTGTACAACAAATGGAATTATTTTAGTTTATTTCAGTTAAATTATAAATGTAAAATAAAACTTGTTACTCAATACTGAATTCAGTGATATGTATTTGTTATGTATTTTGGTTTGTTAGAAATTTAAGTTGATTTCAACTATCATCATAGGTAACGCCACAAAAGAAAATCATACTTTTAAAACTATTCTATCTACGTGTTCATGTTATTAAAATAAAGTTGACACATTTTTTCGTGGTCAACTTGAAATATTGTTGAATTTTTTAGGTGCATGTCGCTGTGCCTAACCAATTGATTTGAATAATATTCCTACAATATAAAAATTTTATGATTCATTTTAATATGTAGTTATTATGACAGTCCATACGTTCTATTCGAATCATTTGACAACATTTGACAAGTATTGGTGCATTTTGCAATTTGTATTGGAAAAGTTATGAAATAATCGCTTCAGCGTACATATTTGAACATTGAATACAATGAAACCTATGTAAGAAAAAATCAATGGGAAAGATTGCACCACCAAAGTAATGCGAACAAGGCATACGAACTATCAATTTACTCAGTAATCTGTGTTTTCTCGTGTTTTTTTGTGGCAAAACCAATTTCTTCAATTGTTGTTTGAGAGCAAAATCAAATATCTTGAAAGAAGAATAGTCAGTATTGCAAATGTAATTCATGTAATTGAATTTATATTATTCTTGTGTTCATCAATAATAAAAATACAATATTTAACATACTCTGCACAAAGTGTGTCGCCAGTGTTAATGTTTCGGTTCCAGATACTCGGTCAAAACTTTTCGGTGGACCGTGTAACTTTCAAACTTGATTTTCAAATGTGTTTTTGAATTTTGAAGATAAACCATTGCTATAGCACCGATACACCGATAGTAATTATATTTTTCTATAACGAAGTAGTTAGAATCGACATACAAGAATACAAAATATATCTAACGGTATAATAAAGTTGAACTCTGCCAAAACTCACACACTGATACGAAGAATGACGTTTCTACGCACTGCAAAAAGTACCACAGTTAGAAGAGCTATGCAGAATATGACAAAATTGTTATGCATTTCATGAACACGGAGCAGTAGAAATAACGAAACGAGTAGTAAATTTGAACATAAATGACGGTAGAATCATCAAATTGAACAATAAGTTCGGCCATTTTACTGTTTATTCTGTCAATTCTACTTCTAATTTTGATATTAGCTCAGAAGTACACCCGCATGTCGATTATTCAACAATTCAAATAAAAAAAATATACATTATGAGACCAAAAAAAAACCTAAAACTGAATTCAAACATATATTTTATGCTGGTCGCTTACTATCAGTTTATTTGACATTAAAGAATCAATCCATTTTGTGAAAATCACATTACACGCTCTCACAATATGTTTTATTATTGAAAATTATTATTAATGGAATAACTTTTTTCTGTCATCGTCAAAGGAAAAGTAAAAACAAAAATCTAAAAGGAAAAATTGCCAAGCGACTTAACGACGGCAAACGCAGACTTTCCGGGCGGTACAGTATCCACGAGCGAATCCTTTGATGTTACAGTGAAGAGTGCAGGCACGTGGTCCCAAGATGCCACAGCTTACGCGTGGTTCAATCATATCTTCGGTAAAACGAAAAGAAAATTACTCGATTAGTTCAAAGGTAATAAATAAATCGTCGATTCAATCAAATAGAAGCTATTGCAATTTTTGAATCTCACCATTTGATTTGGCCTCAACTGGTGTTGGTGATGCAAAGCAAACAGCCAAAACGAAGGCAATGAAAATAGCTAACACTTTGAAGTTCATTTTGAATTTGGTTTTCTGGATTTTTTTAGTATTCTGTTTGATTACTGTCGAATTTGTGATGATTGAGTCCAAATTTCGAACCTATTTATAGTCAACTTTTGCAAAGCTTGTTAGTTTTGGTTTGGTTTTGTTTGTTTTTGTTTTTTTATCAGATGCATATCAGTGGTATTCCCCCAAGTGCCGCAATGACACCACCATAAGCATTTAAATTGATAAAAATAAATAGATTAAAAACTTATTCATAAAACAAATAATACAAAATGTCTCAAAGTACTCGAACCTTGGTCTTTGGGCAACCAGAAAAAACGATTCCACTCTCAATTGCTTCCTTAATCAAAATAGATGTGATAAGCCTTTACATTTTGACATCAATTAAATGCGTTTATTTTGTCAGATGTTATATAATACAAATAAAATAGCTTTAAAGCCATTGCGTTCAATTAATACGAGCCATAAAAATGCGTCAAATTAACCGTTTTTCTACTCTTTCATGTTTATTAATTTAATGTGCCGTAGAATGCTCGCAGAATTATCTCTTTTGGGGGGAAAAACATTTTACTCCTTTTCATTTTATTGATTGTATATTCCCCTGAATTTGTGAGTATTTACAACATCAGACGGTTTCAACTGATAATCATTTGATTGCTCAAGCGCGGTGGAGTTGGGCTTTCAAGGCAAAACGTTTCTATTTCGTGTGCGGAAATATAATGATATTTTGTAGCAATATCGGCATTGTATTTAATTGCTCTGCAGTATTCAGGTTTTAATTATTAATCAGGCTTTCTCATTCTTATTTTTTGGCCTTGGGCTGTCAAATAAGGCCCAACTTCTGCTTTAAATAACTATCCGAAATTAAACTCAGCCCATTTTTAAAATGATCATCGGCTATTGGTCGGTACAGAAAATAGATTTGGAGGAAAATGGTAACCAAGCTACTTTCTAGATTGAATTTGAAATAAAATCGTCGAATTGCTTTCAAAAACATGTCTGCTTTTTGAAATATCTCGGATAATTTTCGATATATGGCGTTTGAACGGGATAGGAAAACAAATTCGCCAAGTGAAAATCTACTTTGACATATTACCCATTTTACCAGACAAATGCCTGAGATCCTTCAATTCTGAGTGTACTATTAAATTCAACGTGGATAACTAAGTTTATCACCACATTCACAAATGTGTCAGTTTAAATATTTATTGAATTGAATTTTGTTCACAGATTTGGAATAAATTTTAAGTAAACAAATAATTGACACTTTTAAAATAACTCATTTTGTTGCCAAGTGCTATTTATTGTTATGACGCTGCTATGCTTTTAACTCCGAAGGTAAAATGAGTAACATTGGTGGTAGTTTTAGTTTCGTGAAGTGAGATTTATAGTCATGCTATCGACGAGCCATGTACTTTTACCAAATGTTTTTTCTCTGTGTATGTAGATTGGTTCTCTCGAATTACGAAATCGAAAAGTAAATAGAGACGAGAGAAAAATTAATTCTCATGTGACTGACATTCCAAATCCTTCATGAATCCCAGTGTGAATTTCAATTACTGGATGTGACCGTTTTGAACATCATGTAGTACGTGTAAACGGTTTTCATCAACTAAAAATGTAAATTGTTGGAAAATCGAATTTTATTGAGATTTGGTAATAATGATGGAAAATGAATGTATTACATATTTCATATAAAAGTATCCGCGCAAGAAAACAAAATAAAGCATTACGATGCGTCAAGTTGGCAACACATAAAGAATAATACAAATGAATAAAACACACTCTTAATCGAAAAGAGCATATTTGTACACACATAAACACAGTTCGCCACTAAATGCTTTGCATGGTATCAACAAACTATAGAATGCTATAGCATCAACAGCTCAGCGGTAAACATTTATGTGAAATACACACACAGCTCGCTACTTAGCTCCTTGCAGTTGCGCTTCGTCTATGCTTGCTGTTCTTTTGTATACAAACGAATACAAACATCGCTATGTGTTGTTTTCAAACGCAGCACAGTATTGCCAACAAAGATACTTTTATATGAAATACAAAATACTTTGGTAAAGGTGTTCAAATTTAAAGTGGCCAATCCAGATCCATGATAACAAAGTGGTTTTTGAGCATTTCCAATCATAAGAACGAAATATTTCTGTAATTCAACGGGCAAATCCGTCCAATTGGCCTCGTATAAAAAGTCGGCAATATCTTCAAAACTTTCTGTAGCAATTTTTCCGAAGTAGCAATAGAGAAACAAGATTAGAACACCAGTTGCTAACACAATAAAAACCATTGAGAGGGTGGAGTCAGTATGCTGAACTTCCTAAAATTTCGAGGAAAAGAAGACACACACACACAATCCACTATGAAACCAGTTTCAAACGTTATAAATGCCATGCCAATTTACCATGTCAAGATGTAAAACGGCAACCGACACTATAATCATCTGCGCGATTAGCTGAATCAATATGAAATGACTGAACGTGTCTGATGACTCCGAGAAGAACCTATTCGAATTTTCCCCATAAATTTGAAATCGACAAATTTAGGATTTTGATTGTACTTACTCTTTTACCATATTATGAAAACGAATCAAATCACATAAAAGTTCTCGAGATTTTTGAGCTCCAACAGGATTATCGAGCTTACTTAATGAATGTTCAATAATTTTTGAGAATTGTTGATGATGTTGACAACATGAAATAAAGAGTAAAATAAACGACCCAGACAAGTAATAATTTTGACCACTTATAATATCAAAACACATCTCGGCAGTGTATCCAAGCAGAGTGTGTTGATTCCAGGGTAGGCTATAATTCAAATTCAAATTCAAGTATTAGATTTTGGAAGAAATCTGTTTGACTGCAAATATATTGACTCACATAAAGACGAACGGGCGATAGGAATATTTTGTGACGTAAGTTCCGTCTACCATCCAAGCGGCCAACACAGAGAGAGAAGATAATACCAAAATGACCAAACCCGAACCAAACATCACGTATTTGAAATAGATCTTCCACATCCATTCACTCTGATCATTGGCATGCACCAAATATTGCATAGAGCTTTTGTTTGCGTCTAAATTTGAAGAAAAATTACGACGAATTTCAATGTTTTTAATAAAAATGTTTTAAACCAATCAAATTTATGTGAGTGTATTTCTTACGAGCTTTGTAGATCTTCGACAACATTTCAAACAGTTCTGTTATCTCATCTCGTAGAAAAAATGCAGCCAGAACTACGAATCCCACACTAGAAGCGGCCAAAACTTGAGAAATCGCAAAGAGCGATGAGCCCAAATCCGACGAAATGAATTCGATGAGGAAAACAATACTCGCGGAATCAGCAGCCAGATTAATAACAACGACGAATAGAGTAAAAACTCGTTTTTTCCAAGTCTCGGTGTTTTCTTGAACTGAACACCCCGACATCCAGCTCAGTATGCGTCGATTCGTCTTTAATACATCCATTTTTGTTGTAAATCAACCAGATCTTCTTAGCACTATATGAAATGAAATAAAATACTTTTTTTACAGTTTGAAAGCCTTATAGAGCATGTGACATGGCAGAGAACGTGTTCAACACACGTGCATTTTTCACGGATTTCTTTAGTCCGAGCAGATATGTTCTCCCATATTGAAGAAGATGAAATTTCGCGGAGAAGAAATTACGATAGTTTCTCCTCCGGAATATTGAAATGCTACTCTTCATATTAAATGATGACTTTTTTCGGGTTATCCATGTTTTGATTGTCATACATTTTTCGCTCATTTCGATTCAATATCAAGGCCCAAGATTCGAAACGTCAGCCCTTCAATAAAGAGTATTTAACCAAATACTCATAGGCATATTTGGCTTTTATTTTTATCGAGCAGTAAATATTCAGACACAATCGATCCGTTTGGTGGGTGCCATTTAGATTCACTCGATTCACTCAATCCATGATATTGGAAATACCACACAATTAATCACTCCCCCCCCCCCAGGCTTTGCAATGTTAAAAGGGAAAATTTAAACGAAAAATGAACACAGAAGATTGAGGTTTACAAAAAAATCTTTGTCAATGAAAACAAAATTAAGAATATAGTTTAAGTCAATTTTGTGTGATTATCTATTATTGTGATATACAATTTTGTACATTTTTAGTAATTTCGTTAATGTAAAGAGGATTTAATATTTCATTTGTTCATGTTACTTATAGTTTATCAGTTGATGAGGTGCAGTTTATTGTCATGCAAAGAATTATAAATATTGTGCGTGATATCGATGAATATATACGCACTGGTAAATCGCCAGTTTTAAAGGTACATCCGACTGAAACGGTAAGGTTTCCTGGTTCTTCAGCTTCATTTTAGAACCATAATGCCAGTGGAAGTGTTGAAGAGGTTCCATTGGATCTTATCAATGGTTAAATTGGACTATGTCTCTCATGTGAAAATCGGGGATTTTCATATTCCATCAGTGATTGTGTGTGTTTCTTATATAATGCCATTGAATATATGTATGTCATTCACTATTTGGTATTGTGTTGACTATGAATTCAATTTGAAAAAAGTGTCGGGTGCAATCAGTTTAATCATTGGCACCTTGCAATTCAGTCTGATCTACATCAGTTTAGCCGTAAAAAGGTCGCTCATGAAGGACATTCTAGATCACTTTTGTGATATTGTTGAGAGAAGTAATTTGAAATTTATCTCATTTAAAATCTGGTTTTTAACAAGGAAATTAGAGTACATGCACAGTGTTTGGTACTGAATGTAATCAAAACCACAAATGAGTAATGAAAAAAATCACTTGGTATCGACAGATCGACACACCATAAAACTTCAATGAAATTTCCCAGTTGAACAGTTTATTGAATGTGATATCTCATTTTCAGGACATTCAGCATCATCTGAATCGCAGATAATCTACGACAAAGTTGAGTACAATTTCGACAAGTTGATGAAATTTTGCATCACATTTGCTGCAGTTGCTTTGGTATCGCTTTTTGGAATTCCTGCTCTATTTCCAATTTGCTATTACTTTTTCAACTTCCCAGCACCCCAATGGGTACTACCGTTCCCGTTCAAGTGAGAAAAGCTATTATAATTTTGAATTTTTGAATTGTTTTTAATTTTTACATTAATAATATCACTTTTCAACATTACGCAGAATATTTTTTGATCCAAATTCATATGTTGGATTTTACGTGGTATGGATATTCCAGTCAATTTCTGGATTTACATACATGGCGTTAATTTGTACGCTGGTGGCACTTTCCGTTGGAATGTGCACTTACGTCGAAGCTATTACATTAGATCTAAAACAACATTTCGAGCAATTGAATAATTACCAAACAATTAAAACCAATTCGTACCGATCGGAAATGAAAATCAATTTAATCATGAGAAATGCAGTTGAATTACACATCGATATGCTCAAGTGAGTTGAAATTGAAATGGACAATTATTAACCTTTTATTTTTTCGAGGGGTTTGAAGTTGGAATTCAATATGAATTTGTGTAATTTCAGTATTATGGATCAAATGAAAATGCTGTTGAGTGGTCCTTTGTTTTTTCAATTTGTTACTTTTGCTGGATTTATTGCGTTCACTCTTTTGTCGTTGGATCAAGGCGTTCAGGATTTTAGCTTCGAAATTGTGCTCAGCATCAACTGCATGTTCACTCAAATCTTTTTCAACTATATATTTTGTAGCTATGCACACGGGCTAACCCTTTGTTCGTCTGGTGTGGCTAACAGTATTTACAATTCACAGTGGTATCGATTAGAGTTGAAACAACAAAAATCCACCGTGTTCATAATTCAACGATCACAAGAAATTTTCTTTTTGACTGGATTCAATTTCTTTAATTGCTCCATGGAAACCTTTCACCAGGTAAATTAAATACGACGAATGACTCAAATGAATTCAATCTCATAGTAATTTCGTGTATCTTTCCAGTTAACAAAAACATCGGTTTCTTACTTCTTGCTGTTCCGACATTTGAAAACTGTCAACTAAACGTATCTGACTCAAAGAAATTGTGAAACATTTGAACATTATCATTCATCAAAAACAAGCGAAAAACAACGAAAACAAAATACTTTGATTCACATTGATCTATTCTATATGATTTTGTATTTTTGCTCAAAGTATGTAATAAAATGCAGTTTGGTTTGTCGTTGACAACTTTTCAACACAAAATAGCTTGAGTTTTGAGAATAAATGCATCTTTTTAAAATAAAATGTCCATCTGCAATGTTTTTGGTTCTGAAGTACCAAAACCTGCGAATGGATTCGAGAATCAATTGAAACACTTTCATTGCACAAATTTACTGGATTATAATAAGATATGGAAATCAATATTTCAATTAACTCTAAAAATCTAGGTAAATGCTACACCAAAACTTGTTCTCTTACCATTGATATTTCTCCAAAGACTGCACATTTACAGAATTGTATTCCTCTATTTATTTCATCTAAAACAAGTGTTTGTTGCACAACTTTTAAACATATGGAATTGTTTTAGTTTATTTCAATTCAATTATAAATGTAAAATAAAAGTTTATATTCAATTGGTAAGTTCAGTGATATATATTCGTTATATATTTTGGTTTGTTAGAAATTTAAATTGATTTCAACTATCATCATAGGTAACAACACGTTAGAAAATTACACTCTTAAACTTTCATGTTAATTTTTCATTACACATTTTTTCGTGGGCAACTTGAAATGTTTTCTCTTTTTTTGTGTGAAATAAATATGATTGGCTGAGAATAAAAATACAAATATGAAAATGCTCACACAAAAGCATAAACTCTTACATGGGTTTTCAATTATAGGATCCTCTCTCGTCCTTCAGCAATCAGCATTCTCAATGATTTTGAAGAATTGTAATTAGTTATTCAAGCTGATTTACCCAAACAAAAACAAAAATCATCAACTTGGTGCAGCTTCATAATAGCTGTTCAGTGGGTGCTTAAACATATGAATCGAAAGCAGCAAATCTGTTGATAAATATCTAAATATCAACAAATTTTCTCATATCTGTTTTAATTCCTTGCTATTGATTCGACCCGGTCGACAAATTTTCATTGACCCCCACTTGTGATTCGATACCATGCGCACCACTGTTCCCAGTCACACATATATTTTAAGTCGACAACGTTTCAACTTTGAAATTTCAAGTCATTTAGGCTGTTGTGCCAGATCTTAAAAAATGTTAAGTAAAATTAAAACATGAAAAGAACTTTGACAAAGAATTTTAGTATTTATGTGTCGTGCCTTGGATCTAACTAATCGTTTTGAATAATATTTATAAATATAGTTAATATGACTGCCCAACATGTTCTTTTCGAATCATTTGCCTTTTCTGCGGCGCGAAATCTGCGCATACCAGAAACAGTATTGTTATTGAAAAAGAAATTGAATAATAATTGCATCAGCGTAGAGTAGCGTCGTTGTCGTCCTAAAACTTTTCGGTGGGCTCCGTAACTTTCCAGCTTTAAGATATTCAGGTGTTTTTAAATTTTGAAGATAAACCGTTGCTACACCGATAATAATTATATTTTTCTGTGTGCTTGAGACCTACAAAAACGAAAAATGTTGTTTTACAAAGTGGAACAGAAATGATTTCATCTGACAATAAATTTGGGCCAATTTTGTGTCATTACCATGAATATTATTGTGTTTAAAAGACATTATTTTCAAATTTTTCAGTATTCTTAAGAATTGTTAATTTAAGGACCGAGGAAAATTCAATATTTAATCAGTTTATGTTACTTTTAGTTCATCCACTGATGAGATGGAGATAATTATCGGCATGTTGTTGGTTCCGTAGCTTAAAAATGTTCACCTAATTTTATGATTTGACATATCTATGACAAAATTAAAATACCCGGAAATTGATATGTGAAGCAATTTTCCGGATCAAAACGAGCGTAGATTTTTCTGTGAGAATGACTTGCAGTTCATATAAAAAAAACATTGAATTTATTTGAAGCGTGCGTAAAGATTTATTATTCACCGAATACAAAAATTAGAACATCCAAATGAAATCACGATTTAGGAATATCGTATCATATATATAATGAATATATTCATTGTTGAGAAAATTTGCGGAAAATCAAATAATACGATAGCGATGATCTGAACATCTACAAAATAAATGCACTTCGTTGAAATCCACAATACACAAATATTTACGCACAAAACTTACTTTTGCCAGTGTTTCTAAAGTACAACTTATCAAATTGAATCCATGAAATGATACTGGTCGCTGCGAATGTGCAATGTTCAAAATTATGTATTTTTGCAGTTTGATTGGATAATTGAACCAATCTGATCCATAGGCCATACTGCCAATCGACTTTAATCGGTCTGTGGCCTGAGTACTGTAGGAACATATGATAAAAGCCCAAAAGAGTCCTGTGAATAAGCAAATTGCACTGAATACAAAACCGACTAAATTAGATGAAGATGCCTAAAATAAACAAAATATTGAAATGGGTTAATAATTATTAATTCATTATAATTAATTGAAATCAATGAAAAAATATAACTAGCATATATGCTATGTTTATAAACATGTATTTAATTTACGTGTTCCATATTGTAGATTTCCAGGCCCATGAGAAGCGCATTGAGCGGAAGAAGTGCAAATATTGCTCCACTGTATATGTCAGCAACCAGCTGAAAGATTCTGATAAAAGAATCGGAAATTGGATTGAGGAATAAAACATCACAAAAGAGCTGATGGGTGACAGAACTGAACAAACAGTATTCCAACTTACGCGAAAGCGTCAATATGAATTTGTATCGTTTTCTGAAGTTTTACTTCAAAACCAGGATATTTAAATGGTTTTTTCTTAACGGGACTGCTGTCATCATGTTCATTTAACTTCATTACCAATTCGAAATGATCGCAAACGGTACAAATGTAAAAGCAACAGCAAATGAAGTACGATGTAATCAAAATCATGGTCGCGCTATATGAAATGCTCATATTCAATTGCATGAACCATAGTAAATACCATCCCCAAATGGTGTCCGTATCAAATGGAACCGTGAAATGAAGAGGCAGACTTAATTTTGATGAATCAAATGTGCCAATTAAAATCATCGCAATGGAATAAATTAGCGAAGCCACAAATGGAAATTCAATGAATGATATGTAATGAGTGACCATATTTGTCGTGAATTTGCGGCACGTTTGCTCGTTCATCCAGTAATGGTGGAACACTTGTTGGCCACCTTTACTGACCAATTCTTGCAATTTTAAGTGTAAGATCTTGACTTGTTTCATTTTGAAACCAACACTCAAAAACATACCAATACTTTGAATACAACCAATTATAATGAGGCATACTTGCAATGCTACATCCAATTTAAGGGAATAATTGCAGATATACCATGCACTTAATGTTGCAAGAGCACTCAAATTGAATAAAATATAGTAGGTAAAAAATGAGCTAAAAAACTCATTGATCGGCTCAGTTAAGCGATATGAATGAAGCCCAATCCAAATCATATAGGCTTGGTTCCGTTCGAGCACTGTGAATTGTTTTGTCATTTGAACACATTTATTGAGTACTGGGTTTTTCTTCCGAAAGCTTTTCGGTCAACAATCAAATCACAACTGAAATACAGCTCCTTTGTCTTTTCGGAATAGTAGTAAATGGACTAATTTGAATCCAATAATAATTGGATCGAATGACGAGTGTTATTATTTTGGTTTGTCTGCACTAATAATGTGTCTCTAATAACCTAGCTAATAACACAATAATGATAATTAACTAGATAATTACCTAAGCTCCAGTCTTGACTCAAGAATATTGAGTGAAGTAAAATAGAAAGTACAATAAAATGGACTTACGAATGTAAGTCAAACTTTTCTACACTGTTTAACATGAATGTATCGTTATATTTTCTGTGCCAAAATATGTGACAGCAGCGTCGTGTACCTACCTTCTATAGAAAACATCGGTATTTTCTAATCTTATTGGTAAAAAAAACTGGTAAATTCCTCAAATTTGTAGTTCTATTCTCTTCTTCGTTTAAATGTTTTTTTAAATTTTTATTCATTAAATTTTTTTCAATCTCAAAATTTCGCTTTCAATTTTTGTCGATCCCGATTCAAAGTTTCAGTGTTGCAACATTAATGTCAATCCTCACCAATACGAAGTACATGGCGTACTTTATGTGGCAGTCTCTTGTGAGGAGCCTGATATAATCGTATCGAAATTTGATTTATTTTCTACGAATTTCGTATATTTCCAACTGTGTTCATGTTCGATGATTTCTTAACGTGAATTTGCATTTATTGCTGTTGTTTCGATCTCAAGAGAACTTCCAAACGACAAGAATTAAATGAATTTTCATAGAAAAACACATCAAGGAGAGTTAAAAATGTGAAAATCTGTTTCGTTTTGGCCAATTTACAATTTAAGAATCCGTTCGAGAGTTATCGTGCTAACGTACATACACAGACGACGACAACAACGATGCCATTTTGCACCAGAGGTACCAGAACCGAGTTTCCGAACCAAAATTGTTAGGGCAGATTCGTTCCCATGGTGAATCGAAGGTCATTTACTGGAGCGCGATGGAGTTGAGTTTTCAAGGTAAAACCAATACTTTTCCTGAACACATTTTATGTACGGAAATGTAACAATTTATTGCCAGACAATAGGTGAAACATTTTCATTCCAAAATTATTTCCGTTTAAACAAATCATCACAATTTGAACGTAAAAAAAACTGTAGTCTATTATTTTGATATTTTTTAAAATTCGGTTATTGATGAATAAAATATGAATCGTCGCATTAAAAACTGAAATCAACATCTTTACAGATACAGCTTATTTTTCCGCACACCATTAGTTAGAAGTAAGAAGGAATTAAAGTAATTCATCAACAAATGAATGTCGTTTTGTCTTAAAATGATAAATAATAACACAACGCTACAGCATTTTTACGCGAATCTTCTACCAATTATTTTCTGTTAGTGTGATGCCTCCTGGTTCCAAGAACGCAACAATTTTAAATTTCTTAAGCAATGTGGCCTAGCTACGGTCCAACATGTTGAAAAAGTCATTTTTTGGTTTTGACACCGACGTCATGGATCATAAGTCGAGTACCGTGTGTTGGGAAATCAAGCAAAATTGTACCTTAGATCATAATTCATAACTCTTCTGAACATGTCAATACGGAGAGCTCAATCATGCACTTAATGGCCCTGAATATGTTCAAAATCCACGAAAATCCAAAAAATCATCATTTTCAACCGTTTTCAATTTGTCGAAGAGAACAAAGCAAAATAATTAATGGTTCAGGAGTTATGGATAAAACAATGGTGGGCCGATTTCAGCAATGAAGGGAAAAATCCGCTTCGGAAGTGGAAAATTCACGAGTGCATAAAAAAAACTCTATGACGTGCCAGCGAAAAGTACTCAGTATTCTTCTACTGACCCATATTTTCAATCGCCATTCGAAACGTTCACCCCGGCACAGTCTGTTGCACAGTGTAATTATTATATTTTTCTATACTGAAGTTCTTGGAACCTAAAAAAACAAAAGATGTAGTTTCTCAAAGTGGAACAGAAATAATTTCATCTGACAATAAATTTGAGCCAATTTTGTGTCATTACCATGACTATTATTGTGTTATTAGAGGCGGTAAGAGCCATTGTTTTTCAATTTCCGGTATTCTTGTTAATGTAAGGGCCAAGGAGAATTCAATATTTAATCAGTTAATGTTGCTTTTTGTTCATCCGTTGATGAGGTGCAGATTTATTATCGGCATGTTAATAGGTTGGCCACTTAAGGAAGTTAAATTTAAATGATGAAAAAAACTAGGTAAGAAATTTTCAACTAATGTTAAGATTTGACATGGCATATGATAATCTAGTATAATTTTTCTCTGAGTAGATTAGCATGACTTTTCATATCATACACGAGCGCCATCTGTAGGCTGCGTATACGCCACATAATATCCAATGTGAATACATACATTTATTTGCGCTATTTACCGGATATTTTGAGCGTTCTTTTCCCCTAGTACTAGAAAGTTCGCATGACATTTACCACACCATAATTCGGACAAAATAAATCATAATTCATAGAAAACTTTCAGAACAAAATAATAAATATGTTTCTCTGACTATTTCAACAGATTTCTGTACGATTTTTACACCGAAAATCGCTCACATAAACCCAGAAATCAGGTGACCGCACGATTTTCCAGAAAAAACCCAAATAATTGTTTTTTATTTCTCCCTCAAGGGTCACCCCCAGTATCATCATTTCTGTTCATTTCAGCATGACCTTTGTCATCTTCTACTGCCGTCATAAAAATCCTTGAGAAATTGTGGGGCAACCCAGAAATCATTCCGCTTTGATTTTAAGCCGATTTTTCGGTTTAAAATATCCGGAAATTGTTATGTGAAGCAATTTTCCGGATCAAACCGACAGTAGATTTTTCTGTCAGAATGACTTGCTGTTTATAAAAGAAAAATAACTATCTTTTGAGTGGGTAAAATCATTAAATTTATTTGAAGCGTGCGTAAAAGTTATTATCCACCGAATAAAAATATTAATGGAAATCACAATTCGGGAATATCATATCATAATTTATTGTTGAGAAAATTTGCGGAAAATCAAATAGTACGATAGCGATGATCTGAACATCTAAAAAATAAATGCACTTCGTTGAAATCCACAATACACAAATATTTACACACAAAACTTACTTTTGCCAGTGTTTCTAAAGTACAACTTATCAAGTTGAATCCATGAAATGATACTGGGGCCTATTGTTCAAATATCTTTTCAGCTGAAAAGTTCAGATTTCTTTTCAAGTTTTGAACTTTTCATGTAATCACTCTGAACTTTTCATATTGTCAAATTCAAATAATTAAACAAACGTTATTGACGATTACACTAGAACTAAAAACGACTGATTTATTCAATATTCTCTACATCGTAAGTTGACAAATATGATGGATATTGATTTAATGTGTCGGAGATTGTTGATCGTAAATATGCGATTTGGTGATCCGCGAGTTCCATTTTTTTTTCCAATTCAATGCATGTCAAGAGTGTGTGATAGGCTTTAAGCTGTGATTTTTGTACTTCGGAGTCACAAGTTTTCTCTTCGACGGCTACAATCGAAGCGAAATACTTTTCTTTCCACTCTTCGGCGCTCTTTTTCTTCTTTGGCGGTGGCGGCTGCTCGAGTTCTTCTTCAGCTACATTTCCCGGTAGTGTATTGCCTGAAGCCTCCGTGTCAGTTATGTAGTCAACTGCAGTCTCACCTTTCAAAACAATAGAGCAAAATCACGATCACGATATATTTATATTATATATATATATATATATATATATATATATATATTCAATTTAATTATCTACCTTTGGCCGATCTTACGAAATCCAAGCATAAATTTTCGAAATCTGTAAATTTTTTCTGTTTGCCAGCTCCTGTTTTCTTCGCTCGATCACTTGTTTGCTGTGAATTTAAAATTTGTTTCGATTTTTAAATTCAAATAAAATATTTGATTTGCACAAATAACTAATTTAAATCAAAATGCTACGATAAACCTAGACTCACAATCGCTCGACGAACCCAATTAGTGACATTTGCTTTCAGTTTGTCCCTACTAGCTATTTTAATCCCTTCTTCGGTGAGCTCTTTCGCGACACAATTCCATGCCGATGTTTGAGTTTTACGATTGATGGATTGTGAAAATTTTTCATATAGCTTGTCAGAGTATTTCAAACACTTCTGTATGATAAGGATCTAGAAAAAGTAAAGATTCAATTAATAATTGAGTTCAATTCAATGCTCACTTGCCACCTCACTTGCGCACTTACCTTTTCATTTTCTGAATATCGGGTGTTTATTTCGTCATCGTCATTTTGAGAGTTTTCAAGGTCAGTTTTTTCGTTATCGTGATCGGCTTTTTCTGACTCGCGTTCCGTGTTTTCATTTTCATTAATATATTTTCCGGGTCCTTTTTTCGGAGCCATGTTTTATTTTGAGAACAACAATTTTAATTATGATTATTTTCAATACTTTTGAAATATTACTGACGTAACATTATGTCTTTTGAGCTTGTTGCGATATTAATATGCGTTGGAAATGTTCAATAGCACGCATACATTATCAAAAATCAACAATAAATTACATTTACTATTTTTATACAGTTGAGTCAGGATGACTTCTGTTGAAGTCATGAAGAATAACCCACCTAATTTGCGAATGTAATATAACAATTCGAGAAAAAAAACAAATTTTCAAACAAAAATTACTTTCAAAAATATTTAAAAGAAAATAAAATCACTGGATTTTTTTCATCTTTATATTCAATACATAATTGTTTGGATATTTATTTATTATTACATTGTATTCATAATACAACTAGAGCAATTACTCTCCATATCAGGTGGGGAATGAAAATTTACTTCATAAAAGGTGAATCAAAAATTATTCAACAATTGTAACTAAAGTTACTCGCTATCATCTCCACTATCATCGAATTCAGAATATTCTGTTGAACTGTTCTCATTCATTTTTCGCGTATTTTTATTACGACATAAAACTGAAAATATATTTTCCAAATCGTTGAATTTAAATGTGGGCATTTTTCGTTCGATAGCACCAAACACGAAATTGATAAAAACAATATTATCTTGTAATTTATAGTTCCTTTTTCCATTTCTCGTTTTTTTTCCAGACCATGAATATTCCTTGTACAGTCCGCGACTGGAGAACGTATCGATGATATCATAGGCAAAACGTCTATAGCATTTCGAATATTTATCCATATTCTTGAATTTAGAATCGATAAATTCGTATAATTGATTCTTATACACGATGCTTTTCAAATTTTCCTCAAAATCAATTAACTCCGAATGTTTACGGATTTTTTTAAAACTCGTTATTTGGTTTTGAGATTGGTGAGAATCGCCACTTTTTCTATCTTCGACTATTTTACCTACAATAGACAAAAGCCGATCCACTTTTTGATCCAATGATTGTAATTTGTTGAGAATTAGATCAGTTTTATTGGCTCGATTACTAACAAATTCTCCACTCTCTTCGACCATTGAGCTGTCGCATTCCATTTCGGTACCTTCCTCATCATAAGTAATGCAGTCTTCCTATTAATTGATCAACGTATTAATCTAAGTTTTCATTTTGAATTGCTTCAAAAAGCAAACAAATACGTACAGGAATAGAAATTTGTTCGTATAACAATTGGTCCATTATTTATTTCACAATTTCACAAACCATGCGATCAAATTTACATTTACGGAACAGGTCCACATGAACTCCAGAAAACCAAAACAATGAAGTTGGTTATTTGGTGACATGTTTGTCAGTCACCGTGACTTAAGGTTCTTGTGAGTACTTCAATAATAGGGTGTACATTGTCTTTGGCGCTGCAGTATCCATAAATACTTTAATTCAAACATGAATATCAAATAATTATTATGAGTGTTTTTTTTTGTTAACTATATAAAATATAGTAATTTAAAAAAATAATATGCTCGCGCCACAAATCATTGCGCTAAGCATTCATGATGACATAGGCACCCTATTCATATTGTTTATAAGGCTATTTCCAAGAACTCCATTACGGAACACCAACTTCACAGCATTCATTGAATGTTCAATGTTCAATCATATTTCAGAACACGAAAAGAAAATTACTAAATAATCAAAAGATCTCAAAAATGAAATAAAATACACAACAATTTCGTTTCTAATTATTTATTTTTTGAAAATTCAAATATTAGTGGTGTTGTGCGTGCGCAAAAAATTCCAAAAATTCTCTCTGTCTTTCTATCCCACCAATATCATTGTTATTATTTTCATCATCATCTATTTCAATGTGATTTAAGATTTCAAAGCGATCTTCACCATTAGCAATCCTATTTAGTGTTTCATCGAATGCATATGATCCATGCCTAAAATTATTTTGCATATTGTGAAGTGTTGCACAAGCATATATTGCTGTTGCAATTCGTCTCGGCGATCTAATTCGAAAGTGGTTCAAGCACGGGAATTCTTCCTTCCAAATACCGATTGCACACTCTACCATAAATCTTGTTTTCCTGTGTTTTCGTAGAAAAATGGGAACAGCTTGAGCCAAATGTGGATCATTCGCATGTATGTTTCGAATATTGGGACTCATGAGCCACGTTCTTAATGGGTATGCCGAATCTCCCAAAATTATTGATCGTTCATCATTGTCCGGCCGCCAGTTATTGAGTTCCCAACTCGTCCATAACGCAGACGTTTGGAGGCATCTGCTGTCGTGGAAACTGCCAGGAGATTTGGCTGACACAAAGAAAAACTCGTGGTGTGGTCCACTGACCACAACAACATTAATAGAATGTCTATTGTCCCTGCCGACAAAAGCTGGCTCATCGATTGATGGTGCATCGATATGGACTAGAGTCCCATCAATAATACCTTTAACGTGCGGAAAGCCGCCACGACGCATAAATTTTTCAGATATATTTCTGGTATTAGTCGGCCATCGCAGATATATTGGCATTAAGTGTCGAGTTATAAAATAGCAAACCGTATGAATACAGCGACAAATGGTTGACTTATCTATCCCATGCATATGTCCATTGATATGGTAATAAGATCCGTTTCCTAAAAAATGAAGCGTCAACAGTACCTGTTCACGCACGGTCAAAGCGAAACTCCGTAATGTTGCGTGTTGAAGATATGGCCCAATAGCTCTTTCAATTTGTTCAATAACTGGTCGATCGACTCTAAACGCTTCACGGAATGCTCTTGATTGCAACTCAAAGTTTATACGTGGTTGATAAATACGACGACGATAAAACAATTCATCTTCATCATCAAAAAAAAACAGTATCCTACGTCTGTTTCTAAACTGAACAAATTTCTTCATTAAATTTTTTTTTATTAAAATGCAATGTAAAATCACATACCATTACGTCGAATTTCCTTTCTTTTTTTTCGACACTGTTGATTTCTATTCACAATTTTATTATTGTCAATGTTTGAAAAAATGACATGATTATTAGTCATTCTATTAACAGTTTTCTGACTCAAAATTACTTCCAAATGACTTAACAAGAGAATAGCAAATTGATTTTGAATTAATTCAGAAATCACTTGAAATTAATTGGGTAATAAATCAATTAATTACTTCACTGCTAAATAAATTAAAATAATTTGCTGTTTATTTTTATTTGAATTTAATTGGGAGAAAATATTTTATTTTCATATTCCATTATGTTGTGTATCTGATATGACAATAAATCGTCATTCACTTTTCATAAATACATGTTTTTATGTCACCGAAACTATGTTTCAAGTCACCGATTTTTTTTGGGTGAGAAAATTCATGTATTTCTACCAGTCATTTATCGACAATCGTGCGCATCAATTGCAATCAGAAAATTGTGATGTTTTTTTTAATATCAGTCACTCTCATATTTGTGTGTATCATGAGTGAAATTATCCGACGAATTTTCAAGAAAGGGGACTTTATTTACGCAAAAATGAAGTTTTTCCCACCATGGCCGGCGCAGATAGAAGACATTGATGGGAATCGAGCTCGAGTTCGGTTTATGGGTGATGGATCATGGTTCGTATTATATACAGCGATACATTTTTCGACATTTCTCAAATACAAAATTCATTAATAATAAATCTCAAATTTTTATCCATAGGCAATGGGTCCATTTCAAAAACATCACTCCGCTGGCTGCTTCTGAACCGGTTCGAAAACAGTATTACGGTAAAAATATCAAATTTACACGAGCCGTTGACGAACTGAAAATCATCCGCGAGCAAGCTCTGTCGCACTTGGGTGAAGAACGCCGAAAGCGAATCATGAATTTGGAACAACGTTGCCGGTCGTTCGAAATAAAATTAAAACGATTAACTCATGAAGAAATCGCGGCTGCCTTGAATGGAGATTTGTCTCGGTGGGAAGGAAACTTCGAGAAACGAACCATCGGAAAATCAGCGAAAACGCCAACTCCGGTCCGAAAATACAATTTGCGGAAAAAATGAAACAATAAAACGATTGAAACAAAAATCATCATAAAAATAAATACATTAAAAGGAATCATATAAAATAAAATGTACAACAAAATCAAATACTTTGTAAAACAATACTAACGTTAACTGTTAATAAATTGAATTTATTAATTTCGAAAAGATAATGACAGAGCATATAATTCCAAACACATTTTTGTGAAAACTTTCACGTTTTGCGTTATAATTTTTCATTTCAACATATCAAAACAATTGAAATGAAATTATTCTCATATAAATATTATTGGTATCTCTGAAAACTTGTCAATAAAATATCATTTCATATCGAATTGATAAGTTGTTTGA